>OZ038516.1:65216274-65226274 GCA_964036315.1 Acanthosepion esculentum
GCCGACAAAACATGGGCTCTTCCAGCAACATGCATCACGCCCTCTCCTTACGCGTTGATTGGCCGACAAAACATGGGCTCTTCCAGCGACATGCATCACGCCCTCTCCTTTGTTGACCGAGACACGCAATGCGGAGAGACGGGAAATACCCTGTATGCCAATTACACATGTACGTACATACACTGAAAATATTTTCATGTGTGCATACTGTATATGCATCGTATGTATAAACACGCATTAACATTAACCCTCTCATTCATTGTTAATATCTCATTCTCTTTTTGTTACCTTCTACACGGTGTCCATAAAGTTCGTGTGCACTTTAAAAATTTATAACTTTATTTGTATTTGCGATAGAAATAATTTGTAAAAAGGATTAGAAAGAAGTAAATCTATATTTTTTAAGGTTTTATTGAAATTTTATTTAAGTTTCCACATGTCCTCCATGTTACAAAGGGTAATACGATTTTGCAGTTCACTGAAAACATTTGCCAACTGATTTACAGTAATGCCTGAAATCACATTGGTTATTTTAGCTATACTTAAAACTAGGTACATTAAACTTTATAAGATTTTTTACAGATTATTTATATCGCAAATACAAATAAAGTTATGAATTTTTTAAAGTGCACGCGAACTTTTTGGACACCCTGTAGTTCCTAACCGATTTGGGGCCATGCGCCACTTTGGTATTTCTAAAATTCTGCTCCCCTCCCTCTAATATTTATTTCTTACATGTATGCCAATTACACATGTCCGTACATACATACAAAATATTTTGATTTATGCATATTGTATATGCATCGTATATATTAACACGCATTAACATTAACACTCTCTCTCTCTCTCAGACTCACTAGAAAAGAATTGATCGTTAATAACTCATTCTAGAATTGCCCCCTTATCCTGTTGGTTTAGTAAGCCGAAGGGTGCACATATTACGCATGCCCCACCAAAATATTACCATGAACTACGTTAGGAATCATTGCATTAGTCTATCTGATGCTAATCTTCAAGAGAGCAGCCAATTACGCTTTCTCGGTCTAACGTTTCCAATGGCATGAAATGGCACGATTATATTGAAACAAGTGATAGGTCTGCTGCTAGGAAAGTTGCTTCACTGTGCCGCACTAGACGAATTCTATTACCAGAATCTATTTAGCATCTTTTAAAGTCTTCCATTCGTGTGTCCATTGAATAATTCTGCCTCATAAAGTCTGGTGCTTCTACGATGTATTTAGAAATTCTAGACAATGTCATCGGTTTTGGCCTACTGTCTCGACTTCCCTCACTTTTCCAGTGTTGGAACTATCATTTTCTCTTGCTTTTTCTGCAAATACATTCATGGTGATTGTTCTGATGAACTTACATCTTTGATTTGACGCCCTTTCCTCCTGGGTATTTGCAGGAATTCTTTGCAGGAATTTGCAGGAATTCTTTGCAGGAATTCAAACGAAGTATTAGAATGCCAGCTATGGGCAAATAGTAAACCCCCAAAGAAAACACTATGAAATTATAAAAATGCTTTTTTTATATAGTAAAAATACCAGCAATAAATTTTTATATAAAAAAGGACCAACAACATGTATTTATAGTAAAATGACTGGTAATATATTTTAATAGCAATATGGTCTGCAGTAACTTTTATCTGTAGTTGAAAGAATACAACTCTGTTCAAAATATATGTAGTTGAAACCATAAAATTGTTTTCTGATTATTTAGATTTCGGTATTAAATGACCCATAGAGGTATTGATATGCCACTAAACCAACCAACCAACTGTCACTGTGTCGTGCCAAAAGGAATTTCTCATTAGAATCCATCTTGCACATTTATAAATCTACCATTCGTCTGTGTATTGGATACTGTTGCCATATCTGGTCCAGTGCTTCTCATGGGCATCTCGAGATTCTTAACAAAATCCAGAGGAGGGTCTGCAATACAATCGGTCCTGACCTGGCATCTCGCCTCCAGTCACTTTCTCACCAACATGACAGGGCTTCTCTTTGCCTTTTTTACAAATATTTTCATGGCAACTGCTCGAATGAGCTTTTTTTTCTTCATGTTCAGACCACATTAATTTCTGCTACTAGATTGGCAACATGGTCTCACCGTTTTACTGTTGAACTATCCAGATGCAACTGTCACTTCGACTCTAACAGTTTTTCTTGCACTTCCAACCTGTGGAACTTCCTCCCGATTTCTTGCTTCCCTGATAACTCAGCCACTAAAGTGCCGTACGGGATACACGCTTGGACAATCATACCTCTTTCGATTCATGACTGAAAATTTTCCCGACGATTCTTTCTGCAGTCGACTGATTACCTACAGGACCAAAGTCTCAAGAAGAGATGGATCCATGCCCTTTCCCAAGAGTATTTACCCGAGTAGAATTCGAACTCCGCTCTACAATTTCGTGTCGATATCCATTGCGCCAATCCATAGATATAATCTTCTAAGATTTAAATGCAGCGTCAGTCGCCCTCTGCCTTCTTGAACCTCGTTCCTTTCCTGAATCCACTTCCTCCGACAACACATTAATAAGTAGCATAAGGATGATAGTAACATTAATTTTGTAATATCAACGAATACTCGTTGTCACTTTCGTAAATGCTCGTTGTAGTAGAGACTTTGTAATCGCAGATAGATCTATAGTAACGCCGTTGAACAATGCTGGTGTCAAATGGCTTCGAATATCATTCGCACTAATAGTGCTTGCTCGATAATACTCGCTAGGAATGTAACCACCGAATAATGATCTGAATAAAGAAATATTATAGTGAATAGTGTAGAAATAGCGATCCGTATAGTAATAGAGGATAGTGTAGATATGGCGACCCGTATAGTATTAGAGGATAGAGTTGGAATAGCGATCCGTATAGTATTAGAGGATAGAGTAGAAATAGCGATCCGTATAGTAATAGAGGATAGACTAGAAATAGCGATCCGAATAGTAATAGAGGATAGTGTAGAAATGGCGATCCGAATAGTATTCGATGACAGTGTAGAAATAACGATCCGTATAGAAATAGATGATAGAGTAGAAATAGCGATCCGTATAGTAATAAAGGATAGTGTAGAAATGGCGAAATATTCACTAACTGCCCTACGTGTTGAGATGCTGCACAAATCCAAGTTTATTGTGGGATATCCGGCCCGTAGGCTCGTCCAAAAATTCACCATAGTCCCCGTAAAAACGGGGTCGGGTAGCTGTTTCCCGAGCCGAGACTCTGACCTTCGACATAGCCTCGTCTGGGGATCCTCTCTGCCAGGAGGAAGGGAGTTTGACCAGCACACTTCCGAAGTAATCCGTCTAGTGATCCGTATAGAGAAATAGTATAGTGAATAGAGTAGAGAATAGCGCTCCGTGTAGTATTCAGTTTTCTATTACGTAGGCAACGGGGAAACTTAAAGACAAAACAAATATCACATATCAGAATCCATCTTACACATTTGTAAATCTACCCTTCGCCCGTTTATTGACTATTGTTGCCATATCTGGTCTGCTGCTTTTAATGTAGATCTCTAGATTCTTGAGAAAATCCAAAGAAAGGTCTGCAATACTATCTGTCCTGACCTAGCATCTCGTCTCTAGTCACGTTCTCACCGACGTGAAGTGGTTTCCCTTTGCCTGGTCTACAAATATTTCCGTGGCAATTTTTTTTTTCCGTGGTACCCTGATTTTATTGATTTTCAGGCATCTTGGACGATCACGCTGGCAATTTTTTTTTTTTTTTTAACTATAAATGGTTTGGTTTATTTTGTTTCACGGCATATCAACCTCAGTGGGTTATTTAATGCTGCCAACATTTTTTGGATAGATTCGTATGAATAGAATATGTATTCTTTGGTTTAGATTGGTTTGGTTTATTTTGTTTTACAGCATATCAAACTCGATGGGTTATTTAATGCCGACAAAATTTTTAGGATAGATTTGTATGAATAGAATATGTATTCTTTGGTTTAGATTGGTTTGGTTTATTTTGTTTTACAGCATATCAACCTCGATTGGTTATTTAATGCCGACAACATTTTTAGGATAGATTCGTATAAATAGAATATGTATTCTTTGGTTTAGATTGGTTTGGTTTATTTGGTTTTACGGCATATCAACCTCTGTGGGGTTTTTAATGCTGACAACATTTTTTTTTACTGGTAATATTTTGTTTTATCAAAAATCTGTTTCTGGTAATATCTTTCCTTCAAAATTGCATTGCTGGTAATAATTTGTTTCAAAAAAGTATTAATGATAATAGTTAACTATTTGTCCATAGCTGGGGCCCTAACAGGTGCTACCACCCCGAGTCAGGATGGACCTGGGAACACCAGCAATTAAGAGGTAGTTCCACTCTCCTCAAAACCTCCTGATCAGAGGCCTTGCTGCTGGACGTAGTTTAACGTCTTACTCAGGACAGTTTAACTATAAAGGTAAAGTCTCCTGCTCCAGGAAGTTATTGGAAAAACGCAGTGGTAGATTGAATCTTATCTTTGTCAAAAAAAAAAATGAGATTCTGCAATGAACGTTTGGCTCCAGCCAATATTAGAAGTGTGGAAATTTGAAACATTGTGAAAACGGTTCTTTGGCAAAAATCAAAGTTTCAAGGCCCAAATCCTGCATTATTTAATGCTTCGTTGATCTACCTATCTTAGGTTTCTGTGCCAGACTCATGTGAGTTCTTGATTACAGCAATGATTAACAAACCGGTCTTGTTAAACCAGTGCTTTTCAACCAGGGATGAATTGGAATAACAGATTGCCTAATTCAAACTGTTATAATATTGATCTATCTGCAAATTACATTTTTGCCTTGCACGTTCTGCGTCAGACAATCATGCAAGTGGCCTTCTGAAACAGAGTGAATGTTAAGAAACGACATTTTTCGTTTTCAGGGTGTGTTTTTGCGTGACTAACAAGGTGCGCCTGCAATTTTTTGCCTTTCTATTTTCCCATTTTTTACCATGATGCCTGTCGACAGAAATAAATGAACAAACATCTCGATAATTGATAGAGAGAAGAAGTGAGCTTAAGGAAAGAACGAATAACCTGTTTGTTCTATCAGAGATAGCAACCAGGGCCGCATGGATCGATAGAAATAAAAACATATTAATAAGAACACTAATAATAATAATAATAAAAGATTTCTACAACAAAACACTAAAACTGGTTTTACGCCATACATTTTTCTTGACTATTTCTCATTTCGTTTGCCTGGGGTACATGCTCTGGCTCAGCTGGTAAAAAAACTCTGGTAGGAGTTGTTATTAGCTTAGTAGACTGTTTATTTAACAGTGACTTTCACGTTTAACGACATGGGCAAGTGAAATTCTTATTAAAGATAAACGTATCACTGATTTGTTTAGTTCACGGCCTTATCAGGGTGAAACATTACTTCTTGTACAATCACCGACGTTAAGCAACGTCGTGTCTGATCAGTACCTTGAAGGGTGATCGTTTGAGGGCGCTAGGTGCTGTAGGTTTGGATGCGGGTGTGGTTTACTCGGTAGCGGCTCCGAATTAGAGGTCGGACTACCGAATTCCAGTTCCGATCGAGTCCGTTACATTTTACTCTTTCCCCCAACTATGGGTTAATTAGTAGGACTTGTACCTCCTCCTTCTTCTTCTTCTTCTTCTTCTTCTTCTTCTTCTTCTTCTTTGTGATGTGTGCCTGCAGGATGTTAGCGATCATGGCTCTCCGCATTTCCTTGTCATTTATCAGGTTGAAACATTACTTCTTGTACGATCACCGACGTTAAGCAACGTCGTGTGTGGTCAGTACCTTGAAGGGTGATCGTTTGAGGGCGCCAGGTGTTGTAGGTTTGAATGCGGGGGTGGTTTACTGGGTAGCGGCTCCGAATTAGAGGTCGGACTACCGAATTCCAGTTCCGATCGAGTCCGTTACATTTTACTCTTCCCCCAGCTATGGGTTAATTAGTAGGACTTGTACCTCCTCCTTCTTCTTCTTCTTCTTCTTCTTCTTTGTGATGTGTGCCTGCAGGATGTTAGCGATCATGGGTCTCCGCATTTCCCTGTCATTTTTAGCTCTTAGTATTTTTTTCTTTTTATTATCTCTCCTAGACCTTGTCAACTATTCATTTACTCAAGCTGGTTCTTTTTCTATATGTCGTGTCCCTTCTGGACGTTGGCGATCATGGCTCTCCCCAGTTTCCTATTATTTGTCCCTCTTAATAAATTTTGTCATTTTGCGTTTTTCTTGCCTCCAATCTGCTCTTTGAGTGTCAAATTTGCCAAGCCCTCTTCCCTCATTATGTGCCTTAGAAATTACAACAGACTCTTCCTGATGTTAGCTATAAAGGACACTCTTTTTATTTCCATTTTCTCAAAGACCTTCTCATTGTTCTCATTTCTTCATGGTATTCTCAGCATCCTACTGCAGAAACACATTTTAGTTGCCTCATGACGCACCTTCATCTGTGATTACATTATCCAGCATTTACCGACATACTGGAGGACTGATATCATGTAGCAGTTCAGAGCGCTTTTCTTTGATTCTAACGAAATTTCCCACTCGCTATTCGAATGCGCCTTCGGATTTCGGTGTCACAATCTATCTATCTATCTATCTATCTATCTATCTATCTATCTATCTATCTATCTATCTATCCCAGTCTTTTCATATCTATCTATCTATCTATCTATCTATCTATCTATCTATCTATCTATCTATCTATCCCAGTCTTTTCATATCTATCTATCTATCTATCTATCCCAGTCTTTTCATATCTATCTATCTATCTATCCCAGTCTTTTCATATCTATCTATCTATCTATCTATCTATCTATCTATCCCAGTCTTTTCATATCTATCTATCTATCTATCTATCTATCTATCTATCTATCTATCTATCCCAGTCTTTTCATATCTATCTATCTATCTATCTATCTATCTATCTATCTATCCCAGTCTTTTCATATCTATCTATCTATCTATCTATCTATCTATCTATCTATCTATCTAATCTCAGTTTGATATTCTTTGTTACTGTCTCTCTCTCTCTCTATTTATCATTTAGTTTTCTTTGTTAATATCTATCTATCTATCTCAGTATGTTTATATATTTATTTATATCTATATATCTATCTCTCTCTATATATATATATATATATATGTGTGTGTGTGTGTGTGTGTGTGTGTGTGTGTGTGTGTGTGTGTTAAAATTGTACGAGAAGAGATGTTATAGAGGGTGCGACAATAATACCTCTAACATTTTAAAGTTTGGCAAAAAGACTAAAGTAAGTGATATGAAAAAAACTATTATTTCATTGTTGTTTAAACAGTCTGACCACCTTCAAATCGTTTCCCCCTATTCGGCATACCCTGTTGTAGACGAGTTTTCAAGTTTTCCATCACCCGGGTGTTCGATCGCTTCCAGGTGCTTTTCTTTGAAGCTCTGAATCTGTAGCCCTGAATTATTCAACCCATAGCAAAAGTATCGATTTTCGATTCGGATCAACATCATTCCGTGGTAACAAGAAACGGACACGGAAATCTCTCTGGGTTGCAATTATAGATTCACCAGTTTTAAAAAAAACGAATTAACTTTTCTTTCTTTTTCTCTACACTTTACTTTTCTTCCCTTATGTGTACTCTTTTTCGTACCTTTTCTGTACTCTTTTTCCTTTCCTGTACTCTTTTCTTTTCTTTCTTTGTCTATACTCTTTTCTTTCTTTTTCTGTACTCTTTACTTTTCTTCTGCTGTTTTCCGTAACTTTTCTGTACTCTTTTTCCTTTTCTGTACTCTTTTCTTTTCTTTCTTTGTCTATACTCTTTTCTTTCCTTTTCTGTACTCTTTTCTTTCCTTTTCTGTACTCTTTTCTTTTCTTTCTTTGTCTATACTCTTTTCTTTCCTTTTCTGTACTCTTTTCTTTTCTTCCTTTATGTGTACTCTTTTTTGTAACTTTTCTGTACTCTTTTTCCTTTCCTGTACTCTTTTCTTTTCTTTCTTTGTCTATACTCTTTTCTTTCCTTTTCTGTACTCTTTTCTTTTCTTCCTTTATGTGTACTCTTTTTTGTAACTTTTCTGTACTCTTTTTCCTTTCCTGTACTCTTTTCTTTTCTTTCTTTGTCTATACTCTTTTCTTTCCTTTTCTGTACTCTTTTCTTTTCTTCCTTTATGTGTACTCTTTTTCGTAACTTTTCTGTACTCTTTTTCCTTTCCTGTACTCTTTTCTTTTCTTTCTTTGTCTATACTCTTTTCTTTCCTTTTCTGTACTCTTTTCTTTTCTTCCTTTATGTGTACTCTTTTTTCGTAACTTTTCTGTACTCTTTTTCCTTTCCTGTACTCTTTTCTTTTCTTTCTTTGTCTATACTCTTTACTTTCCTTTTCTGTACTCTTTTCTTTTCTTCCTTTATGTGTACTCTTTTTCGTAACTTTTCTGTACTCTTTTTCCTTTCCTGTACTCTTTTCTTTTCTTTCTTTGTCTATACTCTTCTTTTCTGCATTCTTTTCTTTTTAGTATTCTTTTCTTTCATTTTCTGTACTCTTTTTTTCCTTTTTTTCAGTACTACTTTCTTTTCTTTCCTTTTCTGTACTCTATTCTTTTCAGTACACTTTCTTTGTTCTCTACTCTTTTCTCTTCTTTCCTTTTCTCTACTATTTTATTTAATTTTCTGTGCCCTTTTCTTTCATTTTCTTTTCAGTACTCTTTTCTCTCCTTCCTTATCTGTACCCTTTTCTTTCCTTGTCTGTACTCCTTTTTTTTCTTCACTTATCTGTACTCTTTTTCGTAACTTTTCTGTACTCTTTTTTCTTTTCTGTACTCTTTTCTTTTCTCTCATTTTCAATACTTTTTCTTTCTATTTCTAGTACTCTTTTCTTTTTCCCTACACTTTTGTTTCCTTTTCTGTACTCTTATTTATTTTTCTGTTCTCTTTTATTTTCAGTACTCTTTTCTTTCCTTATCTGTACTATTTTCTTTCTTTTTGAGTACGCCATTATTTTTTATTTTTTGTACTCTTTTCTTTTCTGTAATACTTTCTTTTCAGTAGACTTTTATTTCCTTTTCTGTATTCTTTTCTTTCTTTCCTTTTCTGTACTCTTTTCATTTCTGTACTCTTTCCGTTTTCGTACTCTTTTCTTTCCTTCTAACGAAAGTTTCTTATTTCTTAATACGTTCAAATACGCCTTCACATTTTGGTATTACTTCCTACGCCCTGTACAGGACAACACAATTAGAAACACTCGTAAGCACTTCAATACCATACTGAGCCGGTTTCTAAAAAGTAACGTAAAATTATAACCCACTTGTTATACACTTACCATATCTTTTGATAACGATGTCCTGAAACACGAAAAAATATCAATGAAAAGATTTGATCCTAACATTAAGTTTTAAACACCGGCTATATTTTCTTGTCGAAGTCGGGTTTTTCAGACTGAAGAAAGGCGATATGGTTTTCATTAAGATATGAGATCTGGAATAACACCATGATTGTTTTTTAAGGAAGGTAACTCCTTGAGAGTATCGGCCTTGAAAGGCAATCCTAGCCTGCGGTATCATTGAAACATTCCTGAAAATATACATACCACAGATTTGACCCAAGCCTTGTGAATGAAATGGGGTAGAGGGGACTGTTCGTCACAATTCATCGTGACCGAGGGTGTAAGCGTACTGACCTTGTTCAAACTATTGATCTATTGACCTCTCTATTTTTATCATTTTCTACCTAGTTTTTCTGCTTTTTTTATATTTTTCTCTCTACTATCTCTGTTTTTATCTTTCTCTCCCTCCTCTCTCTGTTTTCAGCTTTCTCTCTTTACTCTCTCTGTTTTCTCTCCCTCCTCTCTCTGTTTTTAGCTTTCTCTCTTTACTCTCTCTGTTTTTTCTCCTTACTCTCTCTCTCTCTCTCTCTCTCTCTGTTTTTATCTTTATCTGGCTTCTCACTCTGTTTTTTTCTTTTTCTTCCTCATCTCTCTGTTCTCCTCTTTTCCACCTTTTTCTCTGTTTTTCTCTTTTTCTCCTGACTCTCTCTCTCTCTCTT
>OZ038516.1:65231274-65236274 GCA_964036315.1 Acanthosepion esculentum
CTGAATTCAAATTTGAACTGTTTCTTTTCTTTGGAATATGGTTTGATTTTCTTTAAGAAATTGTCGGATATTATACGGATTAATATCATGTAAGAGTTCTTTGGTTGGTTGATTTTGTTTGGCGGCATATCAACATCTCTATGGGTTATTTAATGATGAAATCTAAATATTTTGTATGTAAATTTTATGCTTTCAGGCTAAAGGTATGTCCTTTGGATATATAGTTTTTTAGATCATAAAATGTATTGCTGGTCATTTTACTAAAAAAAAAAATGTGGCTTCATATTTTTTTAGTGTTGCACTGATTGTCATTTTGATATAAAAATGGAATTGTTGTTTTTTGTTTGGTTGTTCGGTATTTGAATATTGCTGGGAATCTAGCAACCCGTGTCAGGGTGGATCTGGGGACAAGAGAAATAAATGCTCCTCACAATCTCTAATCTCCCAGTCAGAGTCCTTGCTGCCGGATGTAGTTTATCGTCATAGATAGATAGATAGATAGATAGATAGATAGATAGATAGATAGATAGATAGATAGATAGATAGGAACAGACAGATGAATAGATAGATAAATATGAACAGAATAAGATAGATAGATAGATAGATAGATAGATAGATAGATAGATATGACACACTGAGATAGATAGATAGATAGATAGATAGATAGATAGATAGATACGAACAGACAGATGAATAGATAGATAAATATGAACAGAATAAGATAGATAGATAGATAGATAGATAGATAGATAGATAGATAGATATGAACACGCTGAGATAGATAGATAGATAGATAGATAGATAGATAGATAGATAGATAGATAGATATGAACACACTGTCAAAGTCCTTGCTGCCGGATGTAGTTTATCGTCATAGATAGATAGATAGATAGATAGATAGATAGATAGATAGATAGATAGATAGATAGATAGATACGAACAGACAGATGAATAGATAGATAAATATGAACAGAATAAGATAGATAGATAGATAGATAGATAGATAGATAGATAGATATGAACACGCTGAGATAGATAGATAGATAGATAGATAGATAGATAGATAGATAGATAGATAGATAGATAGATATGAACACACTGAGATAGAATTTATAAACTGGGATCATGACATTCATCAACGGGTTCGTGGTTAATGTATTTTATTATAAAAATTGTTTGCGAGAGTGATTCTTGCCATATCATTAACTTCATTATCTGCTTTTCGTATGAATGTTTCACGTAATATATATATATATATATATATATATATATATATATATATATATATATATATATATATGCAAAGGAACAAGAATTACCTCAACATAGGTATAGTCTATTTCAAACCGTTCTTTACACGGCTATCATCAGCCTCTAAGTGCTTGTCTCGAAGCATTGTTCTAAATTTATTTTTAAGGTAGGCCCCTTGTTAATGAGAGTGGGTTTGTATTAACGATTGGTGGGAGCGTAAGTTATCTTATCGCGGGAGTGGTCTGGGTTTGGAGTTTATTTATGGCCAGGATTTTTGTTTGTAGTTTAATATCAGTTCCTACTATGTTGTGTTTCTTATAAAGGCCCCGGAGTGTGTTTTTTTTTTCTGAGATTCACAGTGTTTGTACTACTAAGCGATGGGGGATTTAAACTTAAATCCGTTAAGATTAATGTAGATTAGTTGAGTTATATATTTATAGATTGTGGGAAATACCAGAGCACCCAGTGGAATAACTCATGCTGTCCAACACACTTACATGCGTACATAACTTTATGCATACATATATGTGTGCATTTACATGTTCATACATATATGCCACTCTACGTACATATACACCCCCACATATATGCACCTGTATTCTTAGGTAATTTGGAATTTATTTGTATGTCTACATATATATATATATATATTCAAAAAAGAGCTCGATACAGCTAGTAGAGCGATAATTATTTATTTATTATAATTTTATGATATAGACAAATCCATTTTACTCACTACAAAGGTGCAACGTGGTTTCAGTGCATTTCAACTGCACATCGACCGGTGAGGGTCGAAAACGGTTATGAACGATCCTGTTTGTAGCAAGCCGCTTGTGAGATGGTGTGCCTAAACTCTTGACCGATGTTTATCAGTGAAAAAATTTCCACAGACCAATCGACTATAACACCCGGTCCATCCATCACCAAACTGCTATCAACAACCACTATTGGTTCACTCAGATACTTATATATATATTTTTTGTATGTATATTTTTCTTCTCAAACAAATGGAAAATAGGAAGTGACGTTTCACATCCGGCTTGCCTAAAAACAGGATCGTTCATAACCATCACCCGTAGATGTGCAGTTAAAATGCACTGAAACCAAGTTGCATCTTTGTTGTGAGTAAAATGGTTATATATATATATACCTTTGTGCAAATCAATTGAAAAACGAATAATTCCGTTACTATTTACTTATTTACATATTTTTCCAATGAAATATGACCCAGTGCCCATATTAGTACTTCGTATGTCCATTCCATGAAGTCGTTCCTTGCAGATTAACCACAGATTCTCGATTTAAACAAGGAGAGTTTCGGAGCCAATCAATTATAGTTTGATTTGCTCACTGGTAAGGCTTGCCAGTCTGTTCGTGCAGCGTTACAATTTTCGTACGCTTACTTGGAGTAACGTCCATCACAGACAATGGCTGTATGACAACTAATCGACAGTCGAGACAATAGTGTCTAGGCGTGATAAAAATCTGATGTAATCACGTATGACGTAATATTTTTCAAGGTCAAACAAATCTCATGACACTCCCCGAAAATAGATTCATATTACTGCACACCACTGCAAATGACCTAATCTGAGGAAAAAATAGAAATCGATTACACCCTGTCACTCCAGTGGGTCTAAAACTGACCGTATGGCGAAAGAAAGAAAACTAATGCGGTTGTTTCAATTCATTTTTACAAGGGTGTATGTTGTTTTATTTCCACGCTTGTTTGAATATCGCAGTAAACGCTAATTACTGCAAACTCTAGGGAGACATTTCACGGTGTCGTGCAAACATATATATATACGTCGATAGCAAGTTTCTTAAATGCATATAAGTACTTTCACTGCAGTGGAAGTGTTAAAGTCAAACATTAATTTATTTAAAGTAGATCAGAAAAAATAATTTCCTTATGAGGAAACCTTCAAGTTGGGATATTGGCCCGGACAACGTCAGATAACCCTGCTTTTATATTTATCCAGATGATTTGAATTTTAGTTCCATTTATTTATTTATTTTTTGTCTGATGGAACATTTTTTTTTAAGAAAATACATTCCCTGAAACGTTTGGTTTAATAGATTCCATGTGTATATGCCACGATATTAAATGTATCTGGGTGGGGCCTTCAACACCTTCAGGGAATTAGGCGGAGGGTCGGGGGGAAATCTGTGCCAGACTGGTCCCCCGGTGACACTTATTGCTAACTTAGCAGGTTTTCAAGGTCCCATGTAAGAGGAGGTTTTAGGCCCGTCGCGACACGTGGCTCAACCGAATGAGAATTATTTGCGCGAGTCACCTAACGGACTGCTTGTCTATTTCGTCATATTGATTGCAAATAAGAAAAGTCACCCTATGCAATTCACGTCTTTTGCCTTCTCCCGGGGCCAAACAATCCTATCTTCATCGAAATTCTTTTATATGAGGAATTATCTTAATCATTGTATTATTATTGTGCTTGTCCATGCTTTCGTTAGTTCGCACGACCGTTACGTCTTGCCAGTACCTCGTAAGTAATGATCGAGTGGAAATAATGGCGGAGATACTAATTGATTTCAGTGAGAAAATGAAAGAAAGAAATGAAAAGGGAAAGATAGAAGTCGACAGAGAGAGGGATAGAGTCGGGTTAAGCTGATAATAAGCAGATTACTATTTACTCTGTCTCCCCACGAAGACGAGTTGTGACACAAGTTCATTTTTAAAGTGGGGCGCCCGAGCGCGTACACCCGGGCAAGAAAAAAAAATTGCCCACAGCCCCCCACGCTCCACTACAAATTGCTGGTAATATTACTATGAATATATATTTTTATACTTTCGTAGTGTTTTGTTTTTGTTTGTGGGGGTTCACTATTTGCCCATAGCTGGGACCCTAACAGGTGCTACCACCAGTCAGGGCGGACTTGGGAACAACAGCAATTAAGAGGTGGTTCCACGCTCCTCAAAACCTCCACGTTTCTGATCAGATGTCTTGCTGCCGGATGTCGTTTATCGTCATGCTTTAAAAGTCATGCTTGAATTAGAGAATACTCTGAAATATTTGAAAATCTGCAAAGGAAAGCAAATTATGAAGTGATGCTAAGTGAGTTGAGGTTTTAGCATGTTAAATGGACTTTCCCTTTCCTTAATGCTGACAAATTTGCAAATGCTTGTCTGAATTCAAATATGAACTGTATTTTGGGTGGGTTTTTTTCTGGAATATGGTTTGATTTTTCTTTAAGAAATTGTCGGATATTAGATGGATTAATGTCATGAAAGAGTTCTTTGGTTGGTTGGTTTTGTTTGGCGGCATATCAACCTCCCATATATATATATATATATATATATATATATATATATATATATATATATATCAGGATGTCACGTGAATCCGCTACCTTGCTTTCAACCTTAAGGTTTCCTCAAGCGATTTTAATGATTTTTATCAAATGACCTCTTAACGCTTTTTAATATGTTTATTTATAAATAAACAAACGCACGACGTTGGCTGGAATAGAAATGGAGAAGCATATTTAAACGCACACCAAAACATTGCTGCTGCTGCTGATGATGATGATGATGATGATGATGATGATGATTCTCATCCTTCTTCTTCTTCTTCTTCTTCTTCTTCTTCTTCTTCTTCTTCTTCTTCTTCTTCTCATCCATCTTCTTCTTCCTCTTCTTCTTCTGCTGCTGCTGCTGCTCCTCCATCTTCTTCTTATTCTTCTTCTTATTCCTCTTCTTCTTCTTCTTCTGATACTGCTTCTCCATC
>OZ038516.1:65243774-65298774 GCA_964036315.1 Acanthosepion esculentum
AAGAGAAATGAAGATGAAAGAAATACTAGTGAAAAATGAATAATAATTGACAATGCTTCATCTAAGAAGGCTAACCAGCAGGAGTCATTCAAATTTAGCCATATAGCTATATTCTCTACTTCTACTTCTTATGGATGGCAGTTGCAATAAAAAGCAAGAGAAATGAAGATGAAAGAAATACCAGTGAAAAATGAATAATAATTGACAATGCTTCATCTAAGAAGGTTAACCAGCAGGAGTCATTCAAATTTAGCCATATAGCTATATTCTCTACTTCTACTTCTTATGGATGGCAGTTGCAATAAAAAGCAAGAGAAATGAAGATGAAAGAAATACCAGTGAAAAATGAATAATAATTGACAATGCTTCATCTAAGAAGGCTAACCAGCAGGAGTCATTCAAATTTAGCCATATAGCTATATTCTCTACTTCTACTTCTTATGGATGGCAGTTGCAATAAAAAGCAAGAGAAATGAAGATGAAAGAAATACTAGTGAAAAATGAATAATAATTGACAATGCTTCGTCTAGGAAGGCTAACCAGCAGGAGTCATTCAAATTTAGCCATATAGCTATATTCTCTACTTCTACTTCTTATGGATGGCAGTTGCAATAAAAAGCAAGAGAAATGAAGATGAAAGAAATACTAGTGAAAAATGAATAATAAT
This sequence comes from Acanthosepion esculentum, assembly GCA_964036315.1. Taxonomy (NCBI): domain Eukaryota; kingdom Metazoa; phylum Mollusca; class Cephalopoda; order Sepiida; family Sepiidae; genus Acanthosepion; species Acanthosepion esculentum. Next base: position 65,244,442 of record OZ038516.1, read on the forward strand.
TGACAATGCTTCGTCTAGGAAGGCTAACCAGCAGGAGTCATTCAAATTTAGCCATATAGCTATATTCTCTACTTCTACTTCTTATGGATGGCAGTTGCAATAAAAAGCAAGAGAAATGAAGATGAAAGAAATACTAGTGAAAAATGAATAATAATTGACAATGCTTCGTCTAGGAAGGCTAACCAGCAGGAGTCATTCAAATTTAGCCATATAGCTATATTCTCTACTTCTACTTCTTATGGATGGCAGTTGCAATAAAAAGCAAGAGAAATGAAGATGAAAGAAATACTAGTGAAAAATGAATAATAATTGACAATGCTTCGTCTAGGAAGGCTAACCAGCAGGAGTCATTCAAATTTAGCCATATAGCTATATTCTCTACTTCTACTTCTCATGGATGGCAGTTGCAATAAAAAGCAAGAGAAATGAAGATGAAAGAAATACTAGTGAAAAATGAATAATAATTGACAATGCTTCATCTAAGAAGGCTAACCAGCAGGAGTCATTCAAATTTAGCCATATAGCTATATTCTCTACTTCTACTTATGGATGGCAGTTGCAATAAAAAGCAAGAGAAATGAAGATGAAAGAAATACTAGTGAAAAATGAATAATAATTGACAATGCTTCATCTAAGAAGGCTAACCAGCAGGAGTCATTCAAATTTAGCCATATAGCTATATTCTCTACTTCTACTTCTTATGGATGGCAGTTGCAATAAAAAGCAAGAGAAATGAAGATGAAAGAAATACTAGTGAAAAATGAATAATAATTGACAATGCTTCATCTAAGAAGGCTAACCAGCAGGAGTCATTCAAATTTAGCCATATAGCTATATTCTCTACTTCTACTTCTTATGGATGGCAGTTGCAATAAAAAGCAAGAGAAATGAAGATGAAAGAAATACTAGTGAAAAATGAATAATAATTGACAATGCTTCATCTAAGAAGGCTAACCAGCAGGAGTCATTCAAATTTAGCCATATAGCTATATTCTCTACTTCTACTTCTTATGGATGGCAGTTGCAATAAAAAGCAAGAGAAATGAAGATGAAAGAAATACTAGTGAAAAATGAATAATAATTGACAATGCTTCATCTAAGAAGGCTAACCAGCAGGATTCATTCAAATTTAGCCATATAGCTATATTCTCTACTTCTACTTCTTATGGATGGCAGTTGCAATAAAAAGCAAGAGAAATGAAGATGAAAGAAATACTAGTGAAAAATGAATAATAATTGACAATGCTTCATCTAAGAAGGCTAACCAGCAGGAGTCATTCAAATTTAGCCATATAGCTATATTCTCTACTTCTACTTCTTATGGATGGCAGTTGCAATAAAAAGCAAGAGAAATGAAGATGAAAGAAATACTAGTGAAAAATGAATAATAATTGACAATGCTTCATCTAAGAAGGCTAACCAGCAGGAGTCATTCAAATTTAGCCATATAGCTATATTCTCTACTTCTACTTATGGATGGCAGTTGCAATAAAAAGCAAGAGAAATGAAGATGAAAGAAATACTAGTGAAAAATGAATAATAATTGACAATGCTTCGTCTAGGAAGGCTAACCAGCAGGAGTCATTCAAATTTAGCCATATAGCTATATTCTCTACTTCTACTTCTTATGGATGGCAGTTGCAATAAAAAGCAAGAGAAATGAAGATGAAAGAAATACTAGTGAAAAATGAATAATAATTGACAATGCTTCATCTAAGAAGGCTAACCAGCAGGAGTCATTCAAATTTAGCCATATAGCTATATTCTCTACTTCTACTTCTTATGGATGGCCGTTGCAATAAAAAGCAAGAGAAATGAAGATGAAAGAAATACTAGTGAAAAATGAATAATAATTGACAATGCTTCATCTAAGAAGGCTAACCAGCAGGAGTCATTCAAATTTAGCCATATAGCTATATTCTCTACTTCTACTTCTTATGGATGGCAGTTGCAATAAAAAGCAAGAGAAATGAAGATGAAAGAAATACTAGTGAAAAATGAATAATAATTGACAATGCTTCATCTAAGAAGGCTAACCAGCAGGAGTCATTCAAATTTAGCCATATAGCTATATTCTCTACTTCTACTTCTTATGGATGGCAGTTGCAATAAAAAGCAAGAGAAATGAAGATGAAAGAAATACTAGTGAAAAATGAATAATAATTGACAATGCTTCATCTAAGAAGGCTAACCAGCAGGAGTCATTCAAATTTAGCCATATAGCTATATTCTCTACTTCTACTTCTTATGGATGGCAGTTGCAATAAAAACAAGAGAAATGAAGATGAAAGAAATACTAGTGAAAAATGAATAATAATTGACAATGCTTCATCTAAGAAGGCTAACCAGCAGGAGTCATTCAAATTTAGCCATATAGCTATATTCTCTACTTCTACTTCTTATGGATGGCAGTTGCAATAAAAAGCAAGAGAAATGAAGATGAAAGAAATACTAGTGAAAAATGAATAATAATTGACAATGCTTCATCTAAGAAGGCTAACCAGCAGGAGTCATTCAAATTTAGCCATATAGCTATATTCTCTACTTCTACTTATGGATGGCAGTTGCAATAAAAAGCAAGAGAAATGAAGATGAAAGAAATACTAGTGAAAAATGAATAATAATTGACAATGCTTCATCTAAGAAGGCTAACCAGCAGGAGTCATTCAAATTTAGCCATATAGCTATATTCTCTACTTCTACTTATGGATGGCAGTTGCAATAAAAAGCAAGAGAAATGAAGATGAAAGAAATACTAGTGAAAAATGAATAATAATTGACAATGCTTCATCTAAGAAGGCTAACCAGCAGGAGTCATTCAAATTTAGCCATATAGCTATATTCTCTACTTCTAGTTATGGATGGCAGTTGCAATTAAAAGCAAGAGAAATGAAGATGAAAGAAATACTAGTGAAAAATGAATAATAATTGACAATGCTTCATCTAAGAAGGCTAACCAGCAGGAGTCATTCAAATTTAGCCATATAGCTATATTCTCTACTTCTACTTCTTATGGATGGCAGTTGCAATAAAAAGCAAGAGAAATGAAGATGAAAGAAATACTAGTGAAAAATGAATAATAATTGACAATGCTTCATCTAAGAAGGCTAACCAGCAGGAGTCATTCAAATTTAGCCATATAGCTATATTCTCTACTTCTACTTATGGATGGCAGTTGCAATAAAAAGCAAGAGAAATGAAGATGAAAGAAATACTAGTGAAAAATGAATAATAATTGACAATGCTTCATCTAAGAAGGCTAACCAGCAGGAGTCATTCAAATTTAGCCATATAGCTATATTCTCTACTTCTACTTCTTATGGATGGCAGTTGCAATAAAAAGCAAGAGAAATGAAGATGAAAGAAATACTAGTGAAAAATGAATAATAATTGACAATGCTTCATCTAAGAAGGCTAACCAGCAGGAGTCATTCAAATTTAGCCATATAGCTATATTCTCTACTTCTACTTATGGATGGCAGTTGCAATAAAAAGCAAGAGAAATGAAGATGAAAGAAATACTAGTGAAAAATGAATAATAATTGACAATGCTTCATCTAAGAAGGCTAACCAGCAGGAGTCATTCAAATTTAGCCATATAGCTATATTCTCTACTTCTACTTCTTATGGATGGCAGTTGCAATAAAAAGCAAGAGAAATGAAGATGAAAGAAATACTAGTGAAAAATGAATAATAATTGACAATGCTTCATCTAAGAAGGCTAACCAGCAGGAGTCATTCAAATTTAGCCATATAGCTATATTCTCTACTTCTACTTCTTATGGATGGCAGTTGCAATAAAAAGCAAGAGAAATGAAGATGAAAGAAATACTAGTGAAAAATGAATAATAATTGACAATGCTTCATCTAAGAAGGCTAACCAGCAGGAGTCATTCAAATTTAGCCATATAGCTATATTCTCTACTTCTACTTCTTATGGATGGCAGTTGCAATAAAAAGCAAGAGAAATGAAGATGAAAGAAATACTAGTGAAAAATGAATAATAATTGACAATGCTTCATCTAAGAAGGCTAACCAGCAGGAGTCATTCAAATTTAGCCATATAGCTATATTCTCTACTTCTACTTATGGATGGCAGTTGCAATAAAAAGCAAGAGAAATGAAGATGAAAGAAATACTAGTGAAAAATGAATAATAATTGACAATGCTTCATCTAAGAAGGCTAACCAGCAGGAGTCATTCAAATTTAGCCATATAGCTATATTCTCTACTTCTACTTATGGATGGCAGTTGCAATAAAAAGCAAGAGAAATGAAGATGAAAGAAATACTAGTGAAAAATGAATAATAATTGACAATGCTTCATCTAAGAAGGCTAACCAGCAGGAGTCATTCAAATTTAGCCATATAGCTATATTCTCTACTTCTACTTCTTATGGATGGCAGTTGCAATAAAAAGCAAGAGAAATGAAGATGAAAGAAATACTAGTGAAAAATGAATAATAATTGACAATGCTTCATCTAAGAAGGCTAACCAGCAGGAGTCATTCAAATTTAGCCATATAGCTATATTCTCTACTTCTACTTCTTATGGATGGCAGTTGCAATAAAAAGCAAGAGAAATGAAGATGAAAGAAATACTAGTGAAAAATGAATAATAATTGACAATGCTTCATCTAAGAAGGCTAACCAGCAGGAGTCATTCAAATTTAGCCATATAGCTATATTCTCTACTTCTACTTATGGATGGCAGTTGCAATAAAAAGCAAGAGAAATGAAGATGAAAGAAATACTAGTGAAAAATGAATAATAATTGACAATGCTTCATCTAAGAAGGCTAACCAGCAGGAGTCATTCAAATTTAGCCATATAGCTATATTCTCTACTTCTACTTCTTATGGATTGCAGTTGCAATAAAAAGCAAGAGAAATGAAGATGAAAGAAATACTAGTGAAAAATGAATAATAATTGACAATGCTTCATCTAAGAAGGCTAACCAGCAGGAGTCATTCAAATTTAGCCATATAGCTATATTCTCTACTTCTACTTCTTATGGACGGCAGTTGCAATAAAAAGCAAGAGAAATGAAGATGAAAGAAATACTAGTGAAAAATGAATAATAATTGACAATGCTTCATCTAAGAAGGCTAACCAGCAGGAGTCATTCAAATTTAGCCATATAGCTATATTCTCTACTTCTACTTATGGATGGCAGTTGCAATAAAAAGCAAGAGAAATGAAGATGAAAGAAATACTAGTGAAAAATGAATAATAATTGACAATGCTTCATCTAAGAAGGCTAACCAGCAGGAGTCATTCAAATTTAGCCATATAGCTATATTCTCTACTTCTACTTCTTATGGATGGCAGTTGCAATAAAAAGCAAGAGAAATGAAGATGAAAGAAATACTAGTGAAAAATGAATAATAATTGACAATGCTTCATCTAAGAAGGCTAACCAGCAGGAGTCATTCAAATTTAGCCATATAGCTATATTCTCTACTTCTACTTCTTATGGATGGCAGTTGCAATAAAAAGCAAGAGAAATGAAGATGAAAGAAATACTAGTGAAAAATGAATAATAATTGACAATGCTTCATCTAAGAAGGCTAACCAGCAGGAGTCATTCAAATTTAGCCATATAGCTATATTCTCTACTTCTACTTATGGATGGCAGTTGCAATAAAAAGCAAGAGAAATGAAGATGAAAGAAATACTAGTGAAAAATGAATAATAATTGACAATGCTTCATCTAAGAAGGCTAACCAGCAGGAGTCATTCAAATTTAGCCATATAGCTATATTCTCTACTTCTACTTATGGATGGCAGTTGCAATAAAAAGCAAGAGAAATGAAGATGAAAGAAATACTAGTGAAAAATGAATAATAATTGACAATGCTTCATCTAAGAAGGCTAACCAGCAGGAGTCATTCAAATTTAGCCATATAGCTATATTCTCTACTTCTACTTCTTATGGATGGCAGTTGCAATAAAAAGCAAGAGAAATGAAGATGAAAGAAATACTAGTGAAAAATGAATAATAATTGACAATGCTTCATCTAAGAAGGCTAACCAGCAGGAGTCATTCAAATTTAGCCATATAGCTATATTCTCTACTTCTACTTCTTATGGATGGCAGTTGCAATAAAAAGCAAGAGAAATGAAGATGAAAGAAATACTAGTGAAAAATGAATAATAATTGACAATGCTTCATCTAAGAAGGCTAACCAGCAGGAGTCATTCAAATTTAGCCATATAGCTATATTCTCTACTTCTACTTCTTATGGATGGCAGTTGCAATAAAAAGCAAGAGAAATGAAGATGAAAGAAATACTAGTGAAAAATGAATAATAATTGACAATGCTTCATCTAAGAAGGCTAACCAGCAGGAGTCATTCAAATTTAGCCATATAGCTATATTCTCTACTTCTACGTCTTATGGATGGCAGTTGCAATAAAAAGCAAGAGAAATGAAGATGAAAGAAATACTAGTGAAAAATGAATAATAATTGACAATGCTTCATCTAAGAAGGCTAACCAGCAGGAGTCATTCAAATTTAGCCATATAGCTATATTCTCTACTTCTACGTCTTATGGATGGCAGTTGCAATAAAAAGCAAGAGAAATGAAGATGAAAGAAATACTAGTGAAAAATGAATAATAATTGACAATGCTTCATCTAAGAAGGCTAACCAGCAGGAGTCATTCAAATTTAGCCATATAGCTATATTCTCTACTTCTACGTCTTATGGATGGCAGTTGCAATAAAAAGCAAGAGAAATGAAGATGAAAGAAATACTAGTGAAAAATGAATAATAATTGACAATGCTTCATCTAAGAAGGCTAACCAGCAGGAGTCATTCAAATTTAGCCATATAGCTATATTCTCTACTTCTACTTATGGATGGCAGTTGCAATAAAAAGCAAGAGAAATGAAGATGAAAGAAATACTAGTGAAAAATGAATAATAATTGACAATGCTTCGTCTAGGAAGGCTAACCAGCAGGAGTCATTCAAATTTAGCCATATAGCTATATTCTCTACTTCTACTTCTCATGGATGGCAGTTGCAATAAAAAGCAAGAGAAATGAAGATGAAAGAAATACTAGTGAAAAATGAATAATAATTGACAATGCTTCATCTAAGAAGGCTAACCAGCAGGAGTCATTCAAATTTAGCCATATAGCTATAGTCTCTACTTCTACTTCTTATGGATGGGAGTTGCAATAAAAAGAAAAAGAAATGAAGATGAAAGAAATACTAGTGAAAAATGAATAATAATTGACAATGCTTCGTCTAGGAAGGCTAACCAGCAGGAGTCATTCAAATTTAGCCATATAGCTATATTCTCTACTTCTACTTCTCATGGATGGCAGTTGCAATAAAAAGCAAGAGGAATGAAGATGAAAGAAATACTAGTGAAAAATGAATAATAATTGACAATGCTTCATCTAAGAAGGCTAACCAGCAGGAGTCATTCAAATTTAGCCATATAGCTATAGTCTCTACTTCTACTTCTTATGGATGGGAGTTGCAATAAAAAGAAAAAGAAATGAAGATGAAAGAAATACTAGTGAAAAATGAATAATAATTGACAATGCTTCATCTAAGAAGGCTAACCAGCAGGAGTCATTCAAATTTAGCCATATAGCTATATTCTCTACTTCTACTTATGGATGGCAGTTGCAATAAAAAGCAAGAGAAATGAAGATGAAAGAAATACTAGTGAAAAATGAATAATAATTGACAATGCTTCATCTAAGAAGGCTAACCAGCAGGAGTCATTCAAATTTAGCCATATAGCTATATTCTCTACTTCTACTTCTTATGGATGGCAGTTGCAATAAAAAGCAAGAGAAATGAAGATGAAAGAAATACTAGTGAAAAATGAATAATAATTGACAATGCTTCATCTAAGAAGGCTAACCAGCAGGAGTCATTCAAATTTAGCCATATAGCTATATTCTCTACTTCTACTTCTTATGGATGGCAGTTGCAATAAAAAGCAAGAGAAATGAAGATGAAAGAAATACTAGTGAAAAATGAATAATAATTGACAATGCTTCATCTAAGAAGGCTAACCAGCAGGAGTCATTCAAATTTAGCCATATAGCTATATTCTCTACTTCTACGTCTTATGGATGGCAGTTGCAATAAAAAGCAAGAGAAATGAAGATGAAAGAAATACTAGTGAAAAATGAATAATAATTGACAATGCTTCATCTAAGAAGGCTAACCAGCAGGAGTCATTCAAATTTAGCCATATAGCTATATTCTCTACTTCTACGTCTTATGGATGGCAGTTGCAATAAAAAGCAAGAGAAATGAAGATGAAAGAAATACTAGTGAAAAATGAATAATAATTGACAATGCTTCATCTAAGAAGGCTAACCAGCAGGAGTCATTCAAATTTAGCCATATAGCTATATTCTCTACTTCTACGTCTTATGGATGGCAGTTGCAATAAAAAGCAAGAGAAATGAAGATGAAAGAAATACTAGTGAAAAATGAATAATAATTGACAATGCTTCATCTAAGAAGGCTAACCAGCAGGAGTCATTCAAATTTAGCCATATAGCTATATTCTCTACTTCTACTTATGGATGGCAGTTGCAATAAAAAGCAAGAGAAATGAAGATGAAAGAAATACTAGTGAAAAATGAATAATAATTGACAATGCTTCGTCTAGGAAGGCTAACCAGCAGGAGTCATTCAAATTTAGCCATATAGCTATATTCTCTACTTCTACTTCTCATGGATGGCAGTTGCAATAAAAAGCAAGAGAAATGAAGATGAAAGAAATACTAGTGAAAAATGAATAATAATTGACAATGCTTCATCTAAGAAGGCTAACCAGCAGGAGTCATTCAAATTTAGCCATATAGCTATAGTCTCTACTTCTACTTCTTATGGATGGGAGTTGCAATAAAAAGAAAAAGAAATGAAGATGAAAGAAATACTAGTGAAAAATGAATAATAATTGACAATGCTTCGTCTAGGAAGGCTAACCAGCAGGAGTCATTCAAATTTAGCCATATAGCTATATTCTCTACTTCTACTTCTCATGGATGGCAGTTGCAATAAAAAGCAAGAGGAATGAAGATGAAAGAAATACTAGTGAAAAATGAATAATAATTGACAATGCTTCATCTAAGAAGGCTAACCAGCAGGAGTCATTCAAATTTAGCCATATAGCTATAGTCTCTACTTCTACTTCTTATGGATGGGAGTTGCAATAAAAAGCAAGAGAAATGAAGATGAAAGAAATACTAGTGAAAAATGAATAATAATTGACAATGCTTCATCTAAGAAGGCTAACCAGCAGGAGTCATTCAAATTTAGCCATATAGCTATATTCTCTACTTCTACTTATGGATGGCAGTTGCAATAAAAAGCAAGAGAAATGAAGATGAAAGAAATACTAGTGAAAAATGAATAATAATTGACAATGCTTCATCTAAGAAGGCTAACCAGCAGGAGTCATTCAAATTTAGCCATATAGCTATATTCTCTACTTCTACTTCTTATGGATGGCAGTTGCAATAAAAAGCAAGAGAAATGAAGATGAAAGAAATACTAGTGAAAAATGAATAATAATTGACAATGCTTCATCTAAGAAGGCTAACCAGCAGGAGTCATTCAAATTTAGCCATATAGCTATATTCTCTACTTCTACTTCTTATGGATGGCAGTTGCAATAAAAAGCAAGAGAAATGAAGATGAAAGAAATACTAGTGAAAAATGAATAATAATTGACAATGCTTCATCTAAGAAGGCTAACCAGCAGGAGTCATTCAAATTTAGCCATATAGCTATATTCTCTACTTCTACTTATGGATGGCAGTTGCAATAAAAAGCAAGAGAAATGAAGATGAAAGAAATACTAGTGAAAAATGAATAATAATTGGCAATGCTACATCTAAAATGTCCAGAAAAATTAAAATGGTCAAAGATCTAGGAAGTTTTTTAAATAAAAGTAAACACGAAGTTAAAAGTGACCTTTGACAAAACAATACATTCAATGAATCAATTGTTCATTGTAATGTGTTTTAACCATAATGTTTCGAAAATACACAAATTTCAATGTTTCCCACGATAAATTTATTCCAGGATGATACGAAATATCTGCTTTTCGTAACAATATATATATATATATATATATATATATATATATATATATATATATATATATATATTACGTATCACTTATCAGAGTAGAGTGCAATAAAAAACATCTTTCAATCGTGTTATCTACAAGAACCTTTAAGAAAAATTCTGGTCGTAAACACGAGAGTTCAATATAAATCAAATTGCCGAAAACATCACGCTATAAGAGAGGTTCTGTAAATCATACATCTCATCCCAGCATCAACCTCACCTTGTTTAACAATGGGGGCGAGGTGCGCAATGTCTTTTAAAAATGGAAAATCTCTCCCTCGAATTCCAACACGCGAACGCTCTGAATAAACGCTCCTACTCGTATTCAAAAAGCACACAAATAATACATCTCACATAGCCAAAACATGAAAAGAAAATAACAACGTCAAAACAAAACCCCTTGAAAATAACTAGGAGATTTGCCAAAAGCGCTTGACACAATGGACAATATGGACAGGTTTCGCACTAGCCCACTCCCACCAAACAGGAAAAGGTAAGAACGCTGGAAACACAGAAGAAAAATGTAATAAAATTTTCTTGAAAACCTAATTGTCAGGGTGGCCTGACGATTGCGTCTAGCATGAAACCTGTCGCCTCTAAGTGTTGATTTCAATGTTCACTTTTATATTTACACATGCTCTATCTCTGATATTGAGCACTTTATCCCATAAATATAGCACATCTTAAGACTATATTTCTTCATATATATATATATATATATATATATATATATATATATATATATATATATCAGTGTAATTGCAAAATTATCCAAATCCTGTAACAACAAAATTGTCCAATTTTTAGATTAGATTTGAGCCGTTGTATCTTAGAAATGGTTTCAGGTATCTTACTGGAAATCTTTGAGGTTTTTATCTCACTATTGGACTCTACTTGGAATATTCATTCTATCATCTATTACTGATATGTTGCCAGTATCTTCTGAGGAAAAACCTCTCCAAAACATAATGCTGTCACCACCAAATTTCACTGTTGGAACTGTGTTCTTTTGTTTGAAGGCATCTTTCCTCCATCCATGATTTCTAGAATTATGTCCAAACAACTCAACTTTGGTTTCGTCTGTCCATAATAATCTTTCCTTATCCCTATGTTCAGGAACGAATTTCAACCTGGCATCTCTGTGTCTTTTCAATAGCAATGGAGTTTTCCGAGGGGAGCGTAACTTTAGATTATTCCTAATGAATTTCATTGCTTATTATCAGTTTAATGAAACAGATTCCTGATGAAAGCAAATCATCCTACAACTCTAGACGAGTAACCATCAGATTTTGTTTAATTTGATACATTGATTTCCTCGAAGATCTTGAAGAAATCTTCAGTGGAACACCTGTTCTTAATTGGTTTTCAACAGTTTTTAGGGGATTTTTTTTATACCTAGACAATTTTCTCGACAGATTCTATTTTGCTCATTTATAAGCATCCCGGTCGAAAGAGAAATAACTGAGATATTCGGAAGAGGCTTGCCGCGTGGAACTAGAACAGTCTACTCCGGTGGACGAAATAAAGGGTTCGGTTCGAAATTCCAAACACCTGAAGAAGGCCGGAGCGTACACCGGCCGAAGCGTTGTGAATATGGCAATGAAGATGAGGATAACAGTTCGAATAATGTAAACAATGTAAATAAGTATACATGTAAACAATGTAAATAAGTATATATATATATATATATACACACACACAGACACACACACACACACACACACACACACACACACACACACACATACATATATATATATATATATATATATATATATATATATATATATATATATGTACCCAAGTATAGGATTGGTGTATACGGAATAAATTCCAATAACCAACAAATACTATTCTTAAAAGAGTGTTCAATACAGAGTAGAGCAAATATAATTATTCATTCGAAAATTATAATATAAATAGTTCATAAAATCACTACAAAAATAGCCATTTTGTTTCAACAGTCTTGGTGTTTTATCACGTGATCGTGTTAAATGTAGAATAAAAAACTTTATTCTACATTCAACACCATCATTTGATAAGACGATATAACCAGAAGTGTTGAAACAAAATGGCTATTTTTGTAGTGATTTTATAACATATTTATGTTATAATTTTCGAATGAATAATTATATATATATATATATATGTATATATATATATATATATATATATATATATATATATATATATATATATATATATATACAGTTGCGACCAAAATGTTCAAAACGGCATTGTTTTCGTCAGAAAGGTAAGTATAATATTTTATCAAAGTTGTTTCATATTCTATACTTTTCACAGACAATAAATACGATAGTAATTGTTATTGTCTGAGATTTTGCTGTAATTTGAGACGATAATACAAAAGTTATGGATGATTTAGTGATTTACTCATGGCGGCCAAAATGATCAGAACGGTTGCTTTTACTCCGTGTTTTAGTATATTTAACCGGCGAACTCTAATTTTTTTAATTTGTTTACGTGATGCTTCGTTTACTAAACATTAGTAAGAATATCTGCAGTGTACTTTGTTAATATAATGCCGCTTACTCCGTTACCAATTCGTCAGCAGATTATTAAGCTTCGAAAGAAGGATAATTTAAGTATTGGGTCTATTGCAAAGATTGTTAACAAGTCAAACAGTGTTGTTCACGGTATTCTTAAGGTCTACGATGATTGTGGTTCGTGTGAAGCAAGAAAGTCTACAGGTAGGCCAAGAAAAACGACCAAGATGGAAGATCGTGTTATGGTAAAGTTGGTTAAAAAGGACAGATTTAAAACTACTGCTGCTGTTTCTCGGGAAATGACCATTGTACTGAAGTAAACTTTATCTCGAAAAACTGTCTCGTCGTTTAGTTGAACATGACCTACAAGCAAGAGCACCTGCAGTGAAGCCACTGCTCAGCTCCAAGAATAAAAAGTGTCGTCTTAACTTTGCAACCGAACATGTGTTGTGGTCTTAAGAAAAATGGCAAACGGTGCATTTCACTGATGAATCTCAGTCTATGTTATTTGGCTCAGATGGGAAAAGGTACTTTCGTCGAAAAGTAGGTGAAAAATTGTCACCTAAATGCCTTAAGACTAGTGTTAAATTCGGTGGAGGAAGTGTCATGGTTTGGGGGATGATATCTGGAGATGATGTGGGCCCTTTGGTGCGATTACATAGAAAGGTAAATGCAGGAGTTTATAAACAACTTGTAAAAGATCATGTCTTGCCTGTGCTGAGAAATTCAACTAAGCGACCACCAATATTCATGCAGGACAATGCCCCATGTCACAAGGCTAAGGTGGTCATGGATTTCGTCAAGGCTGAAAAGGTTATTGTTATGGATTGGCCTGCTCAAAGCCCAGATCTCAATCCTATTGAAAATGTGTGGAATATTCTAGGAGAACGTTCGAAAACCAGAAATCCTAAAACAACCGAGCAATTATGGAATGCCCCTCAGGAAGAATGGAATAAGATAACCCAGCAAGAAATTGAAAATTTAATTTCCTCATGCAGTCGAAGATGTCAAAGTGTGATTGAAGCTAAAGGGCTTCACACTAAGTATTAAATAATTCCACTATTCTCTGTCATTTTTGATTATTTTGGTATTTTTTCAACCGTTCTGATCATTTTGGCCGCCATGGGTTTTGCAGTAAATCACTAAATCATCCATAACTTTTGTATTATCGTCTCAAATTACACCAAAATCTCAGACAATAACAATTAATATCGTATTTATTGTCGGTGAAAATTATAGAATATAAAACAACTTTGATAAAACCTACTTTTCTGACGAAAACAATGCCGTTCTGAACATTTTGGCCGAAACTGTATATCATAAAGTTACTTAAATGGTAAATATCAATTTTTGATGTTGTTTCTCCGACTACGAAGTTTCTTGGAATTGTCTATTCTCACTGTGTGTGCGTCTGTGCGTCTGTGTGTACGTTTGTACATGTGTGTTTATTTATATATGTGTGTATATGTCTGTATATATAAATATATATAAATATATATATATATATATATATATATATATATATGAGTTTGTGTGTATATAAGTCTGTATATGTATATAGTTGTGTCTGACTTTATGTGTATGCATAAATATATATGCGTTTTCTTGTGTGTATGTCTGCATATAGATGTGTGTATGTATATATGTGTGTTTGTGTGTGTGTGTGTGTGAGACAGAGAGAGAGGGGGAGAGATGGGGGAGGGGAGAGAGGAGAGAGGGGGAGAGAGGGGGAGATGGGGAGGGGGAGAGAGGGGTGAGGGGAGAGGGTATGAGTGGGAGATGATGAGGGGGAGAGGGGGAGAGAGAGGGGGAGAGAGAGGGGAGATGTGGAGGGGGAGAGAGGGGGAGAGAGGGGGAGAGAGAGAGGGAGAGAGAGAGGGGGAGAGAGAGAGCCTGTGTGTAGTAAAATGATAAATAGGATAGATTAATAATAAACTGAATGAGAGTCTACGAGGCACAAGGTCGAAAAGGCGATAAATCCCACTTTGCCGTAAATAGTTCTTGTGACATTTCTTTATATCCGTGTCTTGATTCCCGTTCGCACCACCACTAGCCCCTCTATCCGCCAACTCGGTCGCCCCTCCCCGTTCGCTGCCCTTGCCAGGAACAGGCCCGTCAGTCATTGATTGTTGCCACTGGGAAGCTGACAAATTCTTCTTTCCATTTCAACCCGCCATCTCCGCCAACTCAACCCCACTCCCGCCACGACCCCCCCCCCCCATTCAGGAGCGGCCTGAAATAAGAATGGAGAAGATAACAAAATGGAAAAAATGTCGGGTTGAAATTAATCGGCCAGACAATGTCAGACCAGCAGAGTGATGACGTCATCGACGCTGTTCACCAGACACGCGCCAATACTTGCATCTTGCCTTGGAAGGGGCGTCATATTTCATTCTTTTTTTCTTCTGGTTTTTGCCCTCTTAATAGATAGATAGATAGATAGATAGATAGATAGATAGATAGATAGATAGAAACAGACAGAGATAGATATATAAACATATACTTACGGAAAGATTTAAATTGATAGATAGATAGATAGATAGATAGATAGATAGATAGAAACAGATTGAGATAGATATATATACATATAGTTACGAAAAGATTGAAATTGATAGATAGATATGAATAGATAGATAAATAGATAGATCGATATGACCAAACTGAGATAGATAGATAGATAGATAATGAACAGACTGAGATAGATAGATAGATCGATATGACCAAACTGAGATAGATAGATAGATAGATAGATAGATAGATAGATAGATAGATAGATAGATAGATAGATAGGTAGAAACAGATTGAGACAGATATAAAAACATATAGTTACGAAAAGATTGAAATAGTGTTATGTGTGCTTACCTATAACTACAGAATGAACTCTTCCTAACACTATGTATACTACGCCTCTCAAGAGAGAGGGACGAATCGAGTCGAGCCGATAGTAGTTCACTCCAAACCAGACTGACAGTCATACTAACACATTCCACATCTTGTATTATTATTCCGTGTAATATATCTTCGTTATTTCTACTCTTGTGTTCGTCTTGTTCTTCCTTGGTCCTAACCTGGACCATAACAAATAGATAGATAGATAGATAGATAGATAGATAGATAGATAGATAGATAAGAACAGATTACAATTTTTTTTATTAATGATCCTCCTTGGAACATTCTAGCAAACATCTATGTAAATGGTATCTCTTGTTAAGGACTCACTACCATTAATTATATTTTGCACCTGACCTTTCTTCTTCCCGTACTCTAAGAGCCCAATATGGTAAAAACTGGCTTCTTACATTCAATACCTTAGACACAAGGCCAGAAAATAGCTTGCTCAAGATCAGTTTTTTTTTTTAAATCGTTTTTTCCGGTATTACTCAGGGTTTTCTTTTCGAACCTTTTGTTTCAAGTAGTACGGAAGGTCATCGTTTTGATAATGTGATCATTTTCTCTTTGAGTTACACTCGTTTACGCCATCTAGTGTCCGGGCAGAGACCAAAACCAACTCTGCAGTTACTTTTCAACAAACGCAAAGCTGCAAGCCTATCACTTCTCCGTCACTATAGTAAACCATAAATGCCCCCGAAACGGCATATGTATTCAACCTATTGACATCACTGGGACTTCAATAAACCTCTTTTCCCAAGAATTCAATTAACATTGAGTTTGATTTTTATTGAAAACATCAGTAATTCTCTTATTTACGACTGCTACTTGCATTAAATAAATTAAAAAACAACAACAAAAAAACATCATTATTCCTTGAATTTAGACATTATTCACTTGGCCATTAAACTTGTTACCTTAATTATTCTTAGGATCCGTCATATCGTCTGTTTCTTCCATTATAAGCAACGACCGTACACAGACACACATACACACACACACACACACACATGCACACACACACGCACACACACACATACACACACACACATACACACAAACACACACACACACACACATACACACACACAAACACACAAATATAGCACATCTTACGACTATATTTCTTCATATATATATATATATATATATATATAAATGCACGGTACTTAGTGGAAATTTCTCAATATCTTGCTAATATATTCAGTAGTATGGATATTAGTTTGTAATGTCATTAGAAATGTATATATATATATATATATATATATATATATATATATATATATATATATATATGCATGTTTCATTAAAAACTACAGACAATGTACTACCATTAAGCTTTTTATTTAAATTCTTTTGTGTTCAAATAAGTGCTTTCATTTCTGGACAAAGAGTGTGTAGAAACTGTCTAAATGTTCTATAGTTCCGAGCGCTTTCGGCTATACGTCTAGCCATTATCATTATGTGTATGTTTTTAGTGTTATTGTAATGTTTTATTTTCCGAACACAATCGTAGTACTTTCTCTGTCGTTTTTAATGAAACATGCATTAATGAAGGCTTGCTGCGTAATTACACAAGATATATATCCAAAATTTAGAAATTAATCAGTTTCTCTGACGATCGCAAATAGCGTGAAACCCAGGGTCACAATCTCTCATCAATCCAACTAAATATGTGGACTCTATCACTGATATTGAGCGCTTTCCAACAAGTACTGCGCATATATAATATATAAATCTCTATCTATAAAAGTCAGGATGTGTGTGTTTGTGTCTCTGTGTGCCTGTGTGTGTGTGTGTGTGTGTGTACGTGTGTGTGTGTGTGTGTGTGTGTGTGTGTGTGTGTGTGTTTGTGTGTGTGTGTGTGTGTGTAACGAATGCACGGCCGCAATTTTCGACGGATTTGCACCAAAATTTACATGTACATGCTCCAAGTTAGATTAAAGGCCAAGACCGACTTTGCATTTCCCAACTTCCAGCGATAGTGGAATTAATCGATTTTTTCATGCTTTTACGGCAGTTTTTATGTAGTTTGCGGCCATTTTCTACTGACCAGAGTGAGAGCCTATAGCTGGCTGCCACGAATAGGCAGGAAGATTCTATTGGCCACCGTGAGAGCCAACAGCTGACTGACACGAATGTTAACTCGCATGCTAGCATGCAAAAAAAATCCATAGCTGCATTCGTCACAAGTGGGAAAAATTTAAATCTGCATGGCACTTTACTCCAACTGGCTCATTCGTTTGCTTAAACTCAACGTTGATTCTGATTCCGCAGAACTGGGTTGGGTGTGAAAAAATATTTTGTTGTTAACATTCTTTTTTCATTCGGTTTTTCCAGTTACGAGTCCTTTTTTAAAGCTGATCGTTTTGTGCTCATTTTGTTTAGTTCTTTTTTCGTAACAGATTTAATGTTTAGAATAGAGCTTAGAAAAAAATTGCAGTGTGAGATAGGCAAGAAGTAAGGCATGTAGCAACATCAGCACGGCAAAGGGCACTCCTTTAAAGGCAAGGAAGGGCAAAAATATTTTAAGTCAAATGATAGCGATACGATTTTTGAATCAAGCACGGGCAACGCCGGGCCATGCTGCTAGTATATATTGGTTCCTTGAACTTTATAGCATTTGCATGTTTTTATTTATGTAGCAATTTATTTCATAAAGGTCATGAGCTCAGCGTTTTCTTTTAATACATAACAAATGACCTTTAGAAATAAATACCGAATAAAACAAAAACACATAAAAAGTAAATAAATGAATAATCATTGCATAAAAATCAATAACACGAGCATTATTTCACTTTCCTTTAATCTGCAAAAAAAACAAATTACATCACTTAGCGTCCTCCATAGCTTACGCTTTTACTGTATTTTTTTCTGTAATTTTTAAAAAATCAATTCATCCCAAACAAGACGATAATCAGAAGATGAGAAACAGAGAGAAAAGAAAAGTAAAGAAAAACAATGGGAAAGATGGAGTCGGGGCAACTAAAACCGAAGGGCATTTATAAAAGACCCGTTGTACAATCAAGAAAATTTGACAAAAGTGATATCATCTACAGGTTACAAATTTAATATAAACATATAAAAAATAACGAATATTTAATCTAGCAAGGTCCTACTATTTCTATGACCCAAAACACATATATGTATATACACACGTACACAACATATGTATATTTACACGTACATACAGATGCGCGTCTACACATATAAATATATACACATACATACATATATATAGATAGATAGATAGATATATATATATATATACACACATACACACACATACATACATATATATACATCCATACACATCCACTCCTGCGTATATATACATTTAAACACATATACATACGGACATACACATACGTGCACATAAACATATATACATAAAACTTTACACACCTCCATATATTTACATGCACACACTAATCTAAACAAATATACAACGTATCTAACTATCTATCCATCTAATTATAGATATACACATGCATACAAATATACATACATATACACATAGACATACAAACACCTATATACCCATATATCGAATTCGACGTATGAGGGCCCAGCAGATCAGTTCCTAGAAAACCGACAGCCCGACAACAGCACATCAGATTTGATTATAGTGGTGAGGGTTCGTTTAGGACCATCCACACTTTTTGAAGGGCCGAATAAAGAGACCTGATGCACTTAGTGACACAAGGTCCGCAAACGACCCTCCGCTGGTTTTGAATTCAGAGTTTTTCTTCTCCTAGACTAGTTACTATCCAAGGCTATAGAACACTGGTTGTTCTGCTATTTACCCATAGCTGGAGGGAGAAGAAGAGGATTCATACCTTTCCCAAGGGTATTAGCACGTAAGTAAATGTAATGGATTCGACTGGAATTCGAACTCCGCTCTCCGATTTGTCAATATGTATATATATATATATATATATATATATATATATATATATATATATATATATATAATTATTTATTTAAAAATTATAACATAAATATATTATAAAATCACTACAAAAATAGCCATTTTGTTTCAACACTTCAGGTGTCTTATCAAGTGATGATGTTGAATGTAGAATAAAGGGTTTTAAAAGGTTCAAATTAATTAACCACGCCTCGCAAGGGGAAAACGCTGTTACATAAGATGGAATGACCAATCAAAATACAAGTATACGAGAATTCAAAAACGCTGAAATTGAAGTAAGGTTATAATAGCTATTAATAGCTTTAAAGTTGGTGATATACTGAAATAGAATTTATTCTAACCAATAAGAATTAAATTATATGATAAAATTTGAAATTAAAATAAAAAATTACCAATTTTAAAATCTAAATTTAATCTCTATTAAGTTTAAAATTAAAAAATTACTGAGGAGAAAAGAAAAAATACATATGTTATTCTATTTATTTTTTCATTGAAATTACGTTAGAATTGACGTTAAGATATTGGAATTTATTCCGTATACACCAATACTATACTTGTGTATATATATATATATATATATATATATATATATATATATATATATATATATGTGTGTGTGTGTGTGTGTGTGTGTGTGTGTGTGTGTGTGTGTGTGTGTAGGCGAATCCATATCATCTCAACGAAATTGTCGATATTTCCCATCGGCAGATTTCGTTAAAAATTCAGTGTATTGTACGCACCTATAAAAAAAAAAAACTCAAATTTTATCTTCCCCAGACACTAGGTCCAGGAGCAATGGCCTCTTAAAATTTTGTTCTCAAATTTTGCTGAGTTCAAAAAAGCGCGATTTCACAACTGTTTTTCAAACCAGAGATAAGAATTACGTACTGTGCAATAATGAATGTTTACAAAGAGGGTGTTGATTGTTTCAGGCAACATAATACCGCAAACCTAAAAAGAAGAGTATGGTAGGGTATGTCGTAGACAGTTGCCGGAGTATTGGATGCCGGATTAAAAAGTAGGACTGTGTCTCTCATAACTACGTGTCGTGTTACTGTTTCTTATATTCTAATAATTAGTGTTTTTCCAACCATAAGTATTAATGTTTAAACATAATATTCAAATATCTCTCTCTCCCTCGCCTCTCTCTCTCTCTCTCTCTCTCTCTCTCTCTCTAATATGGTAGAGAGGGAGAAAGATATCACATACAGTAGAATCCCTGACAACTGGAATAAAAAGGCCTTTCTGATATGAGAAATTGGTTACAAAATCCAGATATGAGTGGTTATATTTAGATCAAAATAAAACAACTGAAATCAGGTTTAAGATTTATTTTCAATGTTTTATATTATATGAAGTATTCCGGATATGAGGGATTCCGGATATGAGGGATTCCGGATATGAGGGATTCCGGATATGAGGGATTCTACTGTATTTTCATATTTATTTCTTCATAAATTGGTAAATGATAAATATTGCATTCCATTAGTCTTAATACAATTGTATTAATTTTTAGAATGTTTTAACTACAGTTGGATCTCTGACAACCAAACTAAGAAGGCCTTCTGTATATGAGGAATTGGTTACAAAGTCCGGATATGAGGGGTTATATTTAGATTAAAATAAAAGAACTGAAATCAGGTTTAACATTTATTTTCAATGTTTTATAGTAAACAAAATTAGCTAATGGTGAATGAAATATAACGGAATTGATTTTAAGGAAAAAAAGAACTAAATTAGGTAATGTTAATGAAAATTCATTAAATTAAGTATGCCACAGATGCAAAACAAATAATGTAACGAGGATTTTTAATCGCTGTTGTATGATGATTCTTTCTCTTCTAATGTCATTCTCAACTTTTTCCGCATCTTGTTTTTAAACGAAAGACACTTTTTAAGTCTGCGTGTGTTATTACAATTTTCATAGCTGTATGCTGGCTTTCTTTCCATAAAACTGACAACCTTTTCAATAGCTTTTTTCAATTTCAGTTCAGATCTCATCACAGTCATATATCTCATTGCTATCTTGTTGCACGTGTATCTCGTTGTCATCCTTTCCTGTTATTCTCATCATCTTTTGCACCAATAAAAACTATTATGGTGAAATAAGCATAAGCAATTATCCAAAGTAAATTTCCTGGAAAACAGAAATTTCAAATCAGTTACATTTCACCCAAATAGTTCAAATATACACATCAAAATCATGTCCGGATATGCGGGATTCCGGATATGAGGGATTACGGATAGAAGAGATTCTGGATATGAGGGATTATATAAATTTTACCTCTTACAATATATGTCGAGAAATTTCTCTGAATAAGTATTCAGGAATTATTTAACAAATACTTTTATAACACTTCCCCTCCCCCTCTCTCTTTCTTTATCCCCGTCACTTTCTCTCTCTTTCTTTTTATCTCTCTCTCTCTCTCTCTTTCTCTCTATCTCTCTCTCTATCGGAAAATTGCTTAAAGCGGCAATACTTCAGATAGAGAGAGGGAAGAGAGACTTGGCCTCTTAGCGTGATTCTCTCCTCCCGCGCCCTCAGGAACTTTGAGGTGGGGTGCAGTGGTCTGATCTTGTGTCCAACGAACATCCTCAGCAAGACCGCTCAGTGCCGCGTTCGTTGGCTCATTCACGCCCTGATGACCCCACCCATGCTTGAGTTATCGACCAGTTCGACTCGCCAACTGCAAACTGGCGACGACCAGGCTGCAGACCACACATCCGCTGGAAGGACGTCATCCGACAGGACCTCCAGCAGATCAATCTGCCGCTGAAGATGTTTACCAATACGCTCAACAGATTAATGGCGACTGATTCAAGAAAATACCGAACTAAAGATTGCCAGACTCAACACAGAATTTTCAATATGACTTTTTATTCATTTTAGGAAGTTCCTAGAGATACTAATGATATTAAAATAAACGTTTTACCGAATTCACACTCCTTGCCCATTTTAGAAAAGAAATTGTTGGAATAGGTGGATTGGTATGAATAGAATATGTATTCTTTGGTTTAGATTGGTTTGGTTTATTTTGTTTTACGGCATATCAACCTCAATGGGTTATTTAATGCCGACAACATTTTTAGGAGAGATTCGTATGAATAGAATATGTATTCTTTGGTTTAGATTGGTTTGGTTTATTTTGTTTAACGGCATATCAACATCAATGGGTTATTTAATGCCAACAACTTTTTTTATTGCTGGTAATATTTTGTTTTGTCAAAAATCTGTTTCTGGTAATATTTTTCCTTTAAAATTGTATTGCTGGTAATAATTTCTTTCAAAAAAGTATTGGTGGTAATAGTTAACTATTTACCCATAGCTGGATCAGGGTAGACCTGGGAACACCAGCAATTAAGAGGTGGTTCCAAGCTCCTCAAAACCTCCAGATCAGAGGCCTCGCTGCTGGATTTAGTTTATCGTCTTACCCAGGACGCGGATGTAGTTTAACGTCTTACCCAGGACGATATTATTATTTTATTTATTGGTTTTATGTAATTTTTCCACATTTTTAATTGCTTTTTTTTTTAATTTAATTTTTTCACGTTTTTAATATCGATTTTTCTCATTCCAAAATCTTTTGCTGCACTCTTTCCCTATTCACATTCAATTCTTCCGCCATAAATCACCTGCTGCAACTTCTGAATGCACCGGCGTTTGCAACCCCTCCACATTTGGATGTATCCTTTGTGCTATTGATCCTCCCACCTCCTGTCTCATCTTCCACATGCTTTACATGAAACAACTGTGCCACTCAAAAAAGTTCGTTTTCTTTATAGCATTTGACGGCCACATCACGTGTAAAACACCGGTTCCCGTGCAATCACCTAAGTTAAGCAACGGCGAGCCTGGGCAGTATGTGCACCCTTGTACAAATTAATTGAAACAACCGCTTTCGTTTCCTTTCCTTCCCTATACGGTCAGTTTTAAACCAACTGGAGTCCCAGGTTGTAATCGATTTCTATTTTTTCCTCAGATTAGGTCATTTGCAGTCGTGTGCACTAATATGTATCTATTTTCGGGGTGTATGATGACATTTGTTAGGCGTTGAAAAATATTGCATCAGATTTTTATCACGCCGAGACACTATTGTCTCGACTGTTGATTAATTGTCCTACAGCCATTGTCTGTGATGGACTTAGCCCCTAGGAAGCGTATGAAAATTGTAACGCTGCACGAACACAATGGCAAGCCTTACCAGTGAGCAAATCAAAGTACTATCGACTGGCCCTGAAATTCTTCTGATTTAAATCCAATCGAAAATCTGTGGTCAATCTGCAAGGCATGACTTCGTGGAATGGTCATATGAAGTATTAACATGTGCACTGGGTTATGCTTCACTGGGAAAATACGAAAAAAAGTAAATAATAGCGGAATTATTCGTTTTGTTTCATTTGCACAAAGGTGTAGGTGTTCATGGCTCTCCACATCTTTCTGTATAATTAATTTTCACAAGGGTGTAGATGGGGGACTGCTTGGAAATGTCAGTTGCTGTAAGCTTGGGTTTGAGGATGATCTAATAGATAATGGCTTGGAATTATTAATCAGCTAGAAGAGTTCCAATTCCTGTGAATCCACCTCTTCTCCTGTCAGCTATGGGTTAATTAGCGAGACTTGTATCTCTAAGCCATTATTATCTAAAAAAAAAGTGTGACATTCTAAAAATAATTTCTGGCTTGATAATCCGTAAAAATGAATGAATCAATCAAATACTGATTAGCTACACAGGCATGTCTTTTAGATTTAATGCATAGAAACTACCGTGGCCACAAAATGAGGGATCAGTTTATATATTAATTGTAATATAGAATTGATCCCCCACTTTATATATACACATGCTCATATTTGTTGATAAGCAATAGAAAGCCAATCAATCAGTCAATGGAATACTGATTAGCTACACGGGCATGTCTTTTAGATTTATTTATATTCTCTGGAATAGAAAAGTATAGAAACTAATGTGGTCACAAAGTGAGGGATCAGTTTATATATTGATTGTCATATAGAATTGATCCCCCATTTTATAATTTCTTGTTTGTTGACAAGCCGTAGAAAACGAATCAATCAATCAATGAAATACGGATTAGCTACACAGGCACGTCTTTTAGATTTATTTACATTCTCTGGAATAGAAATGTATAGGAACTAATGTGGCCATAAATGAGGGATCAGTTTATATATTGATTTCTAATATAGAATTGATCCCCCATTTTCTTTTTATATATATATATATATATATATATATATATATATATATATATATATATATATACTCTCATTTATTGATAAGCCGTAGAAAACGACTCAATCAATCAATGAAATACTGATTAGCTGCACAGGCATGTCTTTTAGATTTATTTACATTCTCTGGAATAGAAATGTATAGAAACTAAACTGTCCACATAGTGAGGGATCAGTTTATGTATTGATTGCAATATAGAATTGATCCCCTATTTTATATTCACATTATAATTTATTGTTTGTTTATCAAATTTTGAATGGGTATGGACCCGCCTCATCTCCTCCAGCTATGGGTTAATTAGTAAAATTTGTAAGACTAAATCATTATTATCGAAAAATATTCTTACACATACTAGCAAAAGCACACACGCACACTCAATACACAAAAATGGATGTAGGTTTAAAAAGATACAGGGGTCATACAAAGGCAAGAACAAAGACCTCCTTCCTCTCCCTTTCTCCAACCAATACTAATTGATTTATTATCCCTTAAGATGAATATTTTCTCCACAAGTCCAAGAAAACTTGGATTACTATTACACACAAAAAGGTAATGGTGAAACAATGGAAAACATAAGGAAATTTGAATTCCTTGAAATAATATTTGGAAATAACCATTCTCCGCCTGAAGAAGGTCGCAAGACCCGAAACCCGTGTAGTAATATATATTTTTTTAAAAAATCCACATTATAAACAGAAACGTTTTCAGCTTCACTATTTTCTTTATATATATATATATATATATATATATATATATATATATATATATAAATATAAAAGTGAACATAGAAGTCAACACTTAGAGGCGACAGTCTGTTTCATGCTAGATGCAATCGTCAGGCCGCCTGATGATTGCGTCCATCAGGAAACAGCCTGTCGCCTCTGAGTGTTGACTTCTATGTTCACTTTTATATTTATATTTACATACGCTCTCTTTCTCGGTGGCCTGACGATTGCACCTAGCATGAAACAGACTGTCGCCTCTAAGTGTTGACTTTTATGCTCACTTTTTTGTTTACAGACGCTCTATCTCTGATATTGAGCACTTTATCCCATAAACATAGCACATCTTAAGACTATATTTCTTTATATATATATATATAATTTCTTGATTATTTATCCAATTTTTTTTTTATTATTTATACATTAACAGTCTGTTCCTCGCTGTGCTATTTAAAAATGGGCGTTTTTTCCTTCGCCAGGACACTCCCGAAGACTATAGGTCTTTTTTTCTGTTTTTAAAATCAATGTCAGTGTGTTGACAGTTCCGAATTATTTTTTTTTTCTTTCGATTATTAATTCGTTCGGGTTTTTGAATTCGATGACACGTTCCTTTTCAAAAAAGTAAACGGAAATAAACAGGCTTGTCATTGCACAAAATCAACCATCTTAAACTCTCTCATCCCCACCCCTCTCTCTCCCTCTCTCTCTCTCTCTCTCTCTCTCAATATATATAGATATATATATATATATATATATGTGTGTGTGTGTGTGTGTGTGTGTGTGTGTGTGTGAAAAATTCCAGATATAAATAAAATATATTACTTAGTCGGGTGCCGCTACCGAATCTTATGAAAATATTAATCTTCGCCGCGGATATATATATATATATATATATATATATATATATATATATATATATATCGGTTTTGTAGTGCTTCAAACCACTACAAAACCGATATTAAAATAACCTGATCCTAAGTGCGAAATTCCTGATAATAATTGTGACAATACTATTATTATTGAACAATTTAGTTCATGCCACTTTTCTCCAGTACAAGAACGCACATTTTTCAAATTTAAAAGAATTCAACCTCAGCGTTGTGACTGCAGCGCTCCAAAATTATTCTTACATTTAACAATATCTCATTACTAAAAAAGCACTCTTTCGGACCACAATATCTTTCGATGTCGCATTACTATTCGGAATTTAACAAAAACACACTAATATGTCTACCTGAGGATGGTCGTTCGGAACGACTGAAAGCCGGCTCGTACAAAAAAATAAGACCAGATAAGCCCGGAATTTATGAACAAGGATCACACCATTCATTAACAGATTCGAAGTTGGTTGTAATTTATTATTAAATATTGTTTGTGAGAGTGATTCTCGCCATATAACTAGCTTCAATATTTGTTTTTCGTTTGAATGATTTACGTTACATAAATATATATATATATATATATATATATATATATATATATATATATATATATATATATATAGATAGATAGATAGATAGATAGATAATATTAGTGATAATATTAGTGATATATATATATATATATATATATATATATATATATAGATAGATAGATAGATAGATAGATAGATAGATAGATAGATAATATTAGTGATAATATTAGTGATATATATATATATATATATATATATATATATATATATATATATATATACAGGGTGTCCATAAAGTTCGTTTGCACTTTAAAAAATTTATAACTTTATTTGTATTTGCGATAGAAATAATCTGTAAAAAATGTTAAGTTTAATGTGTCTAGTTTTAAGTATAACTAAAATAACTCATGTGATTTCAGGCATTACTGTAAATCAGTTGGCAAATATTTTCCGTGAACTGCAAAATCGTATTACCCTTTGTATTGCTAAAATTTCAATAAAACCTTAAAAAATATAGATTTACTTATTCCTATCGCAAATACAAATAAAGTTATAATTTTTTTAAATGCTCACGACCTTTATGGACATCCTGTATATATATATATATATATATATATATATATATATATATATATATATATATATATATATATATATATATATATCCCCAAGAGGATAGAATCCAGGTAGAACTCAATGTCCAGGGCAGAGTAAGAATATTATATAAAAGTCTCAAACACTAATATTCCATGGTTATAATTTATTACATTGGAATCGTAATAACGATCCAATTCATCAGACCTACAAATTTTAAAAATAATTTAAGTTTCTTTTTGAATTTGTAGGTCTGATGAATTGGGTCGTGATTACGATTCCAATGTAATAAATTATAAAAATGTAATATTACGTTTGAGATTTTTATATTATATATATATATATGTGTGTGTGTGTGTGTGTGTGTGTGTGTGTGTGTGTGTGTGTGTAAAATATATTGTCAAATATAACAGACAATGAATGTCTATTATGTTTGATCATGAGCCGTTCTAAACTTCATATATTTGCTTTAATTTCGGGCGAAAATAACGACAAAAATTGTCCAACATTTGGATATATTTTTATTAAGCTGTTCCTTGATCTAAGCTTTCGGCTCACATGAGCCATCCTCAGACTGGTTATGTGCACATTTAAACAAAGATATTCACCATCAAAGATGATATTTTGTTATATTTACATAGAAGATTGCTAGCAGACGCAGGTAGTAAATTCGTGACGCGGCTCTATGTCGTCGTAACACGTGAGAGAACGAAATATTAACAAGAGAACCGTATGTCTAGATTCAATGTAATGTGTTGTGACTCGTTTTAAATATATATGTGTGTATGTGTGTGTGCGTGTTTGTCTCAGTGTGTGTGTGTAAAATGGGTAAGATTTTCGTCCCACTTTGTAAAAAGTATATGTATTTTTACGCACTTATGCCACTCGTACTGCGAGTAACAAATCAATTTGGCAGGATCAATATCACCCGACCTTTATTCATTTATTAAATTTGAGTCAGCTAAGCGGCTTTCACTTTTCCTGTCCGTTTTGATCAGACAAAAGCAAACACGCTTTTTGTCATACAACCTTCACCGCTAGACTGCATTAATACGGGAATATTTTCGGTAAACTTTGTACTTAATGTCCTTTTCAAAACTACAGCAACAAGTATATTATGGATCACAGTGTGTGATATACCCGGAATAAGATGTGGATTACTTGGGGTGGGACTCATTAAGAAAACGAGGTGTGACAATATAATAACAAACAAAAAAAAGAGAGAAGATATGACAGGGCGGGAACGGTAGTACACTGATAACTTTAGGTCGACCATGTAGACAGATTATATCTACATCCAGAGACTGTACGTGAAAAAAATCGCAAGATACTTATTTTTTAATTTTATTATTTTTTTTTAACACAAGTGACATTTTTACACAGACTTGTCAGCAAATATAGATAAATGTACTTGTAAAAAGACATAGTGCCAAAAGCACTGTTTTTCCAATGACACCATTTTTTTAACTACTTTTTGGCAATTTTTATTGTTTTAAAAAGTGATGATTAGAATTGGAATATCACCTAAACAGATGATGAAAGTGAATTTATACATTTTCTCTGCTCTTGAGAATTTACAACAAAAACATTAAACACTATTCATTTGATTGTTTATTTACAAGAATAATTTTATACTTAAACATTCTAAAAACTAATACAATTTGAACTAATGCAATGCCATCTTTATCATTTACCAATTTATAAAGAGATAAATGTGAAAACAAATGATTAAAACAAAGAGAAATTTATTTAAAAGAAATAAAACAAAAGTCTCTTAATGTCAGGATTGTCAAAATATAAAGAATGAAAATGATTTAGAATAAAGATAAAATGGTAAACATGGATAAACGTGTTCGCTATAAGACGCCATGTCAAAAGCACTGTTTTTCCCAAAACATCGTTTTTTTTAACGACTTCCACTTGATGGCAATTTTTATTGTTTTAAAAAGTGAGGATTGAAATTGGAATAAAATCGAAACATATGATGAAAGTGAATTTATACATTTTTTTGTTCTTGAGAATTTACAACAAAAATCACTATTTATTAGATTGTTTATTTACATGAATAATTTTATATTTACAACATTCTGAAGACTATTATTAGAACAAATACAATACAATAATTATTATTTGACAATTTATAAAGTAATAAATGTGAAAGCAATTTTTATCCATAAATTGTTTTATTCACAAATTTATAAAGTTTGAATCAATTGGCATTTAGTTGATGTTTTGCCATCCATTAAAATAAGTAATATGAGTTGATATTTTGCCATCCATTCAAATAAGTAATATGAGTTGATGTTTTGCCATCCATTCAAATAAGTAATATTCGTTGATGTTTTGCCATCCATTCAAATACTTAATATGAGTTGATGTTTTGCCATCCATTCAAATAAGTAATACGAGTTGATATTTTGCCATCCATTCAAATAAGTAATATGAGTTGATGTTTTGCCATCCATTCAAATAAGTAATATTCGTTGATGTTTTGCCATCCATTCAAATACTTAATATGAGTTGATGTTTTGCCATCCATTCAAATAAGTAATATTAGTTGATGTTTTGCCATCCATTCAAATAAGTAATATTAGTTGATATTTTGCCATCCATTCAAATAAGTAATATGAGTTGATATTTTGCCATCCATTCAAATACGTAATATTAGTTGATACTTTGCCATCCATTCAAATACGTAATATTAGTTGATGTTTTGCCATCCATTCAAATAAGTAATATTAGTTGATGTTTTGCCATCCATTCAAATAAGTAATATGAGTTGATGTTTTGCCATCCATTCAAATAAGTAATATTAGTTGATATTTTGCCATCCATTCAAATAAGTAATATGAGTTGATATTTTGCCATCCATTCAAATACGTAATATTAGTTGATATTTTGCCATCCATTCAAATACGTAATATTAGTTGATGTTTTGCCATCCATTCAAATACTTAATATGAGTTGATGTTTTGCCATCCATTCATAATGGACTCTTTTCTTAATCGTCCTTAGTTTTACCGCTCTTTTAAAATCATGGCTCATGTGAACCACATATGATCCGCTGACATGGAAATCACACGTCGTGGGCCTCACATATTATGTGTAGGACATGCAAAGGGTTAAGAAGGCTAGAGAGCACAACAGCCGAAACGTATAAGTATTGTAAATACTTATATCGGCTCTTAAAATTTGTTTTATCAAGCTGGAGACCCTTACCTACCAATCAATACTGATGTGTATTATACTGGTGGGGATGCTGAAGTTCTCATACTGAACACCCGTCCACCCAAATCTTCAGTTTTACCACTCTTAATATCATGGTTCATGTGTACTACACCTGAAATTACATGCCCTGTGCATCACAGATGATGTTCAGGACAGGCCAAGGGGTAAATGCGTCATCGTAAATACCATGGTATTTTGTGCTGTTAGCATCTTCCATCTGTCTTCGGGTAGAGCTCAACTCAGATTCTGTTGAAGTCTGATTTTTTATTATTATTGATAACAAGGCTCAACAGCCGATCAAGATAGAAAAGGAAAATTTCCCGTGTGATTATTTAATGTGATTCTAAATTCCTCTTTTTATCTTCCTCCCCTGAAGATCGCTTAGGTTTTAAATCAGAGTCCCCGGTCGCTCTGCATTTTGGTATATATATATTATAAATTTACTTATTTAAAATATGTACACAGGAATTACCATGTTTCATAAACGAAACTAAAAACTTCAAATTCAATTATAGAATTAAATTCGCTTGAATTTAATTTAAAACTCGCTTGAAAATGAAACAGGTCTAGGGACTTAAATTTAATTCTATAATTGAATTTGAAGTTTTTAGTTTCTGTTTTTGAAACAAGGTAATTCCTAAGAAGTGATGGGACCATCTTTTTAAACAAGTAAATTTATAATATTTATGGTCTGTAGATTTGCATTGAGCACTGTTTTGTAAGAATAAAAATAAATAAGTTAGCCGGATTATATATCTTACTGTTCTTTCTCTTCATTATATATATATATATATATATATATATATATATATATATATATATATATATATATATATATATATATATATATATTGAATTTAGTGTGTTGGGGCAGCTGATCATTATTGAAACATATACTGTTAAATATAACAGACAATGAATTCCTATTTTGTTCGAAATACCATAATAGAAATGTCCAAAAATAGACAATTTTTGTCTTTATTTTGACCCTAAATTAAAGCAACTATACAAAGATCAGAATGGCTCATGATCAAACGTAATAAACATTCGTTGTCTGTCATAATTAACAATATATATATATATATATATATATATATATATATATATGTATATAGTCATCCACAGACAGACTGTTTCGCTGTATCACAGCTCATCAGTGTGGCTAGACGTCCGGTTGCCTCTGGCTAGAATCGAAAACCGGCTGAATTCGCGTCAGTCGGAAATTTTACCCTGAAGCCGTTGGCGCACGGCAGAGAAGAAGGTGAATTTAAGCATATTTATTTTTAGATAAACACACAGTGACTGAGAGAACTCGATTCGATTTACCGAAGAGTCTTGCATTATTAGCCGTAATAGTCACTGTTTACAAACCCACACATCCTCACCAGAGAGCTCAACTGAAATAAATTTTTCAGGAGCATATATATATATATATATATATATATATATATATATATATATATATATATATATATATATATATAAATTTAAAGACATTTTTATGTTTAACTTTCTTTTTATAGATAAGTATTTAAGTAAATGCTCTGTTTATAATAAACAGTATTAAATAACATTTACCGGCCTGATATAGAAAATATTCGTCCTCCGACAGGATTCGAACTTGTATTCTATACGGAACCGTTATATAGCCTGACGTGCCTTAACTGATTCGGCCACTGAGGCAAGGTCGTATAGGATACAGGTTCGAATCCTGGTAAATGTTATTTAATACTGTTTATTATAATCAGAACATTTACTTAAATACTTGTATCTATAAAAAGAATGTTAAACATAAAAATGTCTTAAAATAATTGTCGGACTTTGTCCATTTCATAATATATATATATATATATATATATGTATATATATATATATATGTATATATATATATTCATACATGTTTCATTAAATAATATAGACAAGTGTTGTCTATTTATTTTATGTAAGTTCTTTTCATATCGTCTGATAAGCTTAATAACATTATCATTAAACAATGAAAGAAAATCACAATATTGATACATATTTTTTTAAATCCAATCTAAGCTTTCGGCTTACATAAGCCATTATCAAAGATGGCAATTACACAATATATTTAAGCAATACACGAACAAGAAATTGATGATAGTCTTGTTTGTTTACATGGATGATTTCCAAGCAACGATAAACACGTGCATATAAGACGCTGATTGCGAAAATCGCACAACAGCTCATGACGTCACACATGACCACGAGAGAATGAATCCGATGAGTATTGAGTATGGAAAGCCGTTGGTATGAACCAATGGCTTCTGTTACTAATTATAGGCATTTAAGGATATTTGTGGAGATTTCATAGTTTATTTTGTTCAGGTTAGGTTTCAACTGTTTTATGTATATACCTTCAAGAATTTTTAGTTTTTGTTTATTGTTTTCATGTTTAAGTATAGTTGTGTTTTCGACGAGGATTTTCCGGAATTGTGTATGCGGCCAGGCATGTTGTTTTAAATGCCTAAAAATGTTAGCGTTATCATTGAAATGTAGTGTATATATATATATATATATATATATTGAAATTCAAAAATGAATGTATCAAATCTGTGTGGTGACACTCGACTAGACATAGACAAGAAGTTGTCTCTTCTACACTCCATATTGATTATTTTCAATCTCTTAAAAGTTCTTCTCAACTTTTTATATTTACAATGATCTTGGCGCTATTCTCAGTTTGTTTGCAGGAGGGTTTTTTAATGTCCACGTTTAGCATCTGTACGTAAAAACTGGCAGTATACATTCGTTACACCCTTTTGATTTTAAGCATATCGGCAGGTTGCTTTTTCATTTTGTCTAGTCTCTAAAACATCAGTGAAATTCGCGACCACTCATGGCGCCATATTACTTTTTGTTCTTACACAAATAGTATTAGTGTCATTATTATTATTATTTTTATTATTATTATTATTATTATTATTATTATTATTATTATTATTATTTTTATTTTTATTTCCTTTGATATCTAGCATTTACACATTTCTTTCCGGGACCCGCCCAGGGACCTAAAGTTAGAAATGGCATCATGACACTTTCCACTGCAAAAAATAAAAATTAAAAAAATAATTACATAGATAAAGCCCTTCGTAAGTGTGGGCTGTACTTGTCAGAATATTTTTTTGTATCTCTTTGAGGCATGGACTTCCAGTGATCCCTTCAATCAGCCTACTGGAATCTTTTCCAACCAGTCCAAGGGCTCTAACTACAACAGGGATTGTTGATGTTCCCATGTGCCACATTTTTGAGATTTCTATTTCAAGGTCCTTGTATTTTGACAACTTTTCGAATATCTTCAAAGATACATTGCAGTCTGCAGGGACTGCCATATCAATAAGGAGGCACTTATTTTGTTTGTGGTCTTTAATAACAATGTCTGGGCGGTTGGCTTTGATTGTTCTGTCAGTGTGTATTGTTTAGTCCCATAGAATTGTAACAGGTCCTATCTCCGTAACCGGGTCAGGGTGGTGTTCGTACCAGTTTCTTCCAGTTTCCTTCCCATAGGAGTTGCAAATATTCCAGTGCAGATATTGGCCCACTCTGTCATGCCGGGTTTTATATTCAGTGGGTGCCAATATCGTGCAACCTGATATAAGATGATCAATGGTTTCTGAATATTTGTCACAGAATCTGCATCTTGGGCTAACACAGTATTTTAGTATATGTGCTTGATAATTCCTAGTTAACAAGCATTGGTCTTGTGCAGCAATGATAAAACCTTCAGTTTCACCTTTCAACCCTGCACTACGTAGCCACTGATGGGTGCGGTTTATGTCTACGTCTGCTTGATTATTATTATTATTATTATTATTATTATTATTATTATTATTATTATTCCGCAGAGACATAACATAATTGAGTTACGCTCTGGCCGAAGAAAAAGACACAACTGACTTACGCTCTGGCCCAAGACTGAAACACAACTGAGTGCTAACAGTACAAGTAGCATATATTTAGTAGTCCCCCTACAGTTACGGTATATGACACTAAGTCAGTTTAAATGGGAGCCAGGTCCCATAGTTCCCCAACCCCTGCTCTTTACTGCATTGAGTGGGTACACCCGCAGCAGCTGTTCAAATAGGACACGGCATATCTCGATGTTTTTTCAGCTACGCTTTTCCACAGTGAGCCGAAGACAGATGGAAGATTCTAACAGTACAAAGTGCCACGGTATTTGCTATGAAACAAGTTCGATTTCATTTCGGGCACCCGACCACGTACATCCAGATCATAGACCAGAATTGCCCCGCCCCGCAACCGCTGGTTGCAATGGCATCAGTATTGCTACCGATACCCCCTCTGTCGTGCAATAAGAGGCGATTGCCGCGGGCTGATGTACCCTGAACACCTTTGAATATCTTTTTTAGATGCGCCCTGTCCGCAGACTGAGATACAACTGTGTTACTTTCTGCCTGAAGACAGTGACACAACTGGGAGATGCTAACAGCACAAAGTGCTATTGCCACCACCATACGGAGCGAGCCTTTACATAAAGTCATGTGCATAAGTAGACATTAGTATAGGTGCGGTAATTAGTAGTAGCACCGAGCCGCAACTGCTACGTCTCACTGAAGAAAATAGGATTTATGCCCTTCGTTGATCTCAAACTTCTTTGTCTGCTTGTATTTCTACGTTAACTTCCTTCTCTCCCCATCTTAGAGATGGGTGTTTATTTTTCGATATGGTGGATCCAAAACTGCCTAGTTTCCTTGTTCTTGCAAGGGCTGCGAAGCTCATTATCCAAGTTTCAACAAAATCTTGGTCTTCTACGTGCAACAAAGATAATATCGGTGATACCATATTATGGTATTTCAAAGCGCGATTGCAGTTCTATTCTATTCAGTATTGGTTCTAAACTCCAAGTACTACTGGCACTACCTTACGTAGCGAAATTATACATGGTGTCTATTTATACACATAAGGCTAATTAATGGAAGCATTAACAAACTACTACTACTATAGTTTTTTTTTCTTTGAATTCTAATGTAGACTCATTTCTTTATGGGTCCCAACCAGAAACCTAAGGCCAGAAATGGCATCATGACATCTTACATTGAGCAGTTTCTAAAAAAGATCAGTCATATTTTACACAGATAATGCCTTTCGTAAGGTGTGGGCTGTATTTATGAGTATAATCTTTTGGACTTCTTTAAGGCATGACCTACCAGAAATCTCTTGAATAAGTCTATTGGAATCTTTTCCAATCATTCCGATGGCTCCAAATTCTTCTTCTCCTTCTTCTTCTTCTTCTTCTTCTTCTTCTTCTTCTTCTTCTTCTTCTTCTTCTTCTTCTTCTTCTTCTCATTATTATTATTATTATTATTATTATTATTATTATTATTATTATTATCTCCTTTAATTTCTGGTGAGAACTCATTTCTTTCCGGGTCCAGACCAGAGACCTAAAGTCAGAAATGTCATTATAACATTTTCCACTGAGCAATTAAAAAAACAAAACAAAAAAAACAACTTATTTTACATAGATAAGGCCCTTCGTAAGGTGTGGGCTGTACTTATGAGAACAATTTTTTGAATTTCTTTAAGGCATTGGCTACCAGGAATCCCTTCAATAAGTCAAAATTGGAATCTTTTCCAATCAGTCCGAGGGCTTCAGCTACAACTGGAATTATTAATATCCTCATCTGTCACATTTTTGAAGTTTCGATTTCAAGGTCCTTGTATTTTTTTTTTTTTTTTTTGGAAGATCTTCAAAGATACATTGCAGTCTTCAGGGACTGCCATATCAATAAGGAGGCACTTTTTGTCTTTATGGTTTCTAATTACGATGTCTGGGCGATTAGTGTGTATTGTAAAGTCCCATAAAAATTATTACAGGTCGTATCTCCGTAACTGGGTTTGAGTGATGTTTATACCAGTTTCTTGCAGTTTCCTTCCGAAGTTGCAGATTTTCCAGTACAGATATTGGCCCACTTTCTCATGCCGAGTTTTATATTCAGTGGATGCCAATACCGCAGAACCTGATACAAGTTGGTCAATTTTTTCTGGATATTTATCACGGAATCTGCATTTTGAACTAACACTATTGGTAATTTCTAGTTAGTCGTGTGCAGCAAGAATAAAACCATCGGTTTTCAGCTTTTAACCCAGCACTACGTAACCACTGATGGGTACGGTTTTTTTTTTCCTGGTGGGACGCGACACCTGAAGAAAAAAATCCTGGCTGAATTTTTCCGCTACATCGCTTCGCAACGTTACGACAGCGTTAGAGGTAAGCGTTCAATTTGTGGTCAATAAATCTGTTGCTTGTAACGTGACAGTAACATCGCCACAAAGTCCTTATATCCCAACCAAACGTATCTGTAACATAGCAAGAACGTTTCACGTTAGCTGGCGGGAGATGCGACCAAAAATTGTGAGAAAAAAACCTTAACGATAAAAGTATTAACTATTTTGTCCTCGAATACAATGAATAATCTGCATTGTTATTTGTCCTGACCTGGCATCTCGGTTTCACTCACTTACCCACCATCGTAACGTGGCTTTCCCGTAGCTTTTCTATAATTTATGGCAAATGTTGTTTCCCTGTAGCTTTTTCTATAATTCATCGAAATTGTTCAGATAAACTTTCCTATGTAGTACGTAGATTTTATGAATTTAAGCGCAGTACTAGATTGGCAGCTAGGTCTCATCCTTTTACAGTTGAAATTGCAAGATGCAACCGTAAGTTCTTTGCTAACAGTTTCTTCTTTCGTACTTCTCGCTTGTGGAACTCTCTTCCGGCGTCTTACTTCCCAGACAAGTTGATCTTCAAATATTAAAATGTAAAACGGTGGAACTTACTTGCCAGTCTTAATACTTGGTCTAAATTCATGCGGTTGAGGTACTAAAGAGGAAAGATCATTAGAACAATTACCATGAAAATATTTACAGATAAGACATCTGATTACTTAATGTTTACTTGTTATTCATATATATATATATATATATATATATATATATATATATATATATATATATATATATATATATATATATATATCGGGTTCAGTAATCGCTGCAATTTAGCTTCCCTGTGCCTTTTCTAAAAATACTTTTATGGTAATTGTTCAGATAAACTTTCCTATATCGTACCTAGACTTTATCAATTTAAGCGCAGTGCTAGATTGGCGGATAGGTCTCATCCTTTTATAGTTGAAATTGCAAGATGTAACCGCAAGTTCTATGCTAACAGTTTCTTCCCTCGCACTTCTCGCCTGTGGAACTCTCATCCGGCGTCGCCAACTTTGATCTTCAAAAATTAAAATGCAATTTAATACATTATGAACATAAAAAATGTCTTTAAATAATTGTCGGACTTTGTATATTTCATAATGTGTGACGTCATTTGTTTACATTTGAATACGCATTGAGCAGATATGAATGAATTACATAAAATCATAGAGAATTGTAGTTTAAAACAGTAAATTCGACCTTGCTAACCGAAACGCCCCTCTATGGCACAATCGGGTAAGTCATGTCAGGCTATATGACGGTTCCATATAGGATACAGGTTCGATTCCTCTCTGAGGACGCATATTTTCTATGAAAATTTCTCGGACATTCAGGCCGGTAAATGTTGTTTAATACTGTTTATTATAAACAGAGCATTTACTTAAATATTTGTATCTATAAAAAGAACGTATAAACATAAGAAATGTCTTATATATATATATATATATATATATATATATATATATATATATATGTATGTATCGGCTTTAGTAATTTTCCAATCGCTGCAATTTAGCTTCCCTGTGCATTTTCTAGAAATACTTTCATGGTAATTGTTCAGATAAACTTTCCTATATGGTACCTAGACTTTATGAATTTAAGCACAGTGCTAGATTGGCGGATAGGTCTCATCCTTTTACCATTGAAATGGCAAGATGCAACCGTAAGTTCTCTGCTAACAGTTTCTTCTCTCGCACTTCTTGCTTGTGGAACTCTCTTCCGGCTTCTTACTTGGATCTTCAAAAAATGTAAATGCAATGTCAATCGTTATCTACTGCCTTCTTAAGTCCTCTTCTTTTATTGCTGCTTACTGTTGCATGACGTCCAAACGCCGCTTCTTGTACGATCAACAAAGTTAAGCAACGTTGAACATGCTCAGTATCTAGATGAGTGACCGCTTCGTAATACCAGGTGCTGTAAGTGAGGGTGGTGTTATCGATAACGGCTCGGAATTAACAATAAGATGGCCGTGTTTCAATTCCCGTTGGGTTCGTTGTACACCCTTGGGAAAGGCATGGATCCACCTCTTATTTCCCCAGCAATGGGTGAATTAGTAGGACTTGTATTAGTAAATCGTTATTATCTCAAAAACAATTCTAAAAATTAAAATATTTTTTCTGGATTTAAATGACCAACAAAAGGTTGATAAGCTGTAAAATAAAAACAGATTAATCAAAATCAATCTTTTCTTGTTCTCTCTCATTAGTAATGTTTTCTTTTACTCATATTCTTTCACACTCAGTAAGCCGTTGTGTCTTAGTAGCTTTATTGCCTTGCTTGAGGTGAAATGAGCAGAAAAATATACTCATTTGTTTCTCGTATGGAGAATGCAAATTCTGTGCGTCATTGCCATAATAATCACACAACGACAATGGATAATTGTCTTGAACTGAAGATAGGATAACCGATTCCCAATTCCAATCGGGTTCGTTGTCTACGTTTGGGAAAGGTAGGACTCCACCTCATCCCACCAGGTGTCGTTTAATTAGCTATATTAGCTTAGTTGCGTTATTGCATTGCTTGGGGTAACATAAAAAGAAAACAGATTCATTTGTTTCCTTTATGAAGTATGCAAAATGTATGGGTCATTGCCATAATATCCACTGAGTCTATTGTCATCAACAACGGCTTCAGACGGGGTTTAAACCGTTTCTTAAAATGGCTATGATATTTGACTAAGGATTTAATTCACACTAATTCTCTAATCGACTGAAGAGGATCAAGTGAGGCTATTTTTTAATTTAAAATAATAAGTTAATCTTAATCGAATTAGAGTTGTTAAAATAAAAAGGTATTAGTAGTAATCTTCTTAACTCACTTTTTAGGAAATCAGTTTCTTTTTTTTTTATTACTGGAGGCGTAAAGGGAAATGTATGAGTAAATTAAAACAAAAAGGAAGTTAAGAGCCGGAAAAAAAGTTGTTTTTTTATCCGGAAATGACGCATTGTCATCGCTTCCAATAACTTTATCTGGGTTTTACATCTAATTATTTTTAATTGCTTCATATGTCATCAAAATCATTTTAATTGCTTCATATGTCATCAAAATCATTTTAATTGCCTTATGTCATCAGAATCATTTTTTGCAATAATTTTGTAACCTAGAAAAGGTTACTGAATGAGGAATTACCAAAACGGAAGTTGGAAATAAAAGGGCGATCTTTATAACATCAACAAAATACAATACTCGCCAGCGGTGTGAAGTAGGTAAACCACTGCTAATGGCGGACTACTTAGACAGCATATTACCCCCACTTACAATAGTATCCAATGTATTTATGAGGATTGGGACATACCCATTAGTGTTCACAGATACAATATATAACACTATTGATATCTCTTCGAAATCTGTTCTTTCTTTCTTTCTTTCTTTCTTTCTATTTGTTGTAACCTAGAAAGTGTTACTGAATGAGAAATAACCAAAACGGAGGTTGGAAATGAAATGGTAATCTTTATAACATCAGCAAAATACATTACTCGCCAGCGGCGTGAAATAGGTAAACCACTGCTAGAGGTGGATTACTTAGACATCATATTGCCCCCACTTACAATAGAGTCCAAAGTATTTATGAGGATTGGGATATATCCACTAGTGTTCATAGATGCAGAATATAACACATGAAATTATTGGCTTAAAATAGTTTCCGTCTTGCGTTTTGAAAAATATTTTTAATTAGTTCAATTGCAAAATTTCAAGTAGCTCTACAAGGTATTTTTTTTAATCGGTATCACCCCATGCAAGGTAGTAAAGCCACTAAGACACAAGGGGTCACTGGGTGTGGAAGACTTGGGGACAGAAACATTAATAATAAGAACAAAGTGTAATCAGGTGGACAGTAGATAGCGATTGACATTGCATTTAAATATTTTGCAGATTAACGTTGGCTAGAAATCACGGATCCAGAAGGGTGCTCCACAAACAAGAAGTGCGAGAAAAGAATGGGCTAGCCACCTGTTCATATCTATTTATCTCTATATATATATATATGTATATACGGACACTACCAGACATAAACTAGCTAGCTAGCTAGTTAGATAGATAGATAGATAGATAGATAGTGTGCATGCGTGTGTGTGTGTGAGAGAGAGCGAGAGAGAGAGACTGCGTAAAGCACAGACTTAGATAGATAGATAGATAGATAGATAGATAGATAGATAGATAGATAGTGTACATGCGTGTGTGTGTATGAGAGAGAGAGAGAGAGAGAGAGAGAGAGAGAGAGACTGCGTAAAGCACAGACTTAGATAGATAGATAGATAGATAGATAGATAGATAGATAGATAGATAGATAGATAGATAGATAAAAAAATATTACCAGCAATAAAAATTCGTCTCCATTAAATGAATTCATAATTTACTTTCTCTTAGACTGGTTGTCCTTCATGGTTCAAGAGTCCAGTATGTCCAACTATTTAACCCATATCTGGGTAAAGCAGATATAGATTCATAACTTTGCGCAAATGTGAATTTAACGAAATCAATTGGAATTCGAACTCGCCTTGCCGATTTCTCTTTCAAAACATCTGTCACTTACACCGCCTGCACATCTACCTGTGAATAAACAAGTTTAAAAAAAGTAATTTTGCATTTCAAAGACAGAATATTTTCTTTTTAGTCATTTTATTGCTAAGAAAAAAGTGAATTATGGGCTTACAAAAGTACCCGATGAGGCTCAACCGTACTACACGGTAATGATAATCTACCAAACTCTAACATTTAATATTTTAATAAATTTATATATATATATATATATATATATATATATATATATAGGATCCTGAAAAATTAATTTCGGTTGAGCTCTCTGGGGGAGGAAGTGTGGGTTTGTAAACAGTGACTATTACCGCTGATATAGCAAGACTCTTCGGAAAAGCGAATCTAGTCCTCTCAGTCACTGTGTGTTTATCTTAAAATAAATATGCTAAAATTCACCGTCACTCTTGCCTTTCGCCGACGGTCCGGTGGTAGAATCTCCGACTGAGCCCAATTCAACCGGGTTTCGATCCTAGCTAGAGGCAACCGGTCGTCTAGCCACGCTGAAGAGCTGTTTGTGGATGACTATATATATTTTTAATAAAACGTAAATATTTTCCTAACACTTTTATAAAAATGACTGATGTGATGAACTGTATAAGTCTAACAAAATTTGCCTTGCGTCTTTGCAATTCAATCTGTGGATGTTTTTCGGAATCCCAATTATTCTTTAATATAATCTAATCTGAAACTTCTTGCTTGTTAATCGATTATTGAAAACTGATACGTTTTACACTGATCAATGATGTTTACATTGATCAGTTGTTAGTGTTTGTTCTCATGACCCAGTTTTCTAAAATTTGTCTTTTCCTTCCCCTGGATTATCACAGCGAATAAATAAACATATTAACCCATATTTATATCCGATAGAAAAATATTAGTTTAGATTTTACCCCTATTTACATAATCCGTGAATAAAAAAATATTGTTTGACGGTGAAGAGCCAGTAACATCGTACATTATTTACATTGCTCGTCCAATCATCCTCACCTTTGTCGCCATATTTATCTCAACGTTTCGGTCGTTGTGCGCTCCGGACTTCTTCAGGTGGTTAGAATGTCGAACTGAACCCTTTATTTCGCTCGCTGGGATAGACTGTTCTAGTTTCACGTGCCATGTCTGATGGATGTCAGTTATCAGTTATCTCCTGTTAATTCCCCTCTCCAAGTTCTCCACCGCCATAACCAGGTATTGAACTCATACACTTTGGGTCCTCTCACTGGATCTAACTAACGCCTTTTTCTTTAAAGAAAGACATTGGAATGACCAACACAAAAACAGAGAATGTCTCATATAGAGAAGATTTAACATTGAAAAACATAAGGGAAAAAAATTAATTATTATTTTTAATAATTATTTTTAATAATATGTGGAAATCTCCACCCTTTACCTGAAGATGTGGAAATCTCCACCCTTTACCTGAAGACGGTCGTAAGACCAGAAACACGTGTTGTAAAACTATGTAAAACTATGAAAAATAAAAAATAATATTTTTTTAAAAAACCCACATTACAACCAAAAAATTTTGCGGTACCTCTCTTCTTTTTAATATACACACTTCTCTCGTTGGAACCATTATAACCTCTTCATTTCATTTTATAACTATATATATATATATATTGACTAAGATAGATAGACATATATATATAAATATAGTCAAACCTAATGAGCCAGACACACCTACCAAGGTTTCACTTAGGCAGATCGTCAGGGTCGTCATGTTCCTGGCTCTTTCTTTTTTTTAAACCTTTTTTTCCTTCGTGATTGATTTGGCTATTGTTAAATCAAGAGTTCGAAGGTTTTTCGACACGAGCATAGTTACCTATATTTATATATAAATATATATATATATATATATATATATAGAGAGAGAGAGAGAGAGAGAGATAGTATATAGATAGATAGATAGATAGATAGATAGATAGATAGATAGATAGATAGATAGATATTAATATACCAACATAGCTAGGTAGATAGATAGATAGATAGATAGATAGATAGATAGATAGATAGATAGATAGATAGATAGATAATGAACAAACTGAGATAGATAGATTGGGGGAACAATTTATATATATATAATACCCCATATATACGGATAGATAGATAGATAGATAGATA
Organism: Acanthosepion esculentum; assembly: GCA_964036315.1. Taxonomy (NCBI): domain Eukaryota; kingdom Metazoa; phylum Mollusca; class Cephalopoda; order Sepiida; family Sepiidae; genus Acanthosepion; species Acanthosepion esculentum. The sequence continues at coordinate 65,288,000 of OZ038516.1, forward strand.
GATAGATAGATAGATAGATAGATAGATAGATAGATAGATAGATAGATAGATAATGAATAAACTGAGATAGATAGATAGATAAAGAACACACTAGGATAGACATATATATATATGTATATATATATATATATATATGTATATATATATATATATATATATATATATATATATATATATATTGACTAAGATAGACAGACATATATATATAAATATATATATATAGATAGATAGATAGATAGATAGATAGATAGATATTAATATACCAACATAGCTAGCTAGCTAGATAGATAGATTGATAGATATGAACAGATAGATAGATAGATAGATAGATAGATAGATAGATAGATAGATAGATAGATAGATAGATAGATAATGAACAAACTGAGATAGATAGATTGGGGGAACAATTTATATATATATATATATATATAATACCCCATATATACGGATAGATAGATAGATAGATAGATAGATAGATAGATAGATAGATAGATAGATGTGTTCACTTTCAATACAATTTATTTAAGGTGGTATGTTTCTATGGCTAACAATAATAAAAACGTTTCCACAACCGTAAAAGTCGGTAATGAAGAACTTTAATCAGTGATGCCATTCAAACAAGACCAGATGTGGCAGCAATATTTAATGTCTGGCTGAATGGTATATATATATATATATATATATATATACATATATATATATATATATATATATATATATATATATATATATATATATATATATATATATATATATATATGTAAGATAGATTCTGGCAAGGAAAATTGCGTAGCACGACGCAAGAAATCAGCGTTGCTAACAACAGACCTGGCAATTAATTCAGTATCATCTTTCGACTTCATGTTGGCGGGAAATTCTCGATCAAGGTGTAATAGAAGTTAGCATCAACCCTACTGATGATAAGCAGTGTCGTTTTGGTGGCGTTTTAATTAACCAGCCATTTCCTGACGGACAACAGATTTGTTGTTTATTTCTTTAGAGCAGCTGCTAATTTGGCCTTATCGAACCCAGCTGGCCTCAGGATGCTCTGTAATGATCTGAAGCCCCAGTAGACGATCAAAACAAGGAAAACCTCATTGAGAAGAAAACCGTTCATCATCACAGGCGAAAATTCATGTCTTCTTGTTGATGATTGAGCGTTATTTGTTTCTTGCTTCAGGTATTGAGCGATTAAAACAAGTTATTCGCCAATTCAGCGTTTAGCGCCAGTTATTACCCCTTTGAGCTTACAGTTGCCTCGCTCTGTCTTTTTTACAAATACTTTCACGGTAATTGCTCCGAGGAGCTGCTTTCGCTGGTTCCTAGTCCTCATGAATTTAAACGTCCCACGAGGCTGGCATCCAGTTCCCACCCCTTCACCGTTGAAACTGTTAGATGTAGACGTCTCTTCTACTCCAATAGCTTCATGTCTCGCACATTACGCCTGTGGAACTCCCTTCCTTATTCCTGTTTCCCTGACAAATACAAACTCCAATCGACATCTCCAGCTGCCTTGATCTATCCACTTCCCTTCTCCACATCCTTTCACCTTTCATTCCTATCTGCTCTCGCTCCAAATCTTCTGTAACCCCTTGCCTTGACCGAGCCACTATCTTTTTCCACATCCTCTCCTTTACCACTCCTATCTACTCTTCCTCCAAACCTTCTGTAACTCCTTGCGTGCTAGTGGCTTCCAGCCTTGCTTGGGGTGATAAGCTTAAAAAAAAAGGTTAAATATTCACCTATTGAACTTTTAGAGACAGTTATCAGCTATTGAGCGTTTAGGGCCAGTTATTATCCCTTTGAGCTTTTTGATAGATATTCACCCATTGAGCTTTTAGAGAGTTATCACCTATTGAGCGTTTAAGGTCTATTATTATCCCTTTGAGCTTTCAGTTAGATATTCACCCATTGAGCTTTTAGAGAGTTATCACCTATTGAGCGTTTAAGGTCTATTATTATCCCTTTGAGCTTTCAGTTAGATATTCACCCATTGAGCTTTTAGAGAGTTATCACCTATTGAGCGTTTAAGGTCTATTATTATCCCTTTGAGCTTTCAGTTAGATATTCACCCATTGAGCTTTTAGAGAGTTATCACCTATTGAGCGTTTAAGGTCTATTATTATCCCTTTGAGCTTTCAGTTAGATATTCACCCATTGAGCTGTTAGAGACAGTTATCATCTATTGAGCGTTTAGGGTCAATTATTATCCCTTTGAGCTTTCAGTTAGATATTCACCCATTTAGATGTCACAGACGGTTATCACCTATTGAGCGTTTAGGGCCAGTTATTATCCCTTTAAGCTTTTAGTTAGATATTCACCCATTGAGCTTTTAGAGACAGTTATAACCTATTGAGCGTTTAAGGCCAGTCGTTCACCCATTGAGCGTCTAAAGCCAGTTACTTACCCATTGATCGTTTAGAACCAATTATTCACCCATTGAATATTTAAAGCCAGATGTTCATCTACCGAGCTTTTAGGGGCAGTTATTCATCCACTGAACAATAAAAACCATTAAGCGTTTAGAGCCAGTTATTCCCCATTGAGAATTTAAAACCAGTTATTAATCCATTGAGAGTTTCGAGCTAGTTATTCACCCATTGAGCGTTTAAAACCAGTTATTCACCCATTGAGCTTTTAAAACCAGTTATTCACCCATTGAGCGTTTAAAGCCAGTTATTCACCCATTGAGCATTTAAAACCAGTTATTAATCCATTGAGCGTTTCGAGCTAGTTATTCACCCATTGAGCGTTTAAAACCAGTTATTCACCCATTGAGCGTTTAAAGTCAATTATTCACCCATTGAGCATTTAAAACCAGTTATTAATCCATTGAGCGTTTCGAGCTAGTTATTCACCTATTGAGCGTTTAAAACCAGTTATTCACCCATTGAGCGTTTAAAGTCAGTTATTCACCCATTGAGCATTTAAAACCAGTTATTAATCCATTGAGCGTTTCGAGCTAGTTATTCACCTATTGAGCGTTTAAAACCAGTTATTCACCCATTGAGCGTTTAAAGTCAATTATTCACCCATTGAGCATTTAAAACCAGTTATTAATCCATTGAGCGTTTCGAGCTAGTTATTCACCCATTGAGAGTTTAAAACCAGTTATTCACCCATTGAGCGTTTAAAGTCAGTTATTCACCCATTTAGCATTTAAAACCAGTTATTAATCCATTGAGCGTTTCGAGCTAGTTATTCACCTATTGAGCGTTTAAAACCAGTTATTCAACCATTGAGCGTTTAAAAATAGTTATTCACCCATTGAGCGTTTAGAACCAGTTATTCGCCTATACAGTGTTTAGATTCAGTTATTACCCCTTTGAACGTTTAGATTTAGATATTCACCCTCTGAACTTTTCGAACCAGTTATTCACCCACTGAGCATTTAAAGACATATATTCACCTACTGAGCTTTTAGAACCAGTTAATCACCCATTGAGCGTTTAGAGCCAGTTATTCAACCAATTAAGCATTTAAAGCCAGTTATTCAACCGTTGAACGTTTAGGACTAGTTATTCATTCACTGGGCGTTTGAAGCCAGCTATTCACCCACTGAGCGTTTAGAACCAGTTATTCACCCATTGAGTGTTTAGAGATCACTGGGCGGAGTGATAGAAGTGTACTGCTTTTTATAAATAGATCTACATGTCCTAAGTATTTAGTGGTTAATAATCGATACCAGGTATTCATCAGAGTGACATCCTCCTCTGAATTAATGACGCTATACGATCTTTTTTCCCCTTCCTCGCTTAATTTTAGCACAAGACAACAACTGTAGAATGTCCAGCGTGAATCGGACCAATTCCAGTTTCTCGAGACGAATTGGCTTACCATTTTCCTAAGGCGCGCTTTGATTTCTATCTCGCGAACGAGTGGGAGACGAGACAGTGTTATCTTTAGTCGCGGAGAGTTTGTACCTGTGTCAGCAGACAGAAAAGCAAATTGACTTTATTTTCGGGCAGACGGAAAAGCTCGAATCAGATCAACGATCCTTGATCCTAACAACCAGTTATTAAGTCAAGGGATTAGGGGGATTTGTTTGCTGATACGTTATCCGCAGCCGTCACGTGACCAGTCAGCCACATCTAGAGGTCACAGTAGGATTACGAATATTGGTATAAGGTAATTAAAGATGATTCACGGAAGGATACAAAAAGGCGTCGTGAGTAATTAAAACTATCAGTAGACATTTTTTTTTTCACAAATCTTTTTAGACTAGACGGCGGGAAATAACTCCATGAAAACACACACACACACACACACTTATATTCTTTCAAATATCATGTCCCATCAAGATGATGGCGTTAATGGCTGTTCACAGATTCAGGGGGCTACTGGAAGTGAAAAAGACTTTAAAAGATACCGGAAACCCAATCTTAAACAGCAAACAAATAATAAATCCCTGTTCCTGATCGAAAAATACGGGGATGAGTACATACTGGACGATAGGCGAATATATCTACCCCTGTTGAGGAAAAACGAATATTAAATTTCAGAGATTACGAGGAGACGTTAGAAGTAAAATTTAGATGGAACCGTAAACCCAATCCTAAACAGAAATCAATGGATAAACCTCAGTATCTCTATATTTCTGAGATGAGGTATGATGTACATTATTTACATTATTCGGATTATTGTCCTCATTTTTGTTGCCATATTTATTACAACGTTTCGGCCGTTGTACGCTCCGGACATCTTCAGGTGGTTGGTATATCGAACTGAACCCTTTATTTCGCTCGCTGGGGTAGATTGTTCTAGTTCCACGTGTCATGTCTAATGGATGTCAGTTATCTCCTGTTAATTCCACCAAGTTCCACCGCCTTAACCAGGTATTGAACTCACACACTTTATGTCTTGTCACTGGATCTAACTAACACTTTAATCTTGAGAACACATGGCACTGTGGATAAAGCCCTTAGTTAGATTCTGTAACAGGACCTAAAGAGTGTGAGTTCAATACTTGGTTAAGGCGGTGGAAAACTTGGAGAGGGGAATTAACAGGAGATAACTGATAAACGGCATCCGTTTTTTTTTTTAGACTAGACGATGGGAAATAACTTCATGAACGCACACACACTTATATTCTTTCAAATATCGTCTCCCATCAGGATGCAGGCGTTTATGACGCTTCACAGATTCAGGGGCTATTGGAAGTGAAAAAGACTTGAAAGGGAACCGGAAACCCAATCTTAAACTGGAAACAAATGATAAATCCCTGTTTCTGTTAAAAAAGAAAAGGGAGGGGGATGAGTGCATACTGCACGATAGGCGAATATATCTACCCCTGTTGAAGAAAAATGAATATTAAATAAAAATTTCAACGTTTAAGTGGAGACGTTAGAAGTAGAACTTAGATGCAACCGGAAAACCAAACCTAAACAGAAATCAATGGATAAACCTCTACTCTTGTGTGAACCTAGCGACTCCTAAATATACTAAAATATTATCATAACGTATTTCCAGAGTACAACTCGATACATGTCTTAAAAAAACACTTCTATTTGCCACGTCCCTTCATGACATCGGCGACCATAGCACTCCACAACTTCCTATCTCGTGAATCCCATTAGCAGTTTTTTTCTCTATTTGTTAAGGCCACTGTCCCGAAGTCTGTTCCGCTATCCATTCACAAATCTCGTTAGGTAATGCCTCGCTGCCTTCCCCTATCTCTGTTGTCCTCAATACACTCCGTGAGTGTTAGATTTTCCAAGCCTGCCTTCCTCATTGCGTGTCCAAAGATGTTCAACTATCTTTTCCTGATTCTGAGTAGAAGTGTTCTTTCTGTTGCCATTTTCTTTAAAACTTGTTTTCATATTATTTGCTCCCTCAATGAAGTATGGTCTTAATAATATCTGAGTGAGGCCCTGATAATATCTGAGTGAGGCCCTGATAATATCTGAGTAATGTCAGGAAAATATCTCAATGAGGTCTTGATGATATCTGATTGAGGCCCAGATAATGTCTGAATAATGTCAGGTAAATATCTGAATGGGGTCTTAATAATATCTGAGTGAGGCCCTGAAAATATCTGAGTAATGCCAGGAAAATATCTCAATGAGGTCTTGATACTATCTGATTGAGGCTCTGATAATATCTGAGTAATGTCAGGAAAATATCTGAATGGGGTCTTGATAATATCTGAGTGAGGCTCTGATAATATCTGAGTGAAAACCCTGATAATATCTGGGTAATGTCAGGAAAATATCTCAATGAGGTCTTAATAATATCTGAGTGAGGCCCTGATAATATCTGAGTGAGACCCTGATAATATCTGAGAAACGTCAGGAAAATATCACAATGAGGTCTTGATAATATCTGATTGAGGCTATGATAATATCTCAGTGAGGCCCTGATAATATCTGAGTAATGTCAGGAAAATATCTCAATGAAGTCTTGATAATATCTGAGTGAGGTCAGTCTGAGATCACCAGATTTTATCATGATGTATCTCCAACGTACAACTCTAGACACGTCTTAAAAAACACTTTAAGTGCCTTCATGACATAAGCGACCAGGTCTCTCCAAAACTTCGTATCTCGTAAAGATCTTAGCAGTTTTATTCTCCATTTGCTAAGGCCCCTGTCCCCAACACTGTTCCACTATCCATTCACGAATCTCGTTAGGTAGTGCCTCGCTGCCTTCCTCTATCTCTCTGGCCTTCAATATGCCCCGTGAGGGTAAAATTTTTCAAGCCCTTCTTCCTCATTATGTGTCCAAGAAATTTCAGAAGTTTTTTCCTGATTCTGAGTATAAGCGTTCTCTCTGTTACCATTTCCTTTAAGACTTCCATGTTCCTTACTCACCCAGTCCATGGAATTTTCATTATCCTTCTGGGGAACCACATTTCTGCTATCTCTCGTATTTTTTCCTCATCCGTGGGGAAATTTTCCGACATTCCGTGCCGTATAACAAGATGGATATCACATAGCAATCCAGCAATTTCTTTTCTTTGTTTCTAACGTATTTTTCCCTTTCTCATCATCTTGCCTAATTTTTTATACAGTCAATGACGAAATTATTCCTACAGCCATCAATTTTGAATATTTTCATCCATTTCTCAGAACCTAATGCCCGTATAATGCCAGGTTTTTATATATTAATAGGCACACAAAAAAGGAATATAAAACTCAATTTTCAGAACAATAGGTTAAATACAACACATTTGACAGGGGAATTATGCAAAATAAGAAAAGACAAAATTATTCGTACAGTATGAAAAATAGAAAAAACTGAATAAGTTTCATAATATTGATAATCAATAACATGGCCTCTCATGTTTATAATTTACTGCAACCGTTTTCTAAAGTTTTTGATGAGATTTGAACAAGTCTTTTCTGGGGATTTTCTTCCATTCTTACACGTTTTAATTCCTGAAGGTTTTTGGGTTTCCGACGATTTATTCGAACTTTCAATTCTTGCCAGGTTTTTCATATGACTTCTGCTTGATGTGTTTTGGACTTACTCTCCGTACAAACGGATATGAATGAAAAAAATCCAATACACTTATCAAACTATTATGCAAAATGAACACAACTTCCGAAGGTAAAGATATCCATGATTCCTAGAGTTGAAGGTAACAATAAAGCAGATTTAGCAGCCAAAGTTACGCAAAATTGCAGTATTTTTACAATATTGATAATCAATAATATGGCCTCTCATCTTTATAACTTGCTGCAATCGTTTTCTAAAGATTTTGAAGAGATTTGAGCAAAACTTTTCTGAGATTTTCTTCAATGTTTGCACTTCTAATTCCTGAAGATATTTTGGTGAATGACGATTTATTCGAACTTTCAATTCTTGCCATAGATTTTCAATAGGATTCAAGTCAGGACTCATTGAAGGTCACGACAGAACTGTAATCTTCTTTTTCTGAAGCCACTGATTTAGACGTTTGTTTGGGATCATTATCTTGCTGGAGAGTAAGTCGCCGATCTCGATGAAGATTTTGGTGCTGTTAGTTGTATATTTTAATCCAGAATTTTGGTATAGTCTACAGATTTCATTATTCCTCTTATTGCAATTAATTGTCCAGACCCCCTTCAGATAAATTTATAAGCATGGCGTGTACTGTTTTATAATTGTATACAGTCAACGACGAAATTATTCCTACAGCCATCAATTTTGAATATTTTTATCCATTTCTCAGAATCTAATGCCCGTATAATGCAAGGTTTTTATATATTAATAGGCACAAAAAAAGGAATATAAAACTCTATCTTCATAACAATAGGTTAAATACAACAAATTTGAGAGGCGAATGGGTTATTTAATGCCGAAAACATTTTTAGGATAGATTCGTATGAATAGAATATGTATTCTTAGGTTTAGATTGGTTTGGTTTATTTTGTTTTACGGCATATCAACCTCAATGGGTTATTTAATGCCAACAACATTTTTAGGATAGATTCGTATGAATAGAATATGTATTTTGTATTTTGTTTAACGGCATATCAACATCAATGGTTTATTTAATGACAACATTTTTTATTGCTGGTAATATTTTGTTTTGTCAAAGATCTGTTTCTGGTAATATTTTTCCTTCAAAATTGTATTGCTGGTAATAATTTTTTTCAAAAAGTATTGCTGGTAACAGTTAACTATTTGCCCATAGCTGGGACCCTAACAGGTGCTATCAATGGTTATTTTAATTTAAGCACTGAAAATGTACCCACAAAAATGGATAAAAAAATATGACGCAGGTTATTCTTTTTAACTTAATATTCGAGCGACTTAGAATGTGATTTGTATTCACCAAATTGTTGAGAAGACAAAAGACAAACTTTAAAGGATTATTTTTTACATCGATTTTTTTTTTCTTTTACAAATGGAATGTCATTAAATCCTTCCCAATGACCCACTTACTGCAAGGCTCATCATGATAATCGATTTACAATAAAGGTTAATCGATCAAAGTTCATCAATAACAAATAAACGCCATTGAAAATAACGCCCGACTTGAATCCATTAGAATTATTTTCCTCTCATTTCTCACATCATTTTCATCTTTCTTCTTTTGTCTATTATGCTTTCCAATCTCTATCTTTCTTTTCTTCTTTTTTCTTTCAATTCTTTTCTTTACTTTCTTTTCTTCTTTTTTCTTTCAATTCTTTTCTTTACTTTCTTTTCTTCTTTTTTCTTTCAATTCTTTTCTTTACTTTCTTTTCTTCTTTTTTCTTTCAATTCTTTTCTTTACTTTCTTTTCTTCTTTTTTCTTTCAATTCTTTTCTTTACTTTCTTTTCTTCTTTTTTCTTTCAATTCTTTTCTTTACTTTCTTTTCTTCTTTTTTCTTTCAATTCTTTTCTTTACTTTCTTTTCTTCTTTTTTCTTTTCTTTTCTGCCTTTTTCTTTCTTTTCTTACTTTTCTTTCTTCTTTTATCTTCGTTCTTTTCTTCTTTTTTCTTTATTTTCTTTCTTTTCTCCTTTTTTAATTTCTTTTCTTAAGTTTTCTTTCTTCTTTCTTTTCTTCTTTTCTTTATTTTCTCATTGTTTCTTTTTTTCTTTTCTTTCTTTTCTTTCCTTTAATCTTTTCCTTTTCTTTTCTTTTTTTATTATTTTTTCTTTCTATTCTTTTCTTTCTTTTTCTTTTCTTTCCTTTCTTTTCTTCTTTTTTATCTTCTTCTTTCTTTCTTTTCTTTCTTTTCTTCTTTTTTCTTTTCTTTCCGTTCTTTTCTTCTTTTTCTTTTCTTTTCTTATTTTCTTTTCTTTTCATTCTGTTCTTCTTTTTCTTTCTACTCTTTCTTTTATTCTTTTCTTTCTTTTCTTCTCTTTCATTTCATCTTTTTTTCTCTCTTTTCTTCTGTCATGTTCTCATCCTCTTCTCTAGGGGATATTTATCAAGCATTGTTTAGTCAGTCACAAGGCCATATTAGTGGCGCATTCTCTCAATGTCAATCTCACTAAACTACGAAAAACTCTAACGGGAACAGCTGGTCTATCATATAGGAGGAGCAAGTGATTTATTTCTTTGTAATTTAACAGAAGACTTTTTCCTGTTCCATTTGCTTCTTTTTCTTCTTCTTCTTCTTCTTCTTCTTCTTCTTCTTCTTCTTCTTCTTCTTCTGTTATATCTTTCCTCTTCTTCCATATCCTCCTCTGCTTTCCTTCCTTCCTTCCTTTCTTCTTCTTTTTCTATATCACCCGCTTCTCTTCTTATGAATCTTCTTTTATAGACCTCGTCGACATCTTCTTCTTTATCCACATATTCATTCTTCTTCTTCCTTATTCCACTCCTCCTCCTTCTTCTTTTTTCTTCTTCTTCTTCTTCTTTTCTTCTTCTTCTTCTGCTACTTCATATTTTCTTCTTTTGTTCTTTTTCTACTTCTTGTCCTAATTTTCATTATACATTTTTGTTCTTCTTCTTTTCTTCTTCTTCTTCTTCTTCTTCTTCTCCTCCTCCTACTACTACTACTACTGCTTCTTCTTTTTTTCTTCTTCTTCGTCTTGTCTTTTTATTCTCCTTCCTTCTTCCTTTTCTACTTCTTCTTCATCTTGCATCCAAACTTCTTTCTTCATCTTCTACATAAATCTCTCATTTTCTTTACAAACATTCCTTTCATTTTTTTTGTTTCTTATTTTCACTCTTGTACAGGATAATTGAAAAGTAAGTCCCCATTTTAAAACATAATTTATTTATTAACGATAATTTTTACAAGAAATGGATATAAGAGGAGAGCGTTTAACATGAGGTTTTATTTAAAATTTGATATGGGCACCAGATTTTGCTACTACCTTCTTGAACCACCCAGGAATCGTGTAGACTGATTTCAC
>OZ038516.1:65301274-65316274 GCA_964036315.1 Acanthosepion esculentum
TCTTCTTCTTCATCATCTTCTTCTTTTTCTTCTTCTTCATCTTCTTCTTCTTGTTATTATTATCATTATCCTCCTCATTCTTCGACTTATTATTATCCGTATTCTTCTTCTTCTTCTTCAACTCTTTCTTTTTCTTGTTAATCTTCTCTACCCCTTTCTTCTTCGTCTTGTTCTTTCTTCTTCTTCTTCTTCTTCTTCTTCTTCTTCTTCTTCTTCAATCTAATGTTTACCCTTTCTATTCTCCCCCTTTTTCTTTTTTCATCTTAAATTCATTCCATTTGCTTCATTTTTCTTCACTTTCTTTTCCTACTTTTTCATCTTCCTTTTCTTCCCAATTGAAAATAAGACTTTTTCTTTCATTCTTCTTCTACGGGAAGACCGAACGATATTGACTCGTTCACTGAAATCATTCTCAACCATTATTAAATTTATTTAATAATCCTATTTATTTCATTTTCATTTCACTTGCATTCGACTCCATTGCATTAGAAGTTAGCAAATTACCACGAATTTTTAATTGATTAAAGGATTGTCAACGCTTGTTAATTTTCCCGCGTTTCTTTCCATGCCCCTTGCAACACATCTGCTAGTATCGCTACTAATATTAAATGCATTAAAGTATTTCATTGAAGATGAAGGATTATGAAGCCTTATTCCTTTTTTATTTGCATTTCATTACTTAATAATTTTCCTTATCTGTCTATAGATGAGGCAGTGATTTTCCAAGCGTAGCTTAGATGTGGCACAAGGCCGAAAGTATGAGGCACCCAGTGAAGATCGAACTCACTACTCAGTGCTAATTGTTCTAGCGAGACAAGCTTGCTAACCACTACGCCGGCTCGAGGTGCCCCTGTTTATAGATGAGTTATTGTAACTAGTTACACTATTGTTTGGACTGTTGACCTCGTCATATTCACGACGTTTCGGCCGCTCTACTCTCCGCTCTTCTTCAGGATCTGTCTCTATTTCTGAGATGAGGTATTGTAACTATTTACACTATTGTTTGGACTGTTGACCTCGTCATATTTACGACAGTTTCGGCCGCTCTACACTCCGATCTTCTTCAGGATCTGTCTTTATGCCTGTGATGAATTATTGTAACTATTTACATTGCTAGTTCGGACTTTTGACCTCGTCTTTATTGCCATATTCACGACGTTTCGGCTGTTGTAGTCTCTCGTTATCTTCTGTCTTCTTAATTATTGTTCTTTAATTTCCTCTCTCCATAATAGCGTATTTTTCTCATATTCTCTAGCACTTAGACATCTCTTGTGTCTTAGTGGCTTTGTGGCCTTTTTTAAGTTGAAATGATTGAAGAAATCTCACTGACGTAAAGGGTTCATGGGTGTGAAAAAGAAAGAAAAGACGTTGGTGAGGGGGAATGACAATAAAAGAGAAGTATCAAGAAGACAGAAAATGGTTTTGAAATTCCCAGTCAAATTTGATCTGCAAAAAAAATTAAAGCCAATTGTTTTCCTTTGTCTAATCCGTACTGTTCTTTTAAATGCAATGTCAATCGTTATCTTCCGTCTTCTTGTTCTTTAATTTCCTCTCTCCACAATATTATATTTTTCTCGTATACTCTAACTCTAAGTAATCTCTTGCGTCTTAGTGGCTTTGTTGCCTTGGTTGGGTTGAAATGATTGAAGAAATCTCACTGAGGTAAGCGGTTCATGGGTGTGAAAAAGAAAGAGAAAACTTTAGTGAGCGGGAAAGGACAATAAAAGAAAAGTAACAGGAAAACAGAAAATGGTTTTGAAATTCACTTCCGGTTTCTTGTTCCCCAGTCAACTTTGATCTTCAAAAATTTAAATGCAATGCCAATCGTTTTATTTTGTCTCATCCATTGTACCGTTTATCCTTTGTACCCGTTCATTTATGGTTCTCTCTGCTGAATAATGTTTTTCCTCTTCACGTATTCTTATTGTCTAAGGCACGTCTTTGCAAACATTTGGAATTGCAAGCCCCTCCTTGAAATTTGTCATAGGTCTCCATTATTCATCTGGTAAAAGAAATCTGGACCCTTTTCTACATGAGGGATCTCACACATCAACCATTGGCAATTTATTTTTTCTTGACGGGGTTGAGGTACAGAAAACGTGTAAAAATTTACCCTAGAAAACTGCCTTCTTTTTAAAGATTTCCTTTAGAAGAAATGGTAATTGTGCAGTTAGCCACTTCCTTATAAGGAAACATTCAACATTCATGGATTTAGCAACCAGTGCTGTTGTCATGGGAAATTTTTAAGAGCTTTCTTTTAAAAGTTCTTCATGAAAATTAATTTTTTAAGTCAACTGTTATTGCTCTTTCTGGTACTGATAGTAGTTTCCTTCCTAACCTTTTGTTTAAAGTAGTGTAGAAAGCTAACATCTTGATTATGTTGGATTCTGGATGCCTTTTCTATAAATACTTTCATGGTAATTGTTCTGAGGAACCTTTCTCTATGGTACCTAGACTTTATGAATTTAATTGCAATATTAGATTAATGGCAAGATCCCATTTTGCAGTGGAATTGGTTAGATGTAACTAAATTCTTTGCTGATCATTTCTTCTATCGCACTTCTCGCTTGTGGAACTCACTTCCAGTTTCTTGTTTCCCAGTCAACTTTGATCTTCAAAAATGTAAATGCAATGCCAATCGTTTTATTTTGTCTCATCCATTGTACCCGTTCTTTTATGGTTCTTTATAATGTTTTTCCTTTTCACGTATTCTTTGGCATTTCATGGGACAGACTTCCGGGAGACTGCTACCCCGATCACTATAATCTTAACCTCTTCAATTCTAGCGATATCTTTTATCTACGTTCAACTACCTCATTCAGTTATCCTCTGCCTTGAGTGGCCAAGACCTATGTTTTTTTTTTAAATAACAAAATAAAATACTCGTTATTTCAACAACTGGTGGACTGGACCAAGCAGACCCCACGGACATGAATCATCTTCTTTTGTCAGCGTCGTCTCCGAAGACTGGGTTACCTTACATCGAATGAATGACGGCCGTATGCTATAATGTTTCATGTACGGTGAGCTGGACACGGAACACTGTCCGGCAGGCTGCATTGTATCACGACTTCAAAGACTCTCGCAAAAGGCGCTTGAAACTTACAAGCATCGATCCTGATAGCTGGGAAAAGCTAGTAGACAGTCGCAGTTTCTGGCGACATTCTGTTCTAAGAGTCAAGAAAGGCGAAAAAAATTGAAACCAACAGTTCAAGTTCTGAAGACAACGGACATGTTTCTTTTGTAATTCTACTATTGTCTGTCAGCTATTTCTTTTCACTGCAAACAAATCATTTTTCATTTTTATAAACTTTTACTTCGATATCTGTCTATATTTCTGAGTTTAGGTCTTATGCACATTATTTACATTATTCGGACTATTGTCCTCATCTTTGTCGCCATATTTATTACAACGTTTCGGCCCTTCATTATCTGTCTATATTTCTGAGATGAGATATTATGTACACTATTTACATAATTCGGACTATTGTCCTCATCTTTGTCACTATATTTATTACAAAGTTTCGACCTTTCAGTATCTGTCTATATTTCTGAGGTATTTTGTACACTATTTTCATTATTTGAACTATTGTCCTCATCTTTGTCACCATATTTATTACAAACTTTCGGTCTTTCAGTATCTGTCTATATTTATGAGATGAGGTATTATGTACATTATTTACATTATTCGGAATATTGTCCTATTCTTTGTCGCTATATTTATTACAAGGTTTCGGCCTTTCATTATCTGTCTATATTTCTGAGATGAGGTATTATGTACACTATTTACATTATTCGGACTATTGTCCCATCTTTGTCGCCATTACATCGTTTCGGCCTTTCATTGTCTGTCTATATTTCTGAGATGATGTATTATGTACATTATTTACATTATTCGGACTATTGTCCTCATCTTTGTCTCCATATTTATTACAAAGCTTCGACCTTTCAGTATATGTCTATATTTCTGAGATGAGGTATTATGTACATTATTTACAAGATCTCTGGTTGGGACTTGGAAAAATGAGTATACAACAGAAATCAAAGGAAATAATAATAATAATAATAATAATAATAATAATAATAATAATAATAATAATAATAATAATCAACGCTATTCGCCTAGACATCGAGACCAAAGACCACAAGAACGGAATGTTTTTTCTTCTTGGTACGGCAGACCCCGCAGATTGTAATGTATCTTTGAAGATCTTCAAAAAATATCAACATACAAGGATCTTGAAGTGAAAATCTAAAATATGTGGAACATGAGGACATTAATAATTCCAGTTGTAGTTGGAGCCCTCGGATTGATTAAAAAAGGTTTCCATAGACTCATTGAAGAGGCACTAATCTTCTCTGGCCATTATCGGATGTTCAGTACTTATGGTGGCCAGTGCTCCAACAACAATGGGGATGACTTCTATTCTCTTCATCATCATCATCATTATTATTATTATTAAGAATAATGATAATTATTGTTCAAGAAAGGGAGAAAAAACTGTAACCAACATCCAAAACTGAAAACAACGCATGTCGCAGAAAGAATAAACTCAAAACTTCATTCCACATCCCAGCTTTGTCTGCCACACCTGCAGAAGTGAGTGCCATGCAAAGATCGGACTGCTAAGTCACTAAAGTTTCTGCTCACAAAAGGGGTGTATTTTGACTAAACAGGGCGAGAGATAAGCGGATGTCACCTATTATCCAGACAACAACAGATTACCCATTTATAGGTATCTCCAATCACCTGAAGAGTGCCGGAGCATACACCAGTCGAAACGTCGTTAATATGACAACAAAGATGAGGACAACAGTCCGAACAATGTAAATAATGTAAATAGTTACAATACCTCATCTCGGATATATAGACAGAGCCTGAAGAATGCCGGACCGTATAACGGCCGAGACGTCGTGAATACGACAATAAAGATTGGGACAACAGTCCGAACAATGTAAATAGTTAGAATACCACATCTTAGAATAAGAGGCAGACACCAGATTACCTTGCTAGTATATCATACAAACAAAGAATCCTCTTAGAAATGCCCGCTTTTATTATTCTTTGATTTATTTTCCATATGTCTATTAATCTCCAGATTCATGTTACTCCGCCACGCGCTACAAGAAATTGAATATCGTACATAGATCGATGAAATGCTTTGGCATTAGTTATCAATAAAAACTGATTATTAATATCGTTCTAGCAAACAATCCCCCTCCACCTCCTATATACAGATTCTGGGTCTCTCTCTCTCTCTCTTCTCTCTCTCTCTCTCTCTCTCTCTCTCTCTCTCTCTCTCTCTCTCTTTCACTGGCTTTCTCTTCATCTTCTCAATATCAATTGCAATCATGTCTTGTCTTTGAGAAAAAGTTCAACGAGTGCGTTTAAATCGATGCTTCGTCTTTGGCAAATGTTTTAAGATTCGAAGCCTTTCCACTTGCACACATGCACCTGCTTCAGCTGCACTCTTAGAAATACCCATAAAAGAACGACACAGCTGAGCGGAGCCGACAAGACATTCTCAGATCCAGTCACAAAACATTATTATCACTACGTACCGTTTTAACAACAATCATTAAACTTCAATTAACAAATGCCCCGTCCTCAAAACTTTAATTTCATATTGCACCTATCACATCTGGGTTTTTTTTCTTTGTTTGTTTTACTATGCCCTCTCCTCAGGGTACACACGATCATGGTCCTCCATAAAGTGCTTTTCTTTATTATCATATATTGCGATGTCTTCTTTCTAGCTATAAAAGAGTGATTTCGCGTTGGCCTCACTTTCTCCCAGGCAGGCCAAACCTAACTTGCTATTTAACCCACATCTGGACGGGAAGAGATATATTCATACCTTTCAATCTTCATAGCATCTATGCAAAAGGGAATACGTCAAACTAGGTTGAGTTTTGAGTTCGAATTCCAGTCGAATCCATTACATTCACGTACGTGCTAATAATACCCTTGCGAAAGGTGTGAATCCTCTTCTTCTCCCACAAGCTATGGGTAAATAGCAGTGCAGTTTGAGTTGTATAGCATTGGATGGTGACTGGTCTAGGAGAAGGACAACTCTGAATTCAAAATTTGCGGAGGGTCGTTTGGGCACCTTGTGGCACGTCGTGCACCAGGTCTCTGTATTCGTCTGTTCAAAAAGTGTGATTAGATCAGCACAAAGCCTTCACCACTATAATCAAATCATATGTGCTGGTGTCTGAGCTGACGGTTTCCAGAAAAACTGAGCTGCTTGACTCTCATGCGTCGAATACACCATTACTCAGTTGATTAATTAGTTGATTAATACACCATTACTCAGTTGAGAAGACATTGGGGCTGACACAAGACGATTTTAACTTTTTCTCTTTTTAGCTGAATAACTCAAAGTGTTTTTCAGTGATTCTTACGACAAATGGTGTCAAGATGGCTAAACGTCTTATTTGAAAGCCTGGAAAAGATAAAATTCAATTCGTTTAATGGAGTTTTTAGATGTTTTTTGGGGGGATGGATAATTATTCTGCGACACGATTTAGACAATTGTCCTGTTATATTCGGTATATATATATATATAGAAGAATATAGCGGCTCGGATTGAGGAATCGGAGGGCCGAGTACGTATTCCAGTCGAATCCATTACATTCACTTACGTGCTAATAACCTTAATCCTGTTCTTCTCCCTCCAGCTATGGGTAAATATCAGGACAGACTGGGTTCTATAGCCTTGGATGGCAACTGGTCTAGGAGATGGACAACTCTGAATTCACAACCTGCCCAGGGTCGTTTGGGGACCTTGTGGTACGTACTGCACCAGGTCTCTGTATTAGGCTCTTCAAAAAATGTGGTTGGTTCTGCACAAAGCCTTCACCACTATAATCAAATCATATGTGCTAATACCCTTGGGAAAGGTATGAATCCTCTTCTTTCCCCCCCAAGCTATGGGTAAATAGCAGGACAGCTCGGGTTTTATAGCCTTGGATGGCAACTGGTCTCCCGCAGAAAAAAAAAAATGGAAACCCACTGTGCGAAAAAATCTGCCTCGTCAGTCATGTATCGAAAGATACATGATCGCCTAAGCGTGTATCACGCATAGCATATAACTGACTGACTGTATGTATATGAGGGGTTGCTGAAAAGTTATTAGTCTCACCGATTTCGTAATGTTCTGACCAAATGTATAAACACCAGAATTTTTTCTAAATTTCTGATAGTAATCATTATTTCTATTCAGACTATATTCCTCAACTTTGTTTTTGTTATCATAAAGTTTCGACCATTTCGCCCTTCGGCCTTCTTCAGGTGCTTTTTGATAGATTAAATAAAGGGTTTAGTTCGAAATTCCCTGAATGATACCCGGATTGATAAGCACCCGAGGAAAGCGAGAGAGCGGAACGGCCGAATAACAACAAAGATGAGGACAATAGGCTGAATGGAAATAATGTAAAAAAAATTTTTTTTTAGAACTTTTCAATCATCCCTCATTTATAATGTGACAAGCGCAGTAGACCGAAGAGTGGATCGTCCGGTATGTTGCAGTAGAGGCAAGAAAGAATGGCTGTTCAAAACCTATTTACTTTTGTATGCGGTGGGGGTGGAACTCTTTTATTCTCTGACTAATGGGGCGTCCCGGCGATTCGATCGCGCGGTTTGGGTTCGATTCAGTCAAACACTTTGTCGTCATTTACTTCGAATGCTTTCCGGTCCGACCAAAAAAGGTGCGCCGAGAATTGAATGGGGACAATTACAAAGATAACAGTGAGACAATATATATATATATATATGTGTATATGTGTATGTGTGTGTGTGTGTGTGTGTGTGTGTGTGTGTGTGTGTGTGTGTGTGTGTGTGTGTGTGTGTGTGTGTGTGTTAAGGGAAACAGACTGAGATAGATAGATAAATAGAAACAGAACGAGAAACATAGATAGATAGATAGATAGATAGACATGAATAGACTGAGATAGATAGATAGATAGATAGATAGATAGATAGATAGATATGAATAGACTGACATAGATAGATAGATAGATAGATAGATAGATAGATAGATAGATAGATAGATAGATAGATATGAATAGACTGGGTTAGATAGATAGATAGATAGATAGATAGATAGATAGATAGATAGATAGATAGATAGATATGAATAGACTGGGATAGATAGATAGATAGATAGATAGATAGATAGATAGATAGATAGATAGATAGATAGATATGAATAGACTGGGATAGATAGATAGATAGATAGATAGATAGATAGATAGATAGATAGATATGAATAGACTGGGATAGATAGATAGATAGATAGATAGATAGATAGATAGATAGATAGATAGATAGATAGATATGAATAGACTGGGATAGATAGATAGATAGATAGATAGATAGATAGATAGATAGATAGATAGATAGATAGATATGAATAGACTGGGTTAGATAGATAGATAGATAGATAGATAGATAGATAGATAGATAGATAGATAGATATGAATAGACTGGGATAGATAGATAGATAGATAGATAGATAGATAGATAGATAGATAGATAGATAGATAGATAGGTGAACTTTGCAAAGTTCACGTTTGTTTTTTTAATGCAGTGTGTGTGTTTGTGTGTGTGTGTGTGCGTGTGTGTGTGTGTGTGTGTGTGTGTGTGTGTGTGTGTGTGTGTGTGTGGTAAGGGGGAACAGACTGAGATAGATAAACAGAAACAGAACGAGGAAGGCTGGGATAGATAGATAGATAGATAGATAGATAGATAGATAGATAGATAGATAGATAGATAGATAGATAGATAGATAGATAGATAGATAGATTTCCGACTAAGTTGTTTTATACAAAGTTCTTTTGGGTTTTTTTTTAATCCTGACTATTTTCGACTATGCCTACAGTCGTTGTCCATTTCTTTTTAAAAGATTTAAAAATTTACAGAACTTTACTGAATGTATAAACGAACTTAGTTGTAAATTTGAAAAATTTAATAAAATATGTTTGTGCTGCTGAAAGAAACCCTTCCCCCGCCCTCCGCCCTCACTTCCACGATTCCCATACTGTCTCTACCTTTCCTAGTAAGCTGCAGGCTTTACGGAATGAAGTCGCTAGCCTCATGCCCAAACAGTTTTGACTTCAGACCCTTTCCTTCTCCTAGACCGGTTTCTAACAGGGGCGAAAAAGCCAAGACTGTTTTTATATATATTCAAATGGGGGTTTTAAGATTTCTCTTTCTTTACACAACCAACACAAGAATAGTCTTTTTTTATATTCTTAATATTTGTGTTACTTATTCAATAGTTGATTTTCTCCTGAATATAAAAAAAAGTTTGGCATTAACTGGTATTTACCTATGGGAAGCAACGCTCACCTTAGCTTCCTCCCATATTCAGTACATTCATGTACTGTTAAAATACCCTCACTCTATTCCATAATTATACATTAAGAGACCCTGGATGCGTTCCACTCTTCGTATGGCTGATAATGCGACGTGGCGTATAGATTTTCTTTGTTTTGTATTGGCTAAGAACTTTGATGGTTTGCCAAGAAGAAAATGAAAGTGAAAGTGAAAGTAGAAGTCGAATCTGGCGCAGATGCGTAACAGTGGTAATTACATGCAAAGGTCGAGAGAATGAAATTGATGTTGTTTGTGAGACGATGTCGAGCTGCAGCATGGAAGGGATGGATATTAATGAATAGTTATCGATTGGAAGTTGGATGGGTGTGTAATCGAATAATGTTTTCCTAAAATCATGGTGACAGTGTTTCATCGGATTTAAGAGCAGAAGAATGGAAAATATAGCAATGTCTTTGTGCAGATCGCTGTGTAACCGTGTGTCCGTTGAAGTGGAAACATGACCAATTTACTCTTAAACGTCAACTCTGATTTGATTGATTTGTTTTTCACTGCTTATCAAACCTTTCCAGGTAATTTAAAGCCAGAAAATATTTTTAGATAGTAAGAATAACGATATACTGATACGAAACATACTAATTAACACAAAGTTACAGGATAAGAGGTGAATTCAGGCCTTTCCTAAGGATGATATATATTTTTTATTTAGCGGCATGTCAACATCTATGGCTTATTTAATGCCGAAATTTCAATATTTTTTATTTTTTTATTTTTTGAGATAATAATAATTTTAGCGATTAGTGATTACTAATTAACTAATGATTACTAATTAACTAACAGCTTGCGAAAGAAGAGGTTTTACCTTTGCCAAAGTTATTTACGTGTAAATACGAGGGTTATTCAATAAATAAGGTGAATTTTTCGGTGTAAGGACTTCTAATACAGATAGAAGCTTACTCATTATTTTTTACTTCTTTTTCACATGGATTTAATTTCCTTTGCAGATTAAAAAAAACTTTGAGAGTTTTGGCGATTAACAAAGATGGCCGACCAAAAAGCATGCTCCAGGATTGAACAGCGGTCAGTTATCAAGTTTTTGGTTGCTGAAGGGTGCAAACCAGTTGAAATTCATAGGAGAATGTCAACTGTGTATGGTGCCACATGTTTCAGCCAAAAACATTTCTACAAGTGGGTTAAATTGTTTAAAGAAGGACAGAGCAGTGTTGAGGGTGAAGACAGGCCTACAGAAGTGAGGTGTGCTGAGGTGATCGAATCAGTCAGTGACCTCATTCAGTCTGACAGAAGGGTGACAGTGGATGAAATTGCAAGGACTTTGAACGACATAAAGAACAAACGCAGGAGTCATCAGTCAGAAGGAGTCATCTTGCATCATGAGAACGCAAGGCCTCACACAGCAGCCTAAACGGCGCACACCATCAACGAGCTGGGCTGGGAACTGCTCCCTCATCCCCCTTACAGCCCAGACCTTGCCCCTTCAGATTTTCACCTGTTTGGTCCCTTGAAAGCGTTCACGAGAGGCACGAAGTTTAAAAGTGACGATGAAGTCAAAAGTGTTGTGAGCGACTGGCTGAGACATCAGTCCAAAGATTTTTACGCTGAGGGAATACGGAAGCTTGTGCACAAATGGGAAAAGTGTGTGACAGTGCTACGTTGAAAAATTTTAAAAAAGTAAGCTTCTATCTATATTAGAAGTCTTATACCGAAAAATTCACCTTATTTATTGAATGACCCTCGTATAAGGAAACTAACTGAACTTTGAACTCGGCTCTGCGATTAAGAAATCTTTATTCATTCCACCACCCACACATCCAAGCTTACAACACCTGATATTCCCAATCGGTTACCCATCTAGTTACTGACCAGGCACGATGTTGCTTAACTTCGATGATCGTACGGGAAGCGCTACACGTCAACTTTCCGAACTCCTGTTATTATTGTTAAATATCAGTAACCTTTCGCAGTTCAGGGTACAATCCTAAGTTCAATCCTAAGTGGAGGACCAGTTGGTTTAATGTATAGCGGCTAGGAATGAAAAATTGAATAGCAGATTTTTAATTCCAGCCGACCTCGTTACATTCCCTTGCGCGCAAATACCCCTGAGGAAGGCATGAATCCATATGTCCCCCGCCAGCTATAGGTTATATAGTAGGACTTTGTTATCATTGTTATAGAATATTTACTCGGAAACAAAAAGAATTCTTCTTACAAGCCAAAATATGTTTCGTCTTTAAATAACCTACAACGGGTTGATAAACCGTAAAAAATCTATAATAAAAACGAAATCAATCCTAAGTTTGTGTACCACTTCTGTGTCTTTGTGCTGACCTAGGCTTAGTAATATTTTGCAGCACTTGCTACCGTACCATGATTATCCTTGTATAATACGCATCTCTAATTTTAGGCTACGAAATAGACCGTTTTCATGCATAGTACGCACCGATTTCACCTATATTGAACTTCTATTTAACTTATTACCCGGTTCCAATCCACTAAAATCTATGTACAAGTCGTGTGATGGTTATTGGCATGGAAAATGGGAACAGCGTGCAGGGTTCAATTTCTGACCAAATCCGTTTCGTTCAATTCGCACTAATGCTCTTGGAAAAAGCAAGAATCCCTTTTACTCCAACTGTATGCTAAATAACATTCAGAGTGATTTCAATTGCATTAGGTGCAAGCCAGATTACAAAAAAAAAGAAAATTTGCATTATTAACATTATTCGGACTGTTATCCTCATCTTCATTGCCATATTCACAACGTTTCGGCCGTTGTACCCTCCGGCCTTTATGTCTATGTCTCTCTATATATCTGTCTATATCTCTGATATGAGGTATTATGATTACTTGCATTATTTACATTATTCGGACTGTTATCCTCATCTTCATTGCCATATTCACAACGTTTCGGCCGTTGTACGCTCCGGCCTTTATGTCTATGTCTCTCTATATAACTGTCTATATCTCTGAGATGAGGTATTATGATTAAGACATAAAGTCCGGGTGCGTACAACGGCCGAAACCTTGACATGTATGGTCGTATTCGGGGATTTGGGCCTGGCTACAATGGCCTTTTTCCCCAGACCCTGTTGTTTTTATTACTATTTGTTCAAACATCCTGAGTCATGTTCTAGTTACAGTCTTTTCGGTGTTAATTAATTTTGTTTTTCGTTGATAAATGAGTAAAATATTTCTTCAGTTATTTATTCTAAACATCGCTTGAGAATGAAACTGTACTCTAAAATTTAAGTTTAATACTGAAATTAAACTTTAGGACTTGAGTCAAGTTTCGAAACAGTAATTTCTGTGTCGCGATGGAATCATATCATAAAAAAATAATTACATATATATATATATATATATATATATATATATATATATATATATATTGAATTGGACATAGTCCGACAATTTATTTAAATAAATTGCCGGACTATGTCCAATTCAAAAATATATGACGTCATTTGTTTACATTTGATACGCTAGAGCAGATATGAATAGAAGAGATTCATGGAAGATTTAAGTTTAAAGATAGTAAAATCGACTAACCAGACGCTTCTCTGTGGCCGAAAGGTTAAGGCACGTCACGCGAAATGACGGTTCCGTATAGGATACAGGTTCGATTCCTGTCGGAGAACGAAAATTTTCTGTGAAAATTTCTCGGACATTCAGGCCGGTAAATGTTATTTAATACTGTTTATTATAAAACAGAGCATTTGCTTAAATACTTGTACCTATAAAAAGAACGTTAAACATATCATAAATGTCTTTAAATATATATAATAAATTAACTGATTTGAAATACGGTTTCTTCACTACACAGGAATTCCCATGTTTCAAAAACTGAAGCTAAAATCTTCAAATTTAATTATATAATTAAATTAAAAACATTAGTTCTGTTTCATCTTCAAATGAATTTTGGAATAATTTATTTTTAAATTTACTGAGTTTTAAACGCACATACAATTCATAATTTTTTGTTTCCAAGGATACAGAGAAATCTAATCATTCAGACATTTAAATTTAAAAATAAGTTATTGCAATATTCGCTTGAAGATGAAACAGAACTAATGCTTTTAATTTAATTATATATGTTTTTAGCTTCGGCTTTTGAAACATAGTCATTCCTGCGTAGCGAGGAAACCATATTTTTAAATCAGTTAAATTATAATAATTTATGCTCTGTAAATTTACATTGAGCACTGTTTTGCAAAAATAAAAATATCAATAAGAACACCAGATTATATATCTTACTGTTCTTTCTTTTTATTATAATACATATATATATATATATATATATATATATATATGGATTGATGGACAGATAAGTACATCCGTCAAATTACGCGTCGAGATGAAGAAATATGATTAAGTGTATCGGCGGATAAAGCCATGTCTATATGTTTGGCTGATATAATTTCCAAGCGAGATGGCCGAATTAAAGGAATTGAATGAACTGGAACAAGACACCAGAGCAGATAAGCGGATATTAAAAATAACGACGGCCAGACGAGAAGACAAAATACACGGATAAGAAGTCCGTACACTTTAGTAAAACAGCATTAAATGAAGATTAAGTTCATTTAATGTTGTTTTACGAAAGAGTACAGACATCTTACCCGCCAATTTTGTCTTCTCGTCTGCCAGTCCTTAATCATTCCAGGCAACAGAAGACGGGATTTATGGCTGTACAAGACAAAAATAAAAACATGATTACTTCCGTTCTTGGGAACTCTTCTTAAACGATATATATTTTTTTACAGTGATGCTCACGCAGTACAAGGCCCAAGAGACACTAAAGGTAGAGGTTTACAGAGTAAGAGGCATCATCTCAAGTAAGGTGATAATGCCACCAAGACGCAAGAGGTCACTGGTAGCGGAAGAAAAGAGAGAAACTATACAGGGGAAAAAAGGGATAAACCCCTAATCCTGTTCAAGAAGGTATTTGCTCCTATAGAAGAAGAAAATATATAGTAAAAAATGTCAAAGTTTTAGGAGACGTTGGAAGTAGAGACTAAAAGAGACTTAAGAAGAAACCAGAATCACAAGGAAACAAGTGATAAACCTCTGGGAGGAGACTGAACCGGACGATAGGCAGAAAGAGATACATGGAATTAGACAAAGATAGATAGATAGATAGATAGATAGATAGATAGATAGATAGATAGATATGACAAGAATAATATAGATAGATAGATAGATAGATAGATAGATAGATAGATAGATAGAAACAGAATAATATAGATAGATAGATAGATAGAAACAGAATAAGATAGATAGATAGATAGATAGATAGATAGATAGATAGATAGATAGATAGATAGATAGATAGATAGATAGATAAAAACATAATAATACAGATAGATAGATAGATAGATAGATAGATAGATAGAAACAGAATAATACAGATAGATAGATAGATAGATAGATAGATAGAAAGAAACAGAATAATACAGATAGATAGATAGATAGATAGATAGATAGAAACAGAATAATACAGATAGATAGATAGATAGATAGATAGATAGATAGATAGATAGAAACAGATAGATAGATAGATAGATAGATAGATAGATAGATAGATAGATACAGAATAAGATAGATAGATAGATAGATAGATAGAAACAGAATAATATAGATAGATA
>OZ038516.1:65321274-65326274 GCA_964036315.1 Acanthosepion esculentum
GATAGATAGATAGATAGATAGATAGATAGATAGATAGATAGATAGATAGATAGATAGATATAAACAGACTGGGATAGATAGATAAATAGATATGAACAGACTGGGATAGATAGAAAGATATGAACAGACTGGGATAGATAGATAGATAGATAGATAGATAGATAGATAGATAGATAGATAGATAGATAGATACAGAACGAGGTTGATATAAAAAACTTTATAGTAAGCGAATTAGGATAAATAGTAAGTTTTTGTAAGTAACAATAAATAATAAGTTGTTTCTAATCTTTTAAGAGAAATGAAACAAAAAATAGTTGAACCGTTCCGAAGTTAATTTAGCAAATAGTAGGTCGGCCTGGAAACAGTGACAAGAAACATATAAAAAAAATAAAATCATTTTTAAAGGCTATGTTTAAATACAAGGAGGAAATAAGAAAATGGAAACTCCAAATAACGTTTATTAAATAAAACCAAGAAATAACTTAGCACAAAATAATGGATAAGAACGAGAGAAAGAAATGGATTAGTTTTGACGGGTTAAAAGGAGACTATTAGATTGTAGAAAGAATCACGTCATTTAGTTTCTACTTTCACTTTTACTTTCGTTTTCGGTTAAAGTGCATTGTAACTGGTTGGGATTCAATCTAAGCTGTGCTTAGCTAGTTTCATTCCTTGATCGCATACAAGATTCAGATTTCAGTCCAATTCTTATTGATAGAAAGTTGTAAGCTTGTTTTTATTTACACACATGCTGACTGGTGCTATTGCTTGCCAGTAAATGTAAGCTAGATATGAACAGACTTAGAAAGTAAGAAATATAGGGACGGAATGAGATAGCTAAATAGAACCATGAAAAATATAATACTGAAATAAAAGGATATATATATATATATGTCTGAAATCACATTAGTTATTTTAGCTTTACTTAAAAACTGGCCAATTTACTCTGAAGATCCCTTTAGATGAAACCTAGGTAGGCTTGCCTGGCTCCTTAGCATTTATTCTAACATATATATATATATATATATATATATATATATATATATATATAGGTGTTCATAAAGTTCGTGTAAACTTTTAAAAATTTATAACTTTATTTGTATTTGCGATAGAAATAATTTGAAAAAAGGATTAGAAAGAAGTAAATCTATATTTTTTAAGGTTTTATTGAAATTTTATTTAAGTTTCCACATGTCCTCCATCATTAGCAATACAAAGGGTAATACGATTTTGCAGTTCACGGAAAACATTTGCAAACTGATTTACAGGAATGTCTGAAATCACATTAGTTATTTTAGCTTTACTTAAAACGAGATACATTAAACTTTATAAGATTTTTTACAGATTATTTCTATCGCAAATACAAATAAAGTCTTTTTTATAAAATGTCATATATATATATATATATATATATATATATATATATATATATATATATAAGTAGCAACAGTCTGTTTCATGCTAGATGCAATCGTCAGGCCTGACGATTTCATCTAGCATGAAACAGACTGTTGCCTCTAAGTGTTGACTTATAAGTTCACTTTTATATTTACACATGCTCTATCTCTGATATTGAGCACTTTATCCCATAAATATAGCACACTTTAAGACTATATTTTTCATATATATATATATATATATATATATATATATATATATAAATATAATTATATATAAATATATATATATAAATATATATAAATATATATATATATATATATATATATATATATGTATATAAATATATATAAATATATATACAAGTTGTCCATAAAGTTAGTGTGCACTTTAAAAATTTATAACTTTATTTGCGATAGAAATAATTTGTAAAAATGATTAGAAAGAAGTAAATCTATATTTTTTAAAGTTTTATTGAAATTTTGTTTAAGTTTCCACATGTCGTCCATCATTAGCAATAGAAAGGGTAATACGATTTTCCAGTTCACGGAAAACATTTGCAAACTGATTTACAGATAGATAGATAGATAGATAGATAGATAGATAGATAGATAGATAGATAGATAGATAGATGCGAAGATAAGTAAATGCAATTCGTGTCAAAAATCGTGCATAGATTGATAGACGAGGCTTGCTTAAAAGTTCTCCGGGTGACCCACTTGCCGGTATCTGACCAGATGACGAAATATCTTGAAATTTTAGATTGTGTGAAATCTGGAGAAATTTAAAGAATTTTTATTTATAAGGAAAAAAAAATATGCCATAACGAAAAAAACTTATACATGGCTTTAAGCAAAAGAAAGTAAAAAACAAAAAAATGCAGCTCATATCATTTTCAACGATTCTTACGACACTTCTGCACTAACCGTTGTTAGTTCCTTGCTTTTAACAGCGCAAACGTCCGTCCTTCTAACACCTTTTAGTCATTTAAGTAACACTTTGAGCTTTTTGGGCTATGGAAATAGATTTATTGCAGACTCGACAACAAAAATTAAAAACGACAAATTGAAATAGTATATGTAAGCATGAGTAAAAAAAAGAAATAAATTCTCATTTCTTTGCAAAGTGAAAAATTCAAAGTGTGCTCTCGTATAAAATGCGAACAGCCTGGTGTCTGGGGTAAGCGCCTTCTTTACGGTAAAAGGTGCGTTCAATCCCAATGTGCTCAGACGAACTACATTCTTTGGTTCCGCCAGATCTAACCTTCACGGCTAGGACCCGCCGTGATACTTATATTGTAACAAACCACCCGTATTACCTCCGCATTCCATCGGTGAGAAGTAAGTACCTCTCAAACATCTTCTTCCCGTAAAAATTGCTCTGTGGAGCAAACTCCTAAGGGGATGTTTCCCCGAGTGGCGAGAAGAGGTTCCTGGTGGCCCACAAAAATCTCAACCCTTTTTCGTAGAAACTTATTGGTTTTTACGTTCCTGGTAGAAGATGCTAAAGAGTTTTCTCGTGCATCTGTCCTCGAACCCTTGCACCCTTCTCTCTGTTTCTACCAGCAGCATCCACGTTTCATATCCATATAGGAGAATGGACACGGCTTCTGAATTGTTCTGTCTATCTAATTTCACTCACAAGATATGGCTTTCAAACATTTTTCAAGAGTGGTGCAGGTTTAGGTCGCCTGTATAGACGTTTTGACCGAGAGGTTGGAACGTTTTTTTTTCCAACGATGAATCTCACGTTCTAATCTCAACATTGTCGATTTACCAGGGATCTGGTGTTTCTTTTTGTTCGTTTTATTTTTTTTTAAGCATTTCTCTCCAGGCAAGTCGGGAGTGCCACTAGCATACAGAGTATGGAATTAAGAGAAAAGACTGGTTATAGACGGGACTGATGAAAGGATAATAAGAACAGGGATCAAGGCAACAGAAGATGGCGATTGACGTTACATTTATATTTTTGAAGATCGTAGTCGTCAGGGAAGCAAGTAAACGGAAGGGAGTTCCAATGCCGGGAAGTGCGAGAAAAGAAGCTGTTGGAGTAGAAGTGGCGGTTACATTTAACTGTTTCAACAGTAAAAGGGTGGGACCTAAATGCCAACCTAGTAGCACGTAGTCAGGGTACCAGGAAAAAAAAACTCGGCAGCCATGAAAATATTTGGAGAAAAGACAGAGGGAAGCCACATCACGTCTGTGAGAAAGTAACTGGAGTCGAGATGCCAAGTCAGGACCTACTACATTACAGATCCTTCGTTGTATTTTCTCGACGACCTCGAGATGAAGAGCTGGGTCACCAGAATATAACTTTTTTTTTATCGTTTGGTGAATTATAAATTTTGTATGTCTTATGAAAAAAAAAATACGATGCATCTATATATGTATTTATTTTATTTGAACCCGATCTTCTTTACTTTTCTTGCAATCGATTTCAGTTCTCACCGTCTATACCCCTTTCGTATATTTACTAGACTTTATGGTCTGTTTACCTTTTACTATTTATCGCTGTTTTGTCATTTTCCGCCATCTTTTCTTCCTTTTCCCACTCAACAATAAAAAATGTCATTGCATAATATGTTTTTAAAAATTGTTTCTCTTTTTCTCTTGCAGGTAAGTCGAACAGAGAAAGCATTTTCCATGTTTCCCCCCCCAGTGCTTACAGGGGTAACGTATTTTTTTCCTCAATCTTTGTTGCTTATTAACAATTGCGGAACAATTCTTATAATAATTCATTAGTGATAGAAAAAGAGATTTTTTATTCACCCTTTTTTATATTACTTATGATAAAAATAAAAAGCTTAGCCAATTAAATAATGAAATAGTTTTAATGCAGTTTTTATGCTACGATTCGGGGCATATCTTTGGAATTTGGTAATAACTTGAGAAAAAAAGTAAATTATAAAAATATCTGATGATACGTTGCTCTTCGTAGGACGATAAATAAGCAGACACTGAAATTACAGATTGAGTCAACAGAGTGTCAAGGATTACTAAGACATTCCAAAGTTTACACGAAAAATATTGTGCCTTGCAAACTTTTACAGTAAACATAAATTAGATTGTAAATGTATAGCATTTAGGACGATAAAATACGGATATCTTTCCTAAGGTGTTTATAAATTCAATTAACAAGGAACTATTTTAAATTAACAAATTGTACTTGGATGAAACGAAACTTGCAATATAATACATATTACTTATAATACATTCCTTCTTGCTGTCAGTTTTGACGGCACGGGTACACTAGTTGTTATATAATATGAAGAGTCAGTCCAAAGATAACTTCTTTAATTACAACAAATTGAGTAGTCGAAGCAGACAGAATAGATGAACATGAACACAAAAGATACAAAATTTCAAATCGAGGCTACAGTCTTTTCCCTTCTCAATTGTGGTACGATGGTGGGTTAAAATGTAAGACCTGTTCTACTTTAATTACAACATATTTAATAGCAGAAGCACACAAATCTGACCAAAATGAACAGTGCGTTCTTCTCCA
The DNA here is from genome assembly GCA_964036315.1 of Acanthosepion esculentum. Classification (NCBI taxonomy): domain Eukaryota; kingdom Metazoa; phylum Mollusca; class Cephalopoda; order Sepiida; family Sepiidae; genus Acanthosepion; species Acanthosepion esculentum. The sequence goes on from OZ038516.1 coordinate 65,326,177, forward strand.
TCTTATACAATATATATAATCTAATCTCATAATAATAATAATAAATATACTTTTTGTCCGTCACGTTAGGTAGATTTGTAAGTTTTATTGATGTGGCA
>OZ038516.1:65331274-65351274 GCA_964036315.1 Acanthosepion esculentum
TATGCCAACATGCCAGCAACAATTCAACAGCTGAAGGATGAGATAATAAGGCATATTGGTGAGATCGAGGAGCAACTATGCAGAGACGTCATCAAAGATTTTGACCATCGAGTGTACGTGTGCCGCCGAAGCCTTGGCGGACATTTGGGCGATATTATTTTTTACACATAATTGTCATGACTTAAATAAAATGATCCAATAGAGAAATAAATAGATTTTCACCAATAACAGATTTATTTACTGCTGACTTTGATCCGTCTTAATGAAACACCCTTTATCTGTAATCCGGCAATGTATCTTATGTCCGGATTCGTAATGTCCAACCTGGAATTCCATAACAGGATAAAGTAGTGATATGCTATTCGTAAAAGAGCACTGACGTCAGACAATTAATGGCTGAATGCCAAGGCTCAGCGCAGATCTGAGCCTGAAACGAGACGAAATTTGAAATTTGAAAGCGTTTTGGATACAGGAATAATAGATTGATTTCTCGCCAGCCTGTACATTACGAAAATCGATATCACTTTTTATCGCTTGACCAGAATATAAAGAAAAGAAAAGAAAATGTCCAGCAGTCTGAAAAGTTTAAATAATTCGATGGGACACAATCGACGGTTGAATATAAAACGCACTTTAGACCGAGAGGAAAAAACATGTTCAACATCCATTTCTCGATAGTTTTTTTAGCTTCAAAGAAAAGGTTACTTAGCCAAACTGTATGTAGAAATTTATCAGTTAACAGATTGTCGAGATATGGATAATGTTGGAATGGCTTCTAGTTTAAAAGAAAGAAATGGGAAGATACAGAGAAAAGGCGAAAGTTGAGATGATGGAAAGTTGGAATGGTGAAGACGGAAATTCATAGAGCCAAGTTGAGATAGATAGATAGATAGATAGATAGATAGATAGATAGATAGATAGATAGATAGATAGATAGATATTGAACCAGGTGAGATAGATAGATAGATAGATAGATAGATAGATAGATAGATAGATAGATAGATAGATAGATAGATATTGAACCAGGTGAGATAGATAGATAGATAGATAGATAGATAGGAAAAAGCATAGATAGATCGATAGACAAATAGATAGATAAGGAACCTGCCGAGATAGATAGATAGATAGATAGATAGATAGATAGATAGATAGATAGATAGATAGATAGATAGATAGATAGATATTAAACTGACTGAGATAGATAGATAGATAGATAGATAGATAGATAGATAGATAGATAGATAGATAGATAGATTGGCAACCATCTGAGATAGATAGATATGAAGTGACATAGATAGAAATTGTTTTGTTTTACGGTATATCAACCTCAATGGGTTATTTAACGCTGAAAATCTTTTATTGATGGTATTTTTTTTTTCAAAAATGTAATTGTGGTAATATTTTTTCGTCAAAAAAAAAATCTATTGCTGGTAATTTTTTATCAAAATTTTATTGCTAGTAAACTGATATATATGTATATTTTTTTAAATGTATTACTGGTAATATCTTTTTGTACAAACTATTTCTGGTATTAAACCCTATTTTCACTTTCATAGTGTTTTGACCCCAGTTTCGAGGTTAGCTATTTGCCCATAGCTGGGACCCTAACAGGTGCAACCACACCGGTTCAGGGTTGACATAGGAACACCAGCAATTAAGAGGTGGTTCCATGCTCCTCAAGACCTCCTGATCAGAGGCCTTGCTGTTGGTTGTAGTTTTTCGTCATACTCAGGACGCGGATAGATAGATAGATAGATAGATAGATAGATAGATAGATAGATAGATAGATAATGTACACGTAGTTGACATCAGATTTTTTTAAACAGAGGAATTAATGCCGACGGGCCATTTTCTTTAATAATCTTTTCAGTCTATCGTTTCGAAGACTGATTTATCTTTTTAAAAACAGGAATGTCTCCTCAAATAGGTGAACCTAGTAGATATAACGTTTATTCTAATAAGAAATATATATATATATATATATATATATATATATATATATATATATATATAGGTGTTGGACAAAATAATTGGAACAGGTGCAAAATCCACTCCTATATTTCATAGACCTATTATATTAAGACATTTAACTAAAACTTCGTAATTGCAGGTTATATCTATTGTAAATACGTTTATTTATCTAGTTTACTGTCTTTGGCTTATTTACTTTTAGAATTTAGTAAAATTTAAGCTAAATGCGTGACCTCTCCGAGTTCGAAAATAGGCAAATTGTTGGAGCTCACATGGCAGGAGCCTTGATCAGTAAGGTTGCTGAACTGTTTGGTTTTTCAAGAGCTACCATATCAAGAACTATGACGCAATTCTAGAAACAGGGCAAAACCTCTAGCAACCAGAGCAATTCGGACCAGACTTACTGACAGGGACCTACGTGCATTTAAACGTAATGTGGCAAAAAATCATCGGACTACTGCGGCCAATGTGACTGCTGAGTTGAATAATCATCTGAATAGTCCAGTTTCTACTAAAACATGTCATGAGCTACATAAGGCTGGATATCATGGAAGAGCTTGTGGGGAGGTGGGTAAATAGCGAGGCGCTCTCAACGTGATGGTTTCACCCCACCCCACCTCAAACACAACAAACTACCCCACATTATTTACATTATTTAGACGATTGTTCTCTTCTTTTCTGCCTTATTTATCACAGCATTTCGGCCGTTGTACGTTCCCGCCTTCTTCAGGTATTTGGAATGTCAACCTGAAAAATTTATTTCGTTCGCTGAGCTGAACTGTTCTAGTTTCACGTGCCATGTCTAACGGATAAATATGGCAACAAAGATGAGGACAATAGTCCGAATAATGTAAATAGTGTACATAATACCTCATCTCAGAAATATAGACAGATCCTGAAGTAGAACTGAATGTACAACGGCCGAATCAATGTGATATATATGGCAACAAAGATGAGGACAATAGTCTGAATAATGTAAATAGTGTACATAATACCTCATCTCAGAAATATAGACAGATACTGAAGAAGGACTGACCGTACAATGACCGAAACACTGTAATAAATATGGCGACAAAGAAGAGGACAATAGTCCGAATAATTTAAATAGTGTACATAATACCTCATCTCAGAAATGTAGACAGATACTGAAGGGCCGAAACGTTGTAATAAATATAGCGACAAAGATGAGGACAATAGTCCGAATAATGTAAATAGTGTACATAATACCTCATCTCAGGAATATAGACAGATACCAACCCCACTCCCTGCAAACACAACACCACAAATTTAACCCCCTGTTGGGTGATTTTACTGTTTATTGATTTTGATATACAGATTTTTATGAATTTTAAATTTTAATGTCATGGGGTGCGTTTTGTAGGTTTCCTGAGTGTATACGGAATTATGTATTGAATTTCCTGAATTATTGAATGATGACGGATGGGATCTTTTGGTAGATGTCCATTTTCTAACGAGTGAATGGGCCTTGAATCTGATTGGCTGGGTGAGGAATGGTAAGTGACGACCAGCCTCAACCCAATCCCCCTTTTAGGACTTGTGCCAAAATTATATTTTATATACAATAAATCTAGTGACGTTCTCAACGCGTGCACGTGCGAAAACCAGACAGCACAACTTCAATGGTTTATTTAATGCAGAGAAGATTTTTATTTCTGGTAATATTTTGGGGGGTGGGGGAATTTTGGGGGGGTAATTTTTATTGCTGGTAATATTTTCTTTTTTGGTAATTTTATTTTTGGTAATTTTTATTGCTGGTAATATTCATTTTGGTAATTTTTATTGCTGGTAATATTTAGTTGGTAATATTTGGGGGGGGGTAATTTTTATTGCTATTTTTTTTGGTAATATTATTTTGGGTAAATTTTATTGCTTGTAATATTTTTTTGCGGAATATTTTTTTGGTAATTTTTACTGCTGGTAAAATTTTTTTTTTCTTTGGTAATATTTTTTTCCCAAGACGGATTACCGATAATAAGTTATTGCTGGTAATAATTTTTTTTACAATTAATTTTTTTTTAGCTGGTGCTAAAACCTATTTTTACACGTTTTGACTCCAGTTTGGGGATTAAATATTTGCCCATAGCTGAGACCCTAACAGGTGCTTCCATGCCGGGTCATTGTGGACCTGGGAACACCAGCAATTAAGAGGTGGTTCCATGCTCCTCTAAACCCCCTGACCCGAGGCGTTGCTGTTGGATATAGTTTATCGTCTTAACCTGGACGCGTATGTAGTTTATTTTCTTACCTTGGACGGGCATGTAGTTTATTTTCTTACCCTGGACGCGTATGTTGTTTATTTTCTTACCCTAGACGCGTATGTAGTTTATTTTCTTACTCTGGACGCGGACGTAGTTTATCGACTTACCCAGGACACTTTCACTGTTTAATAAAATTACTTACAAACAGTGATAGCAACTCCAACACGTGTACCAACGGAAAATAACGTTTATAATAATAACATAACGTCGGATATATATATATATATATATATATATATATATATATATATATATATATATATATGCCGGCTGTAACAGAAAAATTGTCCAAAGGTTCAAAGCTTAATCTAAAAATTGTACAATTTTTAGATTAAGCTTTGAACCTTTGTATCTTAGAAATGATTAAAGATATCTTACTGGAATCCTCCGAGGTTTATATGATACTGTCGGACTCTACTTTGAACAATAAGAATTTATAAATACTCCCCAAGCTTAAAAGAATCGTGATCAATTCAATGATGAACGAAAATACATGCTCATTATTAATTAATTATTGAAATAAAGTTTATATACACACACATATATATATATATATATATATATATATAGTCTTAAAGTGTGCTATATTTATGGGATAAAGTGCTCAATATCAGAGATAGAGCGTGTGTAAATATAAAAGTGAACAGTCTGTTTCATGCTAGATGCAATCGTGACTTTTATATTTATATATATATATATATATATATTCAAGATGACCTTCGCCCTCTCTAACCTTCTAACTTTCTGTCCTGGAATAATAATATGCCTTGCAGGTTTTACGTATGAGTTCATTTTCAAATCTTTTATTCACTCCTCTTTGGACTGTCATAGCCGAAACTCGTCTCTCACGTGCGAAACGTCTTTTGGATTGTGTCCGGTTTTTCTATTTGATATTTTTAGCTCTAAGTTGAAATTATAGTCCCTCTTCCTATTGTGACCTCCTGATCCAGTTTTCTTCTCTACTCTTCCCACTTTTTTTTAATGTATTCCCAGTTCTCTTGATGGTTATTGAATGGACTTTGAATTTGGAAGCCATTTTAACCTATTCACTTTCTAGCTGAATAACTCAGAGGGTTTCTCAGTAGTTCTTACAGCAAATGGTTTCAAGAGGTTAAACGTCTTATATACGTCTACCCCGTATATATATATATATATATATATATATATATATATATATATATATATATATATTATGGAATGAACAAAGTTCGACAACTATTTTAAGACATTTTTTATGTTTATACGTTCTCTTTATAGATACAAATATTTAAGTAAATGCTCTGTTTTATAATAAACAGTATTAACAACATTTACCGGTCTGAATGTCCGAGAAATTTTCATAGGAAATATCCGTCCTTAAAATGATTGTCGGACTTTGTCCATTTCATAATGTGTGACGTCATTTGTTTACATTTGGATACGCATCGAGCAGATATAAATGTATGAGAGAAAATCACGGAGAATTGTGATTTAAAAACAGTAAAATCGACCATTCTAGCCGAAACTCTTCTCTGTGGCTCAATCGGTAAAAGAACGTCAGTCTAAATGACGTTTATGTATAGGATACAGGTTCGATTCCTGTCGGAGGACGCATATTTTCTATGACAATTTCTCGAACATTCAGGCCGGTAAATGTTGTTAATACTGTTTATTATAAACCGATTATTTACTTAAATATTTGTATATATAAAAATAACGTTTAAACAAAAATGTCCTTAGATATATATATATATATATCTGATTGAATGAATTAAAAACATTATGTCTGCGTTTTTTTATCATAATCCTGAGCTCAAATTAATTCCACCGCAAAAAAGATTTTCTACACTGAACTAAAAAAATATTTACCAGACCCTCCTTAATAATGACTTCCCTAACCACATTGTTGTTGAACAAATAAGACGATTTATCAAAAAACTCAACACACGTCAAATAGAATATGGTATTTCCTCAAAGGATCCTACGTATATGGTCAGTCCATGAACTTTTCAGACAACTTAGTATGAATCATGTTAATAAAGTCAATTTTACTATCGAGTAGGAACGGAAAGTTGAATATTTGCTATAGATTCCGGCGTACAAGCTGACTGGACGTTTAAGACGATCCCCAGCTTTTCAAATTAAAATGTAGGTTTCGGGCTATATTCGACTTACAAGACGACCCCCAAATTGTATTTGGAAATATATTGTATTATATTTATGAAAAAAACTCAATAAGCATATACTTTCTTTTCACTCAAATTCCAAAGGAAAAAAGTGGGGGGTATTGACAGGTGAATACCACTGTCGACAATACCTCATGAGTGGGTATTGTGTCTTTTGTAGGCTATTACAGTAGCCTGAATGACTTTTCCACGCTAACCATCCACTCGTCCCACTGTTCTCGAATGCGATCTTTAAATGACATGTTGATTGGTTTGGTTTATTTTGTTTTACGGCATATCAAACTCATTGGGTTATTTAATGCCGACAAATTTTTTAGGATAGATTCATATGAATAAAATATGTATTCTTTGGTTTAGATTGGTTTGGTTTATTTTGTTTTACGGCATATCAACCTCATTGTGTTATTTAATCCCGACAACATTTTTTATTGCTGGTAATATTTTGTTTTGTCAAAAATCTATTTCTGGTAATATTTTTCCTTCAAAATTGTATTGCTGGTAATAATTTTTTTCAAAAAAGTATTGCTGTTAATAGTTAACTATTTCCCCATAGCTAGGACCCTAACAAGTGCTACCACCCCGGGTCAGGGTGGACCTTGGAACACCAGCAATTAAAAGGTGGTTCCACGCCCCTCAAAAACTCCTGATCAGAGGCCTTGCTGCTGGACGTAGTTTATTGTCTTACCTAAAACGCGGATGTAGTTTAACGTCTTACCCAGGACACGGATGTAGTTTATCGTCTTACCTAGGTAAGACGATAAACTACATCCGCGTCCTGGGTATGACGATAAACTATGTCCAACAGCAAGGCCTCTGATCAGGAGGTTTTGAGGAGCGTGGAACCACCTCTTAATTGCTGGTGTTTCCAGGTCCACCCTGACCCAGGGTGGTAGTACCTGTTAGGGTCCCACCTATGGGCAAATAGTTAACCCCGAAACTGAGATAAAAAGTATTATAAAAGTGTAAAAAAGGTTTTAATACTATAAATCCTTTTTAAAGAATTATATTACCAGGAATAAATTTTTGAAGACAAAAACTATTACCAGCGATATATTTTTGAAAAGATTATTACCAGCAATACGGTTTTGAAAATAATATTACCAGCTATACATTTTTGAGGAAAAAAAATATTACCAGAAATAGATTTTTGACAAAAAATATTACCAGGAAGAAAAAGTCGTCCGTATTGAATAACTTATTGAGGTTGATATGCCGTAAAACAAAACAAACCAAACCAAGTTAGTAATTAAAAAAAAAATTTTTTACGAAAATAAAACCATCCAAGATTGTAAATTACCTAAAAGAAGTTGGATTGTACTAAAAAATATGAGTAATTCAAAATGGTTCAAATATATATGTATATGCTATGGATCTTTACCTATAACTACAGAATGAACTCTTCCTAACACTATGTATACTACGCCTCTTAAGAGAGAGAGACGAATCGAGTCGAGCCGATATTAGTTCACTCCAAACCAGACTGACAGTCATACTAACACCTTCCACATCTTGTATAATAATATTCCGTGTAATATATCTTCGTTATTTCTACTCTTGTGTTCGTGTTGTTCTTCCTTGGTCCTAACCTGGACCATAACAGTATACATACACACCTTTTTTTACCAAATTATCTCTATGAAGCTATTTCAAAATTTTGTTGGCATTAAATGACCCACTGAGGTTTTGATATGCCATAGAACAAAACAGCCAACCAACTAACGTTCGCTACTACCATCAGTCATCTGTTGATGGTTTCTATACACTGCATCCCATCAGAAGTGGCAGAAGTCGCATAACAGTATCCAGCAAAATATACTCGTATATAAATAAGGGTATACACAGACTCGCAATTCGACTTTCATCTTCTTCTTGCCAGCACTTCGATACACCAGAGATTTTTAGAACAGCCCTCCTGGCTTTGTCGCCGCCATCTTCCTCTGGTATAAAAAACCAAGTCATTTGTTCCCGGCATTCTCATATGAATGCCGGTTTCCGTTTACTTCCGGGTTCCTGTTTCAACTGGCCTCGCGTCAAATGTACGTTCACCCAGCTGCCAAGCACGTGAAGGCGCTGCGTGGCTTTTGCCAATTTTCGCAAATTAAGGTCTCGCTGGCTTCACTAGCTCGGAGAGAAATTAGAGATCTCAGTCCGGAGTGGTTAATTGAAGGGCAACAGCCCAGCCGAGATCTAACTTCCACTTTCTTATTCCCCTGTAACTTTTAGGAATGGCGAATGTCACTGTATCACTGTGTCACACTTTTTCAATTTTACTCCAAGAGGCCGTAGCACAACGTTTCGTACCATTTTGGAATCAGTCCGACTCCGTGGGCAAATTAAAAATCCTGAAATTTTGGATTCCCAAAATTTCATGCCATTCTTTTCGTACAATTTTTTACGTGATAATTTACTTTGAATTTTTTTTTGTACGATAACAATTTTTATAACTTGGAAATAAATTTGGGAATAATTTAAATTAATTGCGAAAGTTACCCATAAAATAAAAATAATTGTTTGTACGGAAAGTAAGGACCTACGTACATCAAATTCTTCAAATTAAGTGGCAGCAGAAGAATTATCGTTGAACTTTTAAATGGTAAGCTTAAATAAAAATGCAATACTTAAATGCAGCGATCAATTTTAAGTTCTTCAGTAATTTATTCTTGCCTATCGCATCTACTCCTCCCTATGAAGGCCCAATCAAAAGCCCTCCACAGAAGCTTACTTAAATGCTGCCCAATAGGACGGATTTTAAACCAGTTTATATATTTTTATACATATATATATATATATATATATATATATATATATATATATATATATATATATATATATATATATATATTACATGAATCATTCATACAAAATCATTCATGCATGAACTAAATTGTTCAATAAATAGACGAATGTCACCATTATTATCAGAAATTTGCACATCGGATCAGTTATTTTTTATCAAGTGTGTGGTGCAGTTCAATTTGCATTACATGAATCATTCATACAAAAAGCAGATAGTGAAGTTCATGCCATATTGACTGCCTCTACAAAAGAATTCTCATATTACTATATTAGTACAAAAACGCACAATTAAATTTTTTTTTTTTAATTCAACCTCAGAGTTGCGACCGCACGCTCCAAAAAATTTTAACAGTTAACAATAACACATTACCAAAAAAACCTATTTCGGAGTACATCTTAACTTTCGTTGTCCTGTTATTACTTGGATGTAAAAAAGACATCTATTTCTATACCTGACGATGATTGTATGAACAATCGAAAGCTTGTACTAAAAAAAGGCTTATAAAACTGGAATTTATAAACAGGGATCATAACATTCATCTACAGGTTCGGGGTTAATGTCATTTATTAAATTTGTTTGCGAAGATGTATTCTCACCATTTATATCATTAACTTCAATATCTGTTTTTTGTATGAATGATTCATGTCATGTAAATTGAACTGCACCACATACTACATATATATATATATATATATATATATATATATATATATGCAGAAATATAGTCTTAAAGTGTGCTATATTTATGGGGTAAAGTGCTCAATATCAGAGATAGAGCGTGTGTAAATATAAAAGTGGACATGGAAGTCAGCACTTAGAGGCGACAGTCTGTTTCATGCTAGTGCAATCGTCAGGCGACTAGTGCTGTTATTTTTCTCGGCTATTTATATAAGGGTCAGTGGTGCATTATGGGTAGTCTATTTTGGCGGTTACTTTTACCGGAAGTGGCTTATTTGTTTATTTATTTATGTCAAATTGTTTTGCTTGTTTTTTGTTCGTTTTTTTATTTTTATTTTTATTTTTTATCTTATATATTTATTTATTTATTCTTTTATTTTGATCGGTGTTTTTGGTTAACGTAGTAAAAATTTGTTTATATAGCTTATTGTTGGTAGTCTATAATGGCCGTCATTACCGGAAATCGCTTGTTCGCTTATTTATTTGGGTCAAATTGTTTTGCTTGTTTTTATTTATTTTCATTTTTATTTTTTATCTTATATATTTGTTTATTTGTCATTGATTAAATCTGTTTGTTGAATTTGTGGTTTTTTCTGACTATTATTTAGGTGGGAACAGTTTTTTATTTTATCTATTTAGGTTGGTTATCTTTATTTGTTTTTGTTTTGTTTTGTTTTTTAAACGGCTAGTTTATCGTAATCCGTTGTTAGTTTATTTATATATTTGGATGTATTTAGATCGATTTATTATACTTGTTGTTATTTATTTGTTACACTATATCTTTTTGGCTTTCGGTTTTTAAGTAACGTAGTATATTATCTTTTATTAATGGTTTTTTTTTTTTTTTTTTTTTTTTTTTTTTTTTTTTTGTATAACAGTTATAACTTTCGTCCGTTCTTTTGTTTTGATTTTGTTTCGTATATTCTAACAGGTGTGGTTTTATGATTTGTTTGGAGTAATTTATTTTGCTTATTTTATTGTTGTTTGTTTATATATTTATTTATTTTTCTATTTTAAGTTACGTAGTAAAAATTTGTTTTCATGTCTACATTTTGAGATTAGCTCGGATCTTTTATTTAATAATTTATTTTCATCTGGGAAGGTAATGATAGCTATTTTTTCCTCCAAGCAAAGTTTGCAGGTTTTTGATAGGTTGTTGTAGGCTGATGATTTTTTCCTTATTTTCCAAGATATTTTTGGTGTGGTGTGCGTTTTGTTTTTTATTTCCCAGATATACTTAGAAAGCATTGTGCTGTTCGCATATTTACTATTTGTGAAAGACAATTTGTGTACATAATTTCTTTGTTTCCATGGTCCTTCGGTTACTCCTATATATACTTTTTCTTCATTATCTGCTGATTTTGTCGTGGCTTGGTAGATTACGTTGTTTTGTAAACAATTACCGTTTAAGGGACATTCGTTTTTTATTCTGCAGTTGCACGTGGGTTTAATTTGTTCGTGTGGTTTGTTAATAATTTTTCTGTTGTGCTTTTTTATTATTTGTGCCATGTTCTCGGTGCAACTGTAGCTGATTTTTACTGTGTTTTTGTTGAATATTTTGTGTAGGGTGCTTGATTCCGGGAAGTGTTTGTGTAAAAGCTTGAAGAATATTTTTCCTAAGTTTGTTTTTACGTTTTTGCTGTACGGTGGGTTGAACCATATGATATTTCTTTTTCTGTTGGTCTTTTTTGTGTTCTGTGGTGAGTATGTGAGTGTTGCTGGGAATCCGCTATCTTTTAGGGCTGTTTCGTAGTCTTTCTTGGCCTTGTTAAATATAGATTCATCGGAAGAATTGTCGGAAAGCCTGCGGTTAATCGATTTAGGTATCTGTTTGATTATAGAAGGCGGGTGGTTGGAGTATATATGTATGTACTGTGGTTTATCATTCGGTTTTCTGTATGGTTTGTGTGTGCCTTTTCTTAGGTTGAAGGTGACATCTAGAAAATCTACTTCGTTTAGGTTAGTTTTTATATCTATCTCGAATCCGTTATTTTTGAAAATTTTAATTATTGCTTTTCTAGTTTTATCAGTCTTTTGTTTGTTGCAGTTTCTTAAGATTATGAGACCGTCATCTCTGTAGAGCCCTGTGTCATTTCTATCTATTATTTTGCTTAGTTCGTGTAGTAAGTAAATGCCTACGATTTCGCATGTCCCTGCACCGTCAAAGCTTCCCATTGTAGTGTCAAATATCCCATCTTTCTTTATCCATGCTTCTTCATGGTGAAATAATAATGATTTACGTGAGTGCTTAATGATGTCGATTTCGTTTGGTTTTATTATTATTTGTTCCTGAGCTAAGTTGATGGCCTTATCTAGTGTACGTTCTGTTATGGATGGGTAAAATTCTTTTATGTCTAATTGTAGGAAGTGGCAATTTTGTTTGTTATTTATGCTGTTGAACCAGTCAATGGTTGTTTTTGTGTTTTTCCACTGGTTTACTCCTAACTTCTTCCTAAGTTCAGAATTAATTCTTTCTAGTATTGTTTTACTTATTTTACCTAGTTCGCTTTTGGCTGGGTTTATGAGTCTGCATGCAGGGTTGGTTTTGAAATTTTCCTTGTGGTCTTTTAGTGTGATAAAGGCTTGCGTCTTGCTCATACAACTTATTCGGTCATCTAGGTCTAATTTTTGAGCGATTGCTTTAGCTTCTTTATTTATATCGTGTTCTATTGTTTTGGGTGCCTATATATATATATATATATATATATATATATATATATATATATATATTCCTTTTTATCTCTCTAGTTCTGTTTTCATGCATCTATCTCAGTTCCTTTCTACCTATCTGTCTATCCAGCTTAGTCTGTTATTACCTGGCTACTTATCTATCTACGTATCTACTTCTATGTCTGTCTATCTCAGTTCATTTTACCTATCTGTTTTTCCATGTCAGTCTCTTCATATCTATTTAAGCATGTTCATATCTGTCTATCGAGGTAGCTAGCTATCTCAGCTTATACGTATTTCTCTGTGTCTGTCTTTATGTCTGCTGTCTGTCTCTCTCTCTCTCTCTCTCTCTCTCTATATATATATATATATATATATATACAGGGTGTCGAATAAATTCGTGTGCACTTTAAAAAATTTATAACTTTATTTGTATTTGCGATAGAAATAATTTGTAAAAAGCATTAGAAAGAAGTAAATCTATAATTTTTAAGGTTTTATTGAAATTTTATTTAAGTTTCCACATGTCCTCCATCATTAGCAGTACAAAGGGTAATACGATTTTGCAGTTCACGGAAAACATTTGCAAACTGATTTACAGTAATGCCTGAAATCACATTAGTTATTTTAGCTATACTTAAAACTAGGTACATTAAACTTTATAACATTTTTTACAGATTATTTCTATCGCAAATACAAATAAAGTTATAAATTTTTTAAAGTGCACACGAACTTTATGGACACCCTGTATATGGACGCCTGGCCGAATAGTTTGAAACATTCTTACCGTTGATTTGTCAGGATGGTGACATGTTGATGGTATCGGCTTGCGGAGGTTATCGAAACGGGTGCCATCTTTGGAAAGTTTCTGAAAAGCATAATAGAGGCTAACCGAAACTGTATGGATGAAATTCGGTAGGCGAAACATATCGTCGATATCGATGTATAACTGTCCTTGTTAAAAAGAAATATTGACCAGGCCATTTTCCCAGGAACTCTAGCTAAGTTCCGCTGTAGTATCAACCACAGGTGGGCTCTGTGGGTGTTGAACAAACACAAATGTGCCTGAGAAGGCTTCTGCAACGGGGATTAGGTAGGTTCTAGAAGTTGGATAAAACGGAAAGAAAATAGGAAATAAAAGCAATAGAAAATCTAGAAATGAAAAACAGAAGAAAACGAAGAAAGAATAAGAGGAAAAGAAAGAAAGAAGAAGAAGAAGAAGAAGAAGAAGAAGAAGAAGAAGAAGAAGAAGAAGAAGAAGAAGAAGAAGAAGAAGGAGGAGGAGGAGAAGAAGAAGAAGAAGAAGAAGAAGAAGAAGAAGAAGAAGAAGAAGAAGAAGAAGAAGAAGAAGAAGAAGAAGAAGAAGAATGAATCACACGGAAATGACGACAGGAAAAGAAAAGAAAAGAGTGAAAAGAAAAAGAAAAGAAAAAGAGAAAAGAAATAAAGAAGAAAAGTGGAAAGAAAATAACGCAAAGGAAAAAAAATGGAAGAGGAGGAGAAGAAGAAAAAGACAAGAAAAAGAGGAAAGAAAAAGAGGAAAGAAAAATAAGGTAAAATAGAGAAGAAAAAGACAAGGAAAAAAAGAACGAAAAAGAGTAGAAAAGAGAAGAGAAGGAAAAAGAGGAAAAGAAAATCGTAAAGAAAAAGAGATGTTAAAGAAGAAAGGAAAAATAAAACGAAAGTAGGAAAGAAAGTGAGAAGAAAATAATGAGAGAAAAAGAAAGAATAGAAAACGTAAAGAAAGAAATGAAAGAAGTCAGCTAAAATAAAAAAAAACAATGTGGAGAATTATGTAAAAAATAAATACAGAAAAATATCTACAGTTAAAATTAAAGATCAAATATTCGATGCCCGAAAAAAAGCAAAACGAAAAAATAAAAACACTGACAAGATGGTGATAAAAAAGCGCAATTAGATTGCATTTGTCACTGAGAGAAAAAAATCAATCACTGATCAGATATTGATGTTCAGTTATAACCCGTTTTCTTGTGATGGTGTCATGTTTGATCGGCTTTGTGTGAAGGATTCGAAAAAGACGCAGACGATAGAGTCAAAAGACAAATCCGTCATATGTGGGTCGGAAGAAATTAATGGCGGACAGAAAAACGGAAGATTAGCGAGGATTGGAAAAAAAATTCAACAAGGAAAAAAAAAAACCGACGGAAAGAGAAAAGAAAAAGCATGTAAATAAACGAAGGAAAAATAAAATTTTGAAGAAAAATGTGTGGAAAAAAAGAGACCAAATAAAGCAAAAAATAATATAAAAATGTTAACGGAGGAGTTAGATGAAGGAGAAATAATATGAAGTGACTGTTTCGGATTACAATATTGTATAATTAAAAAAAAGATATATATATATATTTTTGTCATCCACAGCCAGACTGTTTCACTGCTCATCAGTGTGGCTAGACGTCCGGTTGCCTCTAGCTAAGATCGAAACCCGTCTGAATTGACGTCAGTCGGAACTTCTACCACTAAGCCGTCGGCGCACGGCAGGGATGAAGGTGAATTTTAGCGTGTTTATTTTTAGATTTAGATAAACACACAGTGACTGACAGTGACTCAATTCTGCCGAAGAGTCGTGCTATATTAGCTTTAATAGTCACTGTTTAAAATGCACCCCTCACACCCACAGAGCTCAACCGAAATTAATTTTTCAGGAGCCATATATATATATATACATATATATATATATATATATATATATATATATATATATATATATATATATATAAATGTTTATTTAAAAATTATGACATAAATATGTTATAAAATCACTACAAAAATAGCCATTTTGTTTCAACACCTCCGGTGTCTTATCAAGTGATGATGTTGGTTATTGGAATTTATTCCGTATACACTAATCTTGTATATATATATATATATATATATATATATATATATATATATATATATATATATATATATATATATACTGTCGCCTCTAAGTGTTGACTTCTATGTTCAGTTTTATATTTACACACGCTCTATCCTATCTCTAATATTGACCACTTTATCCCATAAATATAGCACACCTTAAGAGTATATTTCTTCATATATATATATATATATATATATATATATATATATATATATATATATATATATAATATACAAACATACAATTATGGCACAAGGCCGAAAAGAGGTTAAGGCTGGTATTCACTCACTATCCTATACCAAGCTAATCCAATTCACGACCCATTTACTCATTATAATTCGAACATTCGCCATAAGAACTCGTCCGTCATCAATCAATCCTCCATATACCATAATACCGCATACTGTCCGATGGACTTATAAAACGCACCCCGTAATACAAAAATTGGATGATAATAAAAATTTCATATTTCATTTTGTATGTCTATTCTATGTAATCTATATACATACATACACACACACACACTTCACATACACATACACACACACACACACACACACACACACACACACACACACATATATATATATATATATGTGTGTGTATATATTATGAAATGGCCAAAGTCCGACAATTATTTTAAGACATTTTTATGTTTATTCATTCTTTTCATACATACAAATATTTAAGTAAATGCTCTGTTTTATAATAAATAGTATTAAACAACATTTACCGGCCTGAATAGAGCATTTACTTAAATATTAGTATCCATAAAAAGAACGTATAAACATAAAAATGTCTTACAATAATTGTCGGACTTTGTCCATTTCATAATGTGTGACGTCATTTGTTTAGATTTGGATACGCTTTGAGCAGATATGAATGTACATGAGAGATTCATGGAAGATTGTAGTTTAAAGGCTGTGAATTCGACCCGGCTAACGGAAGGCTCCTCTGAGGCCCAATCGGTTAAAGTCACGTCAGGCTACATGGATACAGGTTCGATTCCTGTCGGAAGACAAATACTTTTTATGAAAATTTCTCGGACATTCAGGCCGGTAAATGTTGTTTAATACTGTTTATTATAAAACTGAGCATTTACTTAAATATTTGTATCTATAAAAAGAATGTATAAACATAAAAATGTCCTACAATTATTTAATATATTTTCTGTTTATACGTATATATTTTTATCAATAGAAATAATATATATATATATATATATATATATATATATATATATATATATATATATATATATATATATATATATATATATATATATATATATATATATATATATATATATATATATATATATATAAGTTAAACCTAGAGAGCCGGACAAACCTAGCAAGGTTTCACCTAATGGGGATCGTCAGGTTTAACTAGGTCTACTCTGCTTACTGTATTGAGCACTTTATTTAGTTATTTTGCATATTCGTGTCGGGGTTTTTTTCTTTGGGTCTTGGACTTGCATGCTAGACGATTATTTTCGGCTAACGTCCATGTTCTTCGTTCTTCCTTTTTCCTTTTGCAAATCAAGACATCGATGGTTTTCCGAACGAGTATAATTTATTATACTTATAAGATTACTATTACTACTAATATATATATATATATATATATATATATATATATATATATATATATATATATATATATTGTTGTGACCAAGTAAATGGTTAAAGAAATAACAAAAATAGTGTTACAGATATATCCTATATTAAACAGTAAGTACAACAGAAGAGTATTACCTGACTAGTGAGTGTGTGTCGGTTGGCCCAGCGTTCAATCTATTCGAATGTTAATATTTAACACCCCCCCCCCATCTACGAGGGATGTATGTATCACAAGGCCGAGTTTACCGTGGGTTCACCGAGCACGTTGGATCGGCCGAAAATATTCCCTTAGAACTCAGATAAACGGGTTCAGGGTCTGTCTACTTCTGCGGACAAAACTTTGCCCTGCGGCAAACCCTCGTCCGGCTTCCTCTCTGCTCAAGGCAGAGAGTTCGACAGTTAAACAATCTGGTCGACTGTTCCCCCAAGGCCTTCTCTCCTACTAATCTTATAGTAGGCGGAAGAGTCCAACATAGACTCTTTAGAGGGCGGACACCACAACATATAGATATATATATATATATATATATATATATATATATATATATATATATATATATCGCATAATTAATGCTACTTGCTGTCACTCTATGTATAGCGAATGCCAGCAGATACTGAATGGTTTAATAATTATGGAAGATTTTAGGATAGTTTTGGAGTTCTTTGTATCCATGCGAACGAACAGATTGAATTCATCCACGAATAGCAAGAATGATTACAATTCGTCTATTTTCGTCTCCTTTTGCGATTGCCAGTTGTGCATTTAAGACGCTCCTTATAAATTGTTCGCAGTAAATGAAGAGTCTTTCTGTCATTTGAGACGAAGAATCGTCGACATCAATCAGTCAGTATCGACTGATTTGGCGTCGTTGGCCCGAAAGTCGATTTCCCAGCGAGAGACTCGCATCAATTGTCAAATCCGCTGCCATATGTCTCTGGCCTGTGCTCGCCACCATGATGAACGATTAGAACCGATTCACTAACAAAGAATCAAATTCTAGTGTGGCATATTTGAGGCAGTATTTAACAAATACATGACGTCATTCACCGACAAAATTGATAAAAATCGAAAGAAGAATCTGCAATATTTGTGGTCCTGATCTGGCATCTTGGCTTCAGTCCCTTTTCCCATAGACGTAACGTAGCTTCCCTCTGCCTTTTTTCTACAGATACTTGCATCGTAGCTGTTCATATATATGTTCTGATATGGTACCTACACTTTATCAGGGTATAGGGGGATTGGAGAAAGGTTAAAAGATGACCGGGTTCAAGACAACAGAAGATGGCGATTGACGTTGCATTTAAATTTTTGAAGATTGTAGTTATCAGAGAAGCAGGTAAACGGAAGGGAGTTCCACGGATGGGAAGTGCGAGAAAAGAAGCTGTTGGAGTAGAAGTGGCGGTTACATTTAATTGTTTCAACAGTAAAAGGGTGGGACCTAAATGCCAACCTAGTAGCACGCTTAAATTCATGCAGTCGGGGCAACAGGGGAAAAAAGTCCGTCAGAGCAGTAGGCATAAAAATATTTGTAGAAAAGACAGATGGAAGCCACATCACGTCTGTGAGAAAGTGACTGGGGCCGAGATGCCAGGTCAGGACCGACTGCATTGCAGATGCTTCTATGTATTTTGCCGAGGAACGCGAGATTAACAGCTATCAAGTGCAGTGCAAGATTGGCGACAATGTTTCGTCATTTTATGGTGGCTAAGGTAAATATTAAAAAAGCTATTCTATTGTTTCATGAACTATCGCAAATCGTACAAAGCAGTAATTCTTGATATTAGTTTAAAAATTTTCGCAACTTTTGACTCAAATATGAACAAATCTTTTTCGCTACTTTAAAATCCTTTCACAAATTTCAACTGAAATACTAACAAGTACATTTTTTTATCATTTCCTTCCAAAAAAGACGCCAGTTATATAAGAATTCCATAGTAATCGTTCTGATGAACTTTTCGCTATGTTACCTAGCCTTAATGAATTTAAGTACAATACTAAATTAGCTACAAGGTCTTAGTACTTTATATTTATAAGAAAAAACACAGACACAGAATGTATTAAGCGCTACAAAAGACAGGAAGATATGGAGAGACAATGTCCTGAAGGAGGACGACACATAGAAGGAGAAGTAAGTTAAGTAAATGAATGGCGGAACCAGAGCTACAAAGGACAGGAAGATGTGGGGAGCCATGATCGGCTATGGCCTGAGAGAACACGACACATAGAAGAAGAAGCAGTAGAAGACGAACTCGATAAAAAAATTCATCAAATTTTCCTTAAAAGAAATGCCTTAATGTACATTGTATATATATATATATATATATATATATATATATATATATATATATATATATATATATGAGGAAAAATATGGAAAAATAAAAAATCCGAATGTGTAAGTTTACTGTTTTTAATGTTGTTTCAATGTCGACGTCAGACGTTTCGGTCTAGTAGACCTTCTTCAGGACATAGTTATTAAAACATAATTAGAATTAGATAATGAAAATCTTAGACGGATTTATGAGGCAGGCGTAATATCTATCTCGCGCACGGTGAATACTAGACCCGGCTTCTTTAATATTTCCCCTTTTCTGGCAAGATTAATGCTGGACAAACGTACTTATAAACTTTAGATTCTAGTAAAATTCTTCTTTTTCATTAATAATAAACTCTATTTTAGGAATACGTTTTCACAACATCGCCCACGTGACGCTGAAGTGATGGCATTTCAAAACGGAACGCTGATTTTAAAATTCAGTCATTTTGTTTTGATTATTCTTATGTCTATCGTCTTTTCATGTTGACTTGAATATCGTCTGATTTTAATTATGTTTTAATAACTATGTCCTGAAGAAGGTCTACTAGACCGAAACGTCTGACGTCGACATTGAAACAACATTAAAAACAGTAAACTTGCATATTCGGATTTTTTG
>OZ038516.1:65356274-65361274 GCA_964036315.1 Acanthosepion esculentum
ACATATCATCATCCAGTCTTCTGTAGTTTCCAGGTATCTTTGAAGGCCGTTTATTGTATTAGACAGTTCTAGTTGAACTAATCCTCTGCCTGCTTCGGATCTGGGTACATACAGACGATCAACATCAGTCTTGGAATGATACATGCGGTGGCAAGTGAAGAGCTATCTCGTTTTGACGTTCATTCGCTTAAAGTCTGCTATGGTCCAGTTAATGATGTTGACACAATGAAGAGGCTTACCTTGCCATTATTTTTGCATTTGGTACATTGCATTTGCTTTTGCTTTTATTTAAGTATTTCCAGCTATAGTATGTGTATTAGTGTTTACTTGCGCTTCTTCATCCATTTGAAATTCCATTTTGAAGTTGTTGGCATCTTTTAGTACTGAATACTCTTATTTCTTTCATGTTCTTTGACACAGATCATCATCCAGTCTTCTGTAGTTTCCAGTATATTTGAAGACCAATTGTTGTGGTTTTGTAAAAGTTCTAGTTGAACTAATCCTCTGCCTCCTTCGGATCTGAACCCAAAATGACGATCAGCCTTAGCAGTGGAAAGTCAGAAGCTTTCTCGATTTGACATCCATTCGTTTAATGTGTATTAAATACAATTAAAGATGCCTTGACGGTATTACACCATAGGTACAACCATGGTATTTATGGCTGATATTCTGTTTTGTGAATTCCACTCGGTATTCTATACCTGACGCACACGTTTGTAGTAGTCTTTTCTTAATTTCTCCTTCATTTCTGTATGCTGTATTCCATCTCTTTCGCTAATTCCTAGGTACTTATAGGCTTCACCTTGTTCCAGTTCTCTAATCTTTGTGACGAAATCTAAATCTGTTGAGGGTGTTTCGGTAATTCTCCCTTTCTGGAATGTTACTCTTGCACATTTATATAATCCGAAATCCGTACCTATGTCGTCACTGAAACATTTTACAGTATTGAGGGGGCCCTTCAACTCATTGTCGTCTTTGACAAAGGAGTTTCATATCATCCATGTAGAATAGGTGATTGAATAGTTTCTTGTTTATTTTGTATCCATAGTTATTATTGTGTATTTCATGCGAAAGGAGGATTGAGGACGGAGATAGCATTATTATTATTATAATTATTATTATTATTATTATTATTATTATTTTGAATTCACGTCGGTATTCAGTACATGAACGTCCCATATTCTAGCAACCTCAACCCTTAGGTCAGTGTACTTTTTAAGATTTCCAATTTTCAATGGTGTTATTATTATTATTATTATTATTATTATTATTATTTTCTTTGATTTCTGTTGTACACATATTTCCATTCGGGTCCCAAGCAGTGACCTAATTTCAGAAATGGCTTCATGATATTTTCCACTGATAAAATAGTATAAATAAATACAAATCTAAGATCACCCACATATTATATAGATAAAGCTCTTAGTAATGTGTCAGCTGTATTTGTGAGTATAAGTTTTTGTATTTCTTTAAGGCATGGTCTACCAGGATTCCATCCAATGACTCTATTGGAACTTTTTTTTCTATTCAATCCAAGAGCTCCAAACACAACTGGAATTATTGATGTCTTCACGTGCCACAAGTGGGAAACTATCTCATTTTGGCGTCCATTCGCTTAATATCACCTATTGTCCAGTTAATGATGTTGTAAATGTATTACACCATAGGTACAGCCAAGGTGTTTAACTTCTTATTTCTTTCATGTTCTTTGACACAGATCCTCATCCAGTCTTTTGTAGTTTCCAGTATATTTGAAGAGCGATTGTTGTGGTTTTGTAAGACAGTTCTTTTCCTTCTGAGTTAGATAATGCACTAGTCATACATAGAAATAAATTCAACCACAATTTTGGTTTTAAAAATTCAAAACTCATAAAAAAGAAAATAACTCACTCAGAAGGAAAATCCTCGAGAGTGCTGCCATTGAATATTATCCAAATATTAATCGACGCCCAGGCCTTTTCCCTATTTCACCTTTCTTAACAGAATTACTACTCTCCCAAACACACGTACAGAACAGTATCAAGAAATCAAAAGAAAATAGTTGAATCCGTCTACACAACAATAAAAACAATATCTCCGCACGTGACAGTAAATGACGTAATTTCAGTTAACAGTATAAAAATAACGTTTTTTTTTAATTCTTCCAGTTGCTAAGGACATTTTTTCTTATTATTAGTTACTTCGTTTAATAAATTAATTTTGATTCGCCTTGAGAAAGTCCACATTGGACGAAACGCGTCGGCATCTATTACAGTTTTCCTATTGTCTTTTACATTTTTTTATATTGTTTTGTAAATTTAACTCGGTATTTAACTTGTCGTTTAATTCTCTTGCTTTCGTCTTCATTTGGGAATGTTGTATTCGATCTTTTTACTGACTCTTAGGAATTTATAGAATTCTTGTTCAAGTTTCATAATATTTGTAATAAAATCTAGATCTATTGAATGTGTTTCGGCAATTCTCTCTTTCTTGAATGTTACTTTTGCTCATTTGTCTAATCCAATGTCGATACCGATGTCATCACTGAAACATTTTACAGTATTAAGGAGAACTTTCAACACAATGTCGTCTTTGGAAAACCAATGCGCACAGTCACTAATCAAGTGTGTCCCTAAGTAACTAGACGTGACTTGCAAGTTGTACTCGGATATTTAGTAAATGTAATGGCGTACTCACATATATGTCACACTCTTTATCGCAATGTTCTACTTATATTCATATTTATTTACTGTATTCATTTATATTTTTTCGTTTCTTTTTTTTTTTTTTTTTATTGACAGCCTTTTTTAAAAATCTATTCTGTATATATTATATTTTACTTCAAATGTTACTGTAAGGTGATAAGTATTTTGAGAAAAAGCACATTTTACGACAGCAAAAATCTTAAGCTTTTACGATATGAAAAATATTTCAATTTCTCTTTTAATGATCATTATCTTAAAATGATGAACTGTGTTTTATCTTACTGTTAAATACGAATTTAAATAATTAGGTGCTACTTTTTACCCAAATACACTCAAATATTTTTAAAGATACTAATTTCAATAAACAAATATTGAAATAAGAAAACTTTTAACTTTAAATTTAGATTTAGTAATTTAATCACTTGAAATTCAGTGGTAATTATTAGTCCTATTCTATCTTATATTACTGCTAATTAAAATACTACCATTAAAGTATTACTTGTTACTATTTTTACTTGTACTTTTTCGGTGAAATGTCCGTCGGTTAAATATCCGTTCGGCCAAATGTCCATTGGCCAAATGTCCATTGGCCAAATGTCCGGCGATACTACCAAGTTGCCTTAGCAGACTTATCCTTCAAGAAAAAAGAAAAAGAAAACACTCGATAGTCAGCCATGATGCATACGCCTGATTTCCGCTAATAAACTGAATGTTCAGCACGTCAGCTTCTATGGGAACATTCCTGACTATTTAGAATCATGAAAATCTGTGATACTTAATGAGATATTCACTGTAGTTCATCTTAATTCAACAAGTCACAGCATGTACATAGTAATACCTCCAGTTAATTAATTTGTTTCATAATACATGGAATACACTTCTGATGTTGTAGCTGAGAGAAATTATCATCCCATTATAAATTCTGTTTGTTCCTTACTTCCTTAACACGTTTGTTTAGCCCTGTTATTGTCTCAAATATATAATGGGATATTTCTGTCTCATTGCGAGGCTGGAAGAAAGAAAGAAAGAAAGAAAGAAAGAACTTGAATATAGTCGAGGCGAAAACGCTCTCATGTGTTTAACGTCTGCTTCATTGAAATGAAAAATCTCATTAATTTTGAATCTGTCAATTGTACCCTCTTACTTCTTTCAATAATGACCAGCGTTCATATTTATGGAGATTTTCTAAGCGTAGATTAGATGGGGTACAAGGCCCAAAATATAGGACACCTAATGATGATCCAACTCAATACTCAATAGAGAAATTTCTACTGTTATTATTGTTGTTGTTAGTACTAGTAGTAGTAGTAAAAGTAGTAATAGTAGTAGAAGTAGTAGTACTAGTAGTAGTAATACTAGTAATAGTAGTACTAATAGTATTATTAGTACTAGTAGTAGAAGTAATAGTATTAGTAATAGTTGTAGTACTATAGAGGTAGTAGTAGTAACAGTACTAGTATTTGTAGAAGTAGTAGTAGTCGTAATACTAATAATAGTTGTAGTAGTACTAGTATAGTAGAAGTATTAGTTGATCTAGTAGCAGTAGTTGTAGTAGTAGTATAAAAAGTATCCTGATGCAAATGGAACTTTGTTTAGTCAGAGAAAACTATGCAATCTATCGTAAAATCGTCTAAGGTCAGAAATACCGCCATCTTTTTCCCGGCACATTTCTCAAAAAATAAATCGTTTTGGGGATGATGAACTATATCTGGCATTAAGGCCTCTCATCGGGTGATTGGAGGTTTTGGGGGGAGAGTAGAATCACGTCTTAATTGCTGTAGTTCCCAGGTCCAACCTGACCCGAGGTGGTAGCAATTATTAGGGTCCCATCTATGGGCAAATAGTGAAGAACCAATCTACACTCAACAGTGCATTTTTATAGTAAAATGACCAACAATATATTTTTATACTAAAATTACCAACAATACATTTTATCATCTATGAACTATATATCTAAAAAAACACACCTTTATTCTGAAAGTATAAATTATGTACAAAATATCTTTGGGGGGGTCACTATTTGCTCATAGCTGGGACCCTAACAGGTGCTACCACCCTGGGTCAGAGTGGACATGGGAACACCAGCAATTAAGAGTAGGTTCCACGCTCCTCAAAACATCCAATCTTCCAATCAGAGGCCTCGTTCTCATACCCAGGACGATGTCTCATTATGGGTTATCTCCATTGATTCGTACGTTTTCAGACAATGTCAAGCAACACAGACTTCTGAAGCCAATGGCTCAATAGGAAGTCGAATCAGAAGGTCAATGCTTTTCGTAAATCTGTCAATTTCTACGACCTTCATATTATGGTCAC
>OZ038516.1:65366274-65373774 GCA_964036315.1 Acanthosepion esculentum
AAATCCAAAGAAATATCTGCAATGTTATTGTTTCCCTGTCAACTTTGATCATCTAAAATGCCAATCGTTATCTTCCGCCTCCTTAACACCTGTTCTTTTATTGTTCAAGCTCTTAATAATGTTTTTTCTTTTTCTTAGATTCTTTCACACCCATTGGCCATTGCGTCTTAGTGGCTTTATTCCCTTGCCTTGAGAGAAACGATTAAAATTTAAATACAATATCAATCGTTATCGTCTGTCTTCTTAATTCATCCTTTTTATTGTTCTCTCCCTTAATAATGTTTTTCCTTTTTCTTAGATTCTTTAACATTAAATAACCTCTTGCGTCTTATTTGGCGGGAAAGCGAGAAGCCAGAAGAGAGTTCTACAAGTGAGAAGTGCGAGAGAAGGAACTGTTAACATAGAACTTACGGGTTACATCAAGCCATTTCTACTGTAAGATGATGAGAACGTAAAATAAATATATACATATGTATGTGTGTTTCTCTCTGCGTATGCGAGTGTGTGAATGTGTGTATGTGTGAATGTGTGTGTTTGTGTGTGTGTGTGTGTGTGTGTGTGTGTGTGTGTGTGTGTGTTTGTGTACTCGTATATAAGCAATTAATTGTTTTTTCATCCTACATTAGTTCTTCTTATTCTTTTTCTTCTTCTACTTTTCCTCTTCTTTTTTTCTTCCTCTTCTTCTTCTACTTCTTTACCTTCTTCTACTTTTTCTTCTTCTTCTTTTTCTTCTTTTTTCTTCTACTTTTTCTTCTTCTTTTTCTACTTCTTCTTTTTTTCCTCTTTTTCTTCTTTTCTTTTTCTTCTTTTTTCTTCTTCTACTTTTTCTTCTTCTTTTTCTACTTCTTTTTTTCTTCTACTTTTTGTTCTTCTTTTTTTCTTCTTTTTCTTCTTTTTCTTCCACTTTTTCTTGTTCCTCTCTTTCTCTTACTTCTTCTACTTTTTCTTTTTCTCCTTCTACTCCTACTACTACTGCTTTTTCTTCTTCCTCTTTTTCTTTTACTTCTTTTTTTCTTTTTTGTTCCTTTCTTCTTCTTCTTTTTCGCTTTCTTCTACTTTTTATTTCTCTTTTTCTCTTACTACTTCTTCATCTTTTTCTCCTTCTTCTTCTTCTTCTTCTTCTTCTTCTTCTTCTTCTTGTACTTTTTCTTGTTCCTATTTTTTTTCTTCTTCTTGTTCTCTTCTTCCTCCTTCCCCTTCTTCTTCTTACTGCAATTTCTCCTTTACATTCTTCATCATTTTCACCAATTTTCTCTTTCTCTTCTTCGCTTTTACCCAGTTAATCTACCCTCTCCCCACTCGGCGTGTAGTTCTGCACACGCAAACACCCACACAGCCTCACATCTGGTGTTCCTGATCGATGCTTTCGCAATTTAACTGACTTCATTTTTTACGTAAACGCCTCATAATCAGACATGTCTACCTCCCCACTAACGAAGTTCCGTAAAAGACAAGGAGAAATCTCCTTCCCTCAAGCGAAGAAAAGACTCCTTCTTTATTATCGCTCGGTACTAACGAATCGATGATCACGTGTTCATCTTTCAATGATTACGAGTGAAAGTTAAAACATTTTGCATGATGTTTTGGGAATACAGATTTGGGGTGCAGAACAAACAAACGCCGCCGACTCAACACCGCCGACTCAACAACACGGACTCAACACCGCCGACTCAACACCACCGATTCAACACCGCCGACTCAGCACCACCCACTCAACACCGCCGACTCAACACCATCGTTTAAGAGCCGGGACAACTCAGGACCGAGACAACGCTGCACCCGAAAAATATTTTATTACCGAATAAAAATAATTTATTAAGGATTAAAAACTTAATTAGTGAATATTTTTCTTCAAATAAGACATTTGAAAAGGCATTATGTAAAATATGAACCATTTTCTTTTGTTTTTAATTACTGTTAATAAATTAAATCTTAAAGGAATTTATTTTTTTCATAACGTTAATTGAAATAGAATAATTATTCAATCAAACAAACTTGTTTTAAATAAATTAAATCGAAAAATGCAAAATAAAATAAAGCATTTTTGTTCTTAATTATTTTTTAATAAACTAACTCGTAATTTAATTTATTTTTAATAGAGTAAATCGACATTTGAAAATATTTTTATAAAATCCATTTCGTAAAAAATATATAATTATATAATTTATTATAACATAATGGGAAAAGAGCATTTACTTAAATAGTTGTGTATATATAAAAAATGTATAAACAAAAAAATTGTATTAAAATAACTTTGTCCATTTCATAACATACAGGGGATGAACAAAATAATTGAAACACTTCTTATATATATATATATATATATATATATATATATATATATTTATATATATATATATATACAGGGGTTGAACAAAATAATTGAAATACTTGTTAAATTCAAAGAACATTTATTTAATATGGAGTTGGTCCTCCTTTAGCCTCACATACATAATACGTCTAGGAATGGAATCATACAGCTTCCTGACTTCATCCGGAGGAATTTTCAGCCATTCTTCCATTAACACCTTCTCCAGCTCTTTACGACACGACGGTGGAGGATAGCGGCTCCTATCTTGTTGCTCCAAAATGCACCACAAATGTTTAATAATATTGATGCCTTGAGATTGGGGAGGCCACTCCATATGTTCTCGCTCACTCTTATGCTCTTCATACCAATTCTTAACCACTCGAGCGGTATGTATTGGAGCATTATCGTCTTGGAAGATCAGGGGATAAAGTCTGGGTCATTGGATGAACATGATCTCCCAAAATGTTCAGGTAATCTTTGCAGTTGATTCTTCTATGCAGAGACATTTCCATGATATGGCTGCCCAAACTATCACTGATCCACCTCCATGCTTCATGGTTGGAAGAAGGCAGTC
The DNA here is from genome assembly GCA_964036315.1 of Acanthosepion esculentum. NCBI lineage: Eukaryota > Metazoa > Mollusca > Cephalopoda > Sepiida > Sepiidae > Acanthosepion > Acanthosepion esculentum. Next base: position 65,369,160 of record OZ038516.1, read on the forward strand.
AGGGTTGTAAGCTTCTTTGGGCTGCCGCCACACATAAACTCACCTTGAAGTTGAGAAAAGAGAAAAACTGGACTCGTCTGTGAATATGACTTGCTTCCATTGGTCTGAAGACCAGGCATTGTGATCTCTGCACCAACCACTTCTGAATGTTGCGAGTGGAGAGAAGAGGTTTCCATACGGCGACTCTTCCATGATATGCAGCCTTATGCACCTCACGATGAACAGTTTTAGTAGAATCTGAACTATTCAGATGATTATTCAACTCAGCAGTCATTTTGGCCGCAGTAGTCCGATGATTTTTTGCCACATTGCGTTTCAATGCACGTCGGTCTCTGTCAGTAAGTTTGCAAGTTCGGCCTGAATTGCTACGGTTACTAGAGGTTTTGTCCTGTTTCTCGAATTGTGTCATAGTTCTTGATATCGTAGCTCTTGAAAAACCAAACAGTTCAGCAACCTTAGTGATCGAGGCTCCTGCCATGCGAGGTCCAACAATTTGCCCTTTTGCGAACTCGGAGAGGTCATGACATTAGCTTAAATTTTACTAAATTCTAAAAATAAATAAGACAAAGACAGTAAATTAGATAAATAAACGTATTTACAATAGATATAACCTGCAATTACGAAGTTTTAGTTAAATTTCTTAATATAATAGGTCTTTGAAATATAGGAGTGAAATTTGCACCTGTTCCAATTATTTTGTCCAACCCCTGTATATAGGCTACATGACGGATTCGTCATATATCTTACCTCTAGCCCATGGTCGCACGGCAAAAAGAAGGCAATTTTAATATTTTTCTCTATACGAAATACGCCAGCGACTCGGAGAACTCAATTCAATTTACTTGAAGAGTAATGCTGTTTTTTACCCCCCACCCCTTTCCTTAGAGAGATCAAACGGATTTCCGGGAGCATGTATAGAGTCATCAATAGACAGACTGTTTCGTTGTATCACAGCTCCTCCGTGTGGCTAGACGTCCGATTACACCAAGCCGGCCGAATGGAAGGGAATTTTAACGGTTTTCTCTATACGAAATACACCAGGGCTAAGAGAACTCAATCCATACTTGAAGTGTAATGCAGTAGCAATAGAAGTCGCTGTCACTTTCCCTAGAGAGCTCAACCAGATTTCCGGGAGCCTATATATCATCCTCAGACAAACTTTCGTTGTATCACAGCTCATCAGTCTGACTAAACGTCCGATTGCTTCAAGCCGGAATCGAAACCCGACCTATATATATATATATATATATATATATATATATATATATATATATATATGATAGAAATTGTAAGGAGGATTTGATAAGTATAATTAAGTAATTCATTGAGTCTGAAAGAAACCAGGGGTCACAGTCCTATGGTTACAGAGAACTTCAGTTGAGTTCCACCACGGGATATGTGAGCGAGCGGCGCGATATTGAGCCTGGTTTGCTATCTCATCGTCTCCGAGGCCCGTTGGAACAGTTGGTATGATGTTTGCTTGACACCCTAACTCTCGGTAGTGGATGCGCACTGCTGATGAGTCCCAAATATCGGACGAAACGGCCGTCCAGTGCTTTCTGCATTCTGTTGAGGTTTCTTTCAGACTCAATGATTTACTTAATTATATATATATATATATATATATATATTATAATATCTTTTTAAAAATATGATTCCTTCGCTACATAAGAGTTCTCATGTTTCAAAAGTGAGAGCCGAGACCCCTAATATAATTTTTGAAATTAAGTTGAATTAAGGTGTCTGGTCTCGCTTCCTCGGCAAGCGAGAATTTGGGAATAAGCTTGACAAGGAAGCGAGACCAGACACCTTAATTCAACTTAATTTCAAAAATTATATTAGGGGTCTCGGCTCTCGCTTTTGAAACATGAGAACTCTTATGTAGCGAAGGAATCATATTTTTTTAAAAAATATTATAATATAAGCTCTACTTCTGTATGGAGCACTGTCTTTTTAAAAATAAAAGCAAAAATACTAAGGAACTCCGGATTATTTACCTAACGTGTTCTTCCCTATTTTTCTGCATACCTGCACATACACACACACACACACACACACACACATATATATATATATATATATATATATATATATATATATATATATATATATATAAAAGAAAGAACAGTAAGATATAAAATCCCGTGTTCTTATAGATATTTTTATTTTTACACAATAGTGCTCAATGTAAATTTACAGAGCATTAATATTATAAATTAATTGATTTAAAATATGGGTTTTTCGCTACACAGTGATAACCATGTTTCAGAAATGGAAGCTAAAGCTTTCGACTTTAATTTTGTTATTAAACCAGAGACATTAAAATTCGCTTGACGAGGAAATGGAAGTAATGTCTTTGGTTTAATAACAAAATTAATTTCTATTTAGCTTCTATTTCTGATACATGGTTATCACTGTGTAGCGAAAAACCCATATTTTAAATCAATTAATTTATAATATATATATATATATATATATATATATATAATGGGTGTGTGCGATAATGGATTTATATATAATGACTATAGTTGTCTGGGGCTGAGTCACTGAGTGCAGGGGATACAAAATAAATCTTGTTTCACTTAATTCTTATTAACTTGATATCAACGTCGAAATCCTGGTATTAACACTTTTTTCGAATCCAGGAAGTAAATTGCATCGTTTAAAGCAAACCTTTTAATAGAATTTCAATCTCACACCCTTAAAAGCAATTTCCAACTCTTATCACTTAATATATAATTTTACTTAACCATATAAATATATACCGGCATACATAGTGTGTACGTGAATGTGTGTGCGTGTTTGTGTCTGTTGTATGTTGCAGAAATAATAGTCATGTGCACACCAATATGGGTGGAAAGGCGGGACACTCCGAAATTAATGTCTCCTATATATTTTTGAATGATAAAGAAATGAAGAAATACCATCGTAGAACAGTAATTTTCACATAATTTACTCTCTCCTATTTTGTTTATATTTCTGAGATGAGGTATTGTAACTATTTACATTATACGGACCGTTGTCCTCATCTTTATTGCCTTATTCACCTGTCTATATTTCTGAGATGAGGCATTGTAACTATTCATATTATTTACATTGTTCGGACTGTTGTCCTCATCTTTATTGCCATATTCACCATCAACATCTGTCTCTATTTATCAGATGAGGTATTGTAACTATTTACACTATTTACATTGTTTGGACTGTTGTCCTCATCTTTATTGCCATATTCACCTTCAACATCTGTCTCAATTTATCAGATGAGGTATTGTAACTATTTTCACTATTTACATTGTTTGGACTGTTGTCCTCATCTTTATTGCCATATTCATCTTCAACATCTGTCTCTATTTATCAGATGAGGTATTGTAACTATTTACACTATTTACATTGTTCGGACTGTTGTCCTCATCTTTATTGCCATATTCACCTTCAACATCTATCTCTATTTATCAGATGAAGTATTGTAACTATTTACACTATTTACATTGTTCGGACTGTTGTCCTCATCTTTATTGCCATATTCACCTTCAACATCTGTCTCTATTTCTCAGATGAGGTATTGTAACTATTTACACTATTTACATTGTTCGGACTGTTGTCCTCATCTTTATTGCCATATTCACCTTCAACATCTGTCTCTATTTCTCAGATGAGGTATTGTAACTATTTACACTATTTACATTGTTCGGACTGTTGTCCTCATCTTTATTGCCATATTCACCTTCAACATCTGTCTCTATTTCTCAGATGAGGTATTGTAACTATTTACACTATTTACATTGTTCGGACTGTTGTCCTCATCTTTATTGCCATATTCACCTTCAACATCTGTCTCTATTTCTCAGATGAGGTATTGTAACTATTTACACTATTTACATTGTTCGGACTGTTGTCCTCATCTTTATTGCCATATTCACCTTCAACATCTGTCTCTATTTCTCAGATGAGGTATTGTAACTATTTACACTATTTACATTGTTCGGACTGTTGTCCTCATCTTTATTGCCATATTCACCTTCAACATCTGTCTCTATTTCTCAGATGAGGTATTGTAACTATTTACACTATTTACATTGTTCGGACTGTTGTCCTCATCTTTATTGCCATATTCACCTTCAACATCTGTCTCTATTTCTCAGATGAGGTATTGTAACTATTTACACTATTTACATTGTTCGGACTGTTGTCCTCATCTTTATTGCCATATTCACCATCAACATCTGTCTCTATTTATCAGATGAGGTATTGTAACTATTTACACTATTTACATTGTTTGGACTGTTGTCCTCATCTTTATTGCCATATTCACCTTCAACATCTGTCTCAATTTATCAGATGAGGTATTGTAACTATTTTCACTATTTACATTGTTTGGACTGTTGTCCTCATCTTTATTGCCATATTCATCTTCAACATCTGTCTCTATTTATCAGATGAGGTATTGTAACTATTTACACTATTTACATTGTTCGGACTGTTGTCCTCATCTTTATTGCCATATTCACCTTCAACATCTATCTCTATTTATCAGATGAAGTATTGTAACTATTTACACTATTTACATTGTTCGGACTGTTGTCCTCATCTTTATTGCCATATTCACCTTCAACAT
>OZ038516.1:65376274-65383774 GCA_964036315.1 Acanthosepion esculentum
AGGACGAATGGTTGATTCGTAGATTTGAAGGATGGACTCAGGCGAGAAGAACCTTCTGGCGTGACACAGAGAAACAACTTTCCTTGCGGTAGATGAAGCTATTGATTCAATGTAGTTGTTCCACATCAGGTCAGTGGGCAGCGTGCGACCGAGAAGACGCAGAGAGACGCCCTCGTGGAGTTGGGCATCATCCATGCTGATAGGAGTCAGGGAGGTTTCTCTATGGTGAGTAAAGGTGAGCAGTTTCGTTTTGGAGGTATTAAAGTTTACAAGGCCTCTCCTGCCCCAGTCAACCACAGATTGGAGGTCCTTTTCGAGACCAACGGCCATTGTTAACGTTACCAGCAATGCCAGATTTACTATTGAGAGAGGAGTAACTGGTAGTGTCATCTTCGTAGATACCTACTGGAGTACTGATGACATCAGGAAGATCGTTGATGAAGATCAGAAACAGTGTAGGACCCAGGATAAAGCTTTGGGGAACACCAACGTTCGTGTAAAAGGAACTGGAGGAGAACCGGTTTAGGACGACCTTCATTTCACGGTCTGAAAGAAATTATATTTTAAGGCAAATAATCGTCCTGTAACGCCGTAACCCTGAAGCTTACGAAGAAAGCCAGACCTAATCAAACGCTTTAGAGATATCTAAAGCTACGGCTCGATCTTCTCCGTTATTGTCAAGTGCTTGGTATATAAATTCAGTTATGATCACGAGCACGCCAGCGTTGAACCGGGCAAAGCGGAAACCATATATCTGAGAGCAGATCATGAGATGTAAGCTGCTTCGGCTCGAAGTCAGATACTACACTTTGATCCCAGCACGATGGCCGGGGAGTGAAAAAAATATATAATTCTAATAGCACTTGCTGCCCGGTAAATAAATGCCACATGTCTTCTTATAAGACTCTTATGCTACTATTAGCATTATCATTAGAGACGAGGAGAACGGATACTCCACTTTGATCCCAAACCGGTATCCATCTAGTGACGAAAAGTGTAACACAAGTAGCAACGACTCTTCGGTAAATGAATACTGAATGTTTCCTTATAAGGAAACGGCTAATATTATCATTATCATTATAGATAAGGAGAACAGATACTCTACTTTGATCACAAACCGGGGTCGAGGAAGTGAAGAAACGCGTAACGCGAGTATACCAATCTTTTTGTGTTTGAATGTCAAATGCTTTCTTATAAATAAACGATGGATATTGTCATTGTTATGAATAATCAAGAGTGGTCTCTCTTTGTTTTGTTACTCTCCTATTTAAGAGAGTTATTTCTGTTTACTGGGACTATAAAAGGACACTATACACAAACCTTGTATTCTCAGTTAAATCAAGATTTCTTAAAGCCAACACCTGCGTACTTTTGTACACCTAACGCAACAAGAAAAATATACTCCCTGGAAAAAATGCTAGACAAATGTGAAAACCATTATTTGGAAATGGAAAAGAATTCAAGATCAAGAAATCTACGATTTGTAAATATATATATATATATATATATATATATATATATATATATATATATATATATATATATATACACGACGGTCATTCAATAAATAAGGTGAATTTTTCGGTATAAGGACTTCTAATACAGATAGAAGCTTACTCCTTTTTTATTTTTTTTTGTTTTACTTCTTTTTCACATGGATTTAATTTCTTTTGCAGATTAAAAAAAACTTTGAGAGTTTGGGCGATTAACAAAGTTGGCCGACCAAGAAGCATGCTCCAGGATTGAACAGCGGTCAGTTATCAAGTTTTTGGTTGCTGAAGGGTGCAAACCAGTTGAAATTCATAGGAGAATGTCAACTGTGTATGGTGCCACATGTTTCAGCCAAAAAAATATCTACAAGTGGGCTAAATTGTTTAAAGAAGGACGGAGCAGTGTTGAGGATGAAGACAGGCCTGGGAGGCCCACAGAAGTGAGATCTCCTGAGGTGATCGAATCAGTCAATGACCTCATTCAGTCTGACAGAAGGGTGACAGTGGATGACATTGCAAGGACTTTGAGCTCATCTGTTTGGACAAACGCAGACGTCATCAGTCAGAAGGAGTCATCTTGCATCATGACAACGCAAGGCCCCACACAGCAGCCCAAACGGTGCAGACCATCAACGAGCTGGGCTGGGAACTGCTCCCTCATCCCCCTTACAGCACAGACCTTGCCCCTTCAGACATTCACCTGTTTGGTCCCTTGTAAGCGTTCACGAGAGGCACGAAGTTTAAAAGTGACGATGTCAAAAGTGTTGTGAGCCACTGGCTGAGACATCAGCCCAAAGATTTTTACGCTGAGGGAATACGGAAGCTTGTGCACAGATGGGAAAAGTGTGTGACAGTGCTGGGACACTACGTTGAAAATTTTTTTAAAAAGTAAGCTTATATCTGTATTAGAAGTCCTTATACCGAAAAATTCACCTTATTTATTGAATGACCCTTGTATATATATATATATATATATATATATATATATATATATATATATATATATATATATATATATATATATTGTCATCCACAGACAGACTGTTTCGCAGCTCATCAGTGTGGCTAGACGTCCGGTTGCCTTTAGCTAGGATCGAAACCTGACTGAATTTGCGTCAGTCGGAACTTCTCCCATTAAGCCGTCAGCGCACGGTACGGGATGAAGGTGAATTTTAGCGTGTTTATTTTTAGATTTAGATAAACACACAGTGACTGACAGTGACTCAATTCTGCCGATATATATATAGATATAAAAGAAGCGAAGACTGTAAAAAGAAAGTATGCTCTGTCTACAAGTAATGTGACTTCAACCAAATTGACATTGTAAGTGAGAAAGAGGAAGGAAGAAACAGGAACATTATTATAAGTTTTGTTTGACAAACGAAGAGGCAAGAAGTGAAAAATAAAAAAAACCCTATTACATTTTGTTATGAATAATCAAGAGTAGATTTCATCTTTGTTTTGTTATCCTCCTCTTTGGGTGGGCAATTTCTGTTTACTGGGACTGTAAAAGGACACTATACGCGAACCTTTTATTCTCAGTTGAATGAAGCTTTCTTAAAACCTGCGTACTTTTATTATTATAGTAATTACCATTACTGCGCTTAACATTCGCGTCATCTCTAAAAATGAGATACAGTAATCGTTAGTAGGAGTTACGACCGCTAATTGTACCAAGTTCATTTGCATTGCAATTGCAAAAGGTTATGGTCTTCGAACATAAGCATTTACCATAAAGTTCTTTTGAGGAGGATGAAGAGGAGGAGGAGGAGGATGAAGAGGAGGAGAAGGAGGATGAAGAGGGGGAGAAGTAGGATGAAGAGGAGGAGAAGGAGGATGAAGAGGAGGAGAACTAAGAAACGATTCTTTTTTTTTTTTTTTGAATCATTTCTTTCATATCTTCATTCTTAATTGTGTTAAGATATGAGTCGTTTTCAGGTTTTTTTTATAAAAGCCATTTGCCATTAATGCCCTGGTTGTTTTTGTTTATAATAGCAGGTTTTCCCTAGCTCGTGACTTGTCACGCTCATTTGCCCGCCACTGAATGGCATTTTGATATCATCGCTGAAATTTTTCTCTATTATGATCATATTTATTTATATTATTTTTTTTTTATATATGTCCTACAGTTTGAAGTCAACCGTGAGTAGCTACCATTATTTGGGGATCGCGGCGAATTGGCAGCCAGCTTTTTATTTTTTTTATTTTTTCAAAATGAGATTCGGTGATATCATGGTCATGACAACAGAAGTGGATATATATATATATATATACATATATATATATATATATATATATATATATATATATATATATATATATATATATATATACATATATATATACAGACACATATATATATATATATTATATATATATATATATATATATATATATATATGTGTGTGTGTGTGTGTGTGTGTGTGTGTGTGTGTGTATTTAGGCAGCAATCCTTCTTTCAAGCACATTTCATTAAAAACGACTGACAAGGTGCTTTTATTTAGTTTTTTTATATAATTTCTCGTGCGATCTGATAAAGTTTTTCTTTTCAGAGGATAAATTATATAAAAATTGTCCGAATGTTCTTTTCCGAGCGCTTTCGGCTATATATTTAGCCATTATCAAGGATTATATTTCAACTGTTTGTTATGTGTATGTTTTTTATAAAGTGATTCATTTTTTTGTTATCAAATTGTTTATCAGATCGCACGAGAAATTATATAAAAAACTAAATAAAAGCACCTTGTCAGTCGTTTTTAATGAAATATATATATATATATATATTTATTTATTTTACAAAAAACTAGGTAATCCGTATGGGTAGACCCAAGGAGGATAAAATTAAATATATATATATATATATATATATATATATATATATATTTTACGAAAATATATATATATATATTTTACGAAAAACTACGTAATGCGTATGGGTAGACACAAGGAAGATAAAATTAAATATATATATATATATATATATATGTGTGTGTGTGTGTGTGTGTGGGTGTGTGTGTGTCACAGTAAGCTCCTCCTCAGTCATTTACTCCTTCAACAGGGGTCACTGTTACCCCTGGCTATAAATACTGGCTGACCCTTCGTCTCTCTCTCTTTTTTTCGACTTAAGCCTTGGGCCGCCACGGCTCATGGAGACGAGGTAAAGTCTCTCTTTTCAACTAACACCAATATGTGACCTCTCACAGTTACAGCGTTTCCCAAATTCTGGGAACACGCTAAGAACAATACACGTACGTACGAACACTTACAACACACACACATAATTTCTCCATACAAACACTATGTAACTGTTCATGTCTTTGTGTAACATGTTATTAATATATATTTGTTTACCCATGTATATAGGACTTGTTTGTTTCCTTTGTCTTCTTTGGACTTAATTAAAGTCCAACATTCTCCTGTAGCTGGACCGGCTAGCAGGAACTTTTAACCTTCTGATATCTCTTCACATCTTCACCCCTCGGTTCGCTACATATAGATATATATATATATATAAAAACTCTTGAAAAATCCCTCCCTTGGTTCGTAATTCTGGTAAGGACTCTGATTTTGTAATCTTGAAGAAACTTAGATATTCGCAGATCCAGTTCTATACTTATAATTAGTTTTAACCTGTTCGTCTAGATTAGATATTATGTGGTATATAGAAACGAAAATATATCCTATTATTATTAGGATTAGTAGTACTAGTAGTACTAGTAGTACTAGTAGCAACAACTCTTAGAAATCAGAGAGATTTAAGAAAAGAAAAAGAAGTCGCTTTGACAATGTTCAAAAATATTTCGACATATAGTTGATTTTTGTTAAACACTGTCTTTTGTTTGTCTTTTCTTAAACACGCTCTTTAAGTGTTCAAAAATATTGGAAGGGTTTTGTTTATTATTATTATTAATATCATTATTATTATTATCATAATTATTATTATTATCATTATTATTATTATTATTATTATTATTATTATCATTATTACTATTGTTATTATTATTTTTTATTTCCTTTGATATCTGCCGTTTGCACATTTCTTTCCGAGTCCTGCCCAGGGACCTAAGGTTAGAAATGGCATCATGACACTTTCCACTGAAAAAAAAAAAAAAAATAATTAAATAAATAAAAAAAAAATAATTACATAGATAAAGCCCTTCGTTGAGTGTGGGCTGTACTTGTCAAAATAATTTTTTGTATCACTTTGAGGCATGGACTTCCAGGGATCCCTTCAATTAGTCTACTGGAATATTTTCCAATCAATCCTAAGGCTCTAACTACAACAGGGATTGTTGAGGTTCCCATGTGCCACATTTTTGAGATTTCTATTTCAAGGTCCTTGTATTTTGACAGCTTTTTGAATATCTTCAAAGATACATTGCAGTCTGCAGTGACTGCCATATCAATAAGGAGGCACTTATTTTATTTGTGGTCTGTAATAACAATGTCTGGGCGGTTGGCTTTGATTGTTCTGTCAGTGTGTATCATCATTATTATTATTATTATTATTATTATTATTATTATTTCCTTTGATGTCTGTTGGATATTTATTTCCTTCCGGGTCCCAACCAGAGACCTAAAGTAAGAAATGGCATCATAGCATTTTCCAGTGAACATTTGTGTAAAAAAATAAAAAATAAAACAACCCAACATCACACAAATTTTATATATAGATAAACCCCTTCGAAAGATGTCATCTGGACTTGTGTGAACAATTTTTGCATTTCTTTAAGGCATTATTCCGGTGACTGGAATTTCGAGACCGAACCCTTTATTTCGTCCACCGGGGTATAGATTGTTCTAGTTCCACGTGCCATGCCTCTTCCGGATATCTCAGTTTTTTTCCCCCTTTTAACTCAACTCTCCAAGTTTTTGCTTCACCACTGCTGTGGCCTGGTATTAAACTCACAACTCTTTGGGTCTAGTCACTAGATCAAAACAAAGGGTCTTTTATCTCTTTGGGTCGTGTGTCTTCGAGGCATGGAAGAGGACACATGGCCGAGTGGGTAGAAGACTTTGGAAGACACCCGGAAGAGGCATGGCACGTGGAGCTAGAACAATCTGCCCCGGTGGACGAAATAAAGGGTTCGTTTCGAAATTCCAATCACCTGAAAAAGGCCGGAGCGTACAACGACCGAAACGTTGTGAATATGGCAATGAAGATGAGGATAACAGTCCGAATATTGTAAATAATGCAAGTAATCATAATACCTCATCTCAGAGATCCAATTTCCTGAAGAAGGCTCGGGCATACAACGGCCGAAATATGTGAATATGGCAATGAACATGAGGATAACTGTCCGAATAATGTAAATAATGCAAGTAATTATTATTATTATTATTATTATTATTATTATCATTATTATTATTATTATTATTATTATTATTATCATTATTATTATTATTATTATTATTATTATTATTATTTTCATGTGTTGCTTCAAACAGTATGTTTCCCTGAATCGTTCGCAGTTTCCTCAGTATTTTATATTATAATATTTCATTTGTTTGGGTGTCCAGATTAACTGTCTGATGCTTATCCATCGTGACACCTCAATTTTTCTGGCCCCTTTTTAGTATCTACAGATATATCCACGAACGCCAGTGTCTGGAGACTTTGTTCTCAGTCATTCTCGCATATCCCAATTCATCCGTTCGCCATACGTTTCGGGTTCATCCAGTAGAAAACAATTATCATTATTATTAATCTTCTTCTTCTTATTATTATTATTATTACTACTTTTATTATTATTATTATTATTATTATTATTATTATTATTATTATTATTATTATTATTATTAATCTTATTATTATTATTATTATTATTATTACTCTTATTATTATTATTATTATTATTATTATTATTACTCTTATTATTATTATTATTAATGTTATTATTATTACTCTTCTTCTTCTTATTATTATTATTATTATTACTCTTATTATTACTATTATTATAATTATTACTCTTATTATTATTATTATTATTATTACTCTTATTATTATTAT
>OZ038516.1:65386274-65416274 GCA_964036315.1 Acanthosepion esculentum
TCCATCACAATAAGTTAAAGTTGTTTTTTTAAAAAAACATCATATACTTTCGACATTACACACACACACACACACACACACACACACACACACACACACACACACACACACATATATATATATATATATATATATATATATATATATATATAAATATAAAAATGAACATTGAAGTCAACACTCAGACAGGCGACAGGCTGTTTCATGCTAGACGCAATCGTCAGGCCGCTGAGGATAACAGTGTGAATAATGTAGATAATATAAGTAATCATAATACCTCATCTCAGAGATCCAATTCCCTGAAGAAGCCCGGAGAGTACAACGGCCTAAATGTTGTGAATATGGCAATGAAGATGAGGATAACATTCCAAATAATAAAAATAATGCAAGTAATTAGGCGGCCTGACGATTGCGTCCACCATAAAACAGCCTGTCGCCTCTGAGTGTTGACTTCAATGTTCACTTTTATATTTACACACGCTCTATCTCCGATACTGAGCACTTTATCCCATAAATATAGCACACCTTAAAACTATATATCTTCATATATATATTAAGACATTTTTATGTTTATAATTTTTTTTTTTATAGATACAAATCGGACAAAGTAAATGCTCTGTTTTATAATAAATAGTATTAAACAACATTTACTGGCCTGAATGTTCGAGAAATTTTCATAGAAAATATTCGTACTTCGACAGGAATCGAACCTGTATCCTATACGGAACAGTCATATAGCCTGAGGTGCCTTTAAAATTTCTCGGACATTCAGGCCGGTAAATGTTGTTTAATACTGTTTATTATAAACAGAGTATTTACTTAAATATTTGTATCTATAAAAAGAATGTATAAACATAAAAATATCTTAAAATAATTGTCGGACTTTGTCTATTTCATAATATATATATATATATATATATATATACATATATATATATATATATATATATATATATTACAATTATTTTTTTAAAAAAGTGATTCCTTCGCTACATAAGAGTTCCCATGTTTCACAAAGCTCTACTTCTGTATGGAGCACTGTTTTTAATAAAAACAAAAATACTAACGCACTCCGGATTATTTACCTAACGTGTTCTTTGCTATTTTCTGCACACACACACACACATATATATATATATATATATATATATATATATATATATATATATATATATATATATATATATATATACATTATTGATTAATGAATATCAAAGGCTTAAAATACCATAGGTATTAATCTTTATTTCATGAAAGATATAAAAATAGCCTTCAATCTTTCAGACTTGCAAAACAAATATAAACGGGAAAAAATACTCCAGGTTAAATTCAAGATTTACAGAAACTTTATTAATGAATAGAGAGAGAGTGTGTGTGTGTGTGAGGGAAAGATTCAAAATTATGAACACGTAATGGTGGCGTGGAGAGGGCGACTGAAGAGGCCGTGAGCATTTATTCTCAGCAGACTTTAAGTTTTGAGTTGACCTTATTGAATATGACCTAATGCTACAACGATGCAGTTTGATTTAGAGGTTGAAAGAAAATTTTGTGAAGTCAATTGAAGTTAAGAAACACTGTCTGTGTCAATTACTGGCTAATGTATAAACATATATATATATATATATATATATATATATATATATATATATATATATATATATATATATATATCCAATGATGCTTGGTAGGGATAATTCACAGAAGGATATGAATCGAAAGGGCGATCAATGTAAAAACAGTGCAATATTATAATAATGAATGAGGAATCCTTAAAAATCCATTATGTGGTAATAATTTATTTCATGGGCTATTGCTCTATCTATCTATCTATCTATCTATCTATCTATCTATCTATCTATCTATCTATCTATCTATCAGAGTCTGTTCATATCTATCTATCTATCTCAGTCTGTTCCTATCTATATATTTCAGCCTGTTGATATCTATCTATCTATCTCAGTCGGTTCATATCTATCTGTCTATCTCATATATATATTAAAATGCATTATGTGGTAATAATTTATTTCATGGGCTATTGCTCTATCTATCTATCTATCTATCTATCTATCTATCTATCTATCTATCCGAGTCTGTTCATATCTATCTATCTATCTATCTATCTATCTATCTATCTATCCGAGTCTGTTCATATCTATCTATCTATCTATCTATCTATCTCTCTATCTATCTATCTATCTATCTATCCGAGTCTGTTCATATCTATCTATCTATCTATCTATCTATCTATCCGAGTCAGTTCATATCTATCTATCTATCTATCTATCTATCCGAGTCTGTTCATATCTATCTATCTATCTATCTATCTATCTATCTATCTATCTATCTATCTATCCGAGTCAGTTCATATCTATCTATCTATCTATCTATCTATGTATCTATCTATGCGAGTCTGTTCATTATCTATCTATCTATCTATCTCAGTCTGTTCCTATCTATCTATCTATCTATCTATCTATCTATTTCAGCCTGTTGATATCTATCTATCTATCTATCTATCTCAGTCTGTTCATATCTATCTGTCTATCTCATATATATATTAAAAATGCATTATGTGGTAATAATTTATTTCATGGACTATTGCTCATTATATATATATATATAACTAGGAGTATAGTATATTAAATATTAAAAATAATTTTTTAGAAAGGTGGATAAAACATATTCTAACCTAAACAGTCCCTCAAAATCTTTAAATATACAAATAGAAAAAATACCATAAGAATTTTTGCCGTTAGAAAAAAAACCCAGATGACATGAATTTAGCGGATGTCAGAATTTGTTAAAAGATACATCCCTACCCATCCCTAAACATAACCCCGCTTTCAAATGTAACTATTAACTGATACAACGAAAATTAAAAATTGAACCCTCTACCACCCCTTGTCTAGATGAATGGATTTATCGGTAACCTTGGAAACCCTCAAACTATGAATCTTTCCTGTGCCGTTAACAACCGTAAATTTTAAAAAGTAAGTTACTCTAAAATTCGCTTGATGAGGAAATGGAACTAATGTCTTTGGTTTAATAACAAAATTAAATTCAGGGGCTTTAGCTTCCATTTCTGAAACATGGTTATCACTGTGTAGCGGTAAAACCATATTTTAAATCTATTAATTTATAATATTAATGCTCTGTAAATTTAAATTTACATAGAGCACTATTGTGTAAAAATAAAAATATCTATAAGAACACCGGATTTTATATCTTACTGTTCTTTCCTTTTTATTTATATATATATATATATATATATATATATATATATATATATATATATATATATATATATATATATATATATTACAATGAATCATTCATACAAAAATAGATTAGTTAGAAAGTTAATGATATAAAATGGCGAAATCCCTTCGCTAACAAAATTTTAAAGATACATTAACCTACAAATCACTCGATGAATGTTATGATCCTTGTTTTTTGAAATTATAAGCTGTATAAGGTGTTTCTTTAATACGCAAGTACTTTCAACTGTACATTCAATCATCTTCAGCCATGGAAATTATTTTATTTTTGGTAAAATTCAGGTAGCATCCGAGACGAAATATATATATATATATATATATATATATATATAGAGAGAGAGAGAGAGAGAGAGAGAGAGGGACAGTGACACAGACCTAAATAGAGCCAGATACATAGACAGATATATATATATATATATATATATATATATATATATATATATATATATATATATATATATATATATATAGATCTGTCTATGTCTGTCTGTCTGTCTGTCTGTCTCTCTCTCTCTCTCTCTCTCTCTCTCTCTCTCTCTCTCGCTCTCGGTCTATTTCGGTCAGTGTCACTGGCTTTATTTCTCTCTGTTTTCATATAGTTCTCTCTCTTTATCTCCCATTTTACCTCACCATCTTTCTACTTGTTTGCTTCCTCTTTAACTTTCTTTGTCTCTTTCTCTTTCTTTATGTCTTTATCTCTCTCCTTGCTTCTCAGTCTCTCTCTCTCTCTCTCTCTCTCTCTCTCTCTCCTTCATATCTATCTATCTATCTATTTTCCTTCCCACTTTATAAATCCTTATCCATTTCTGTTTGTTTCTCGCCGCTTTACCCAGGGGAGATCAACACAAAGAGTTCGATTAAGTCTTATTTCCGATAAAGCAAAGTTCCATCCCAATCGTGCCATCGATTGTCGAGTAATTTCAATTTAATTAAGTATAAATTCACAAACTGATATCAGTCAAAGGTAGATAACACTTGGTCTATTAATTTCTAATTACAGAGTTGTTTCCCCTTTGTTCAATAAGAAGAAAAAAACATAGGAATAAGCAGAGAAGAATTCTTGATTCGTAGTGATAATTACCATTTGCGAATAACTACAATAGAAATTCTATTAAGAGGAGAAGCGTTGCCATCGAGTGGAGGCCGCCGGAGGTGATATTTAAGCGAGAATGAACAATGAAATTAAATCCTCTGAGACATTCAAACAACAAAAGAACATGGCTACTTCAATATTAGCTTTCTTGATTTTTTGTAAATTTTATCACAGCGTTTGTTGAGGCGGTTGTTCACAAACATAGACTAAAATGAAGTGTCTAAAAGAGATAATGATAGACGGTTTACTGATAAGAACACTGTCTCATGAAAACATCCCCCGTTATCTGGTAGGCTAAGACGTCATCCAAAAACGATCAGCTGCCATCGAGTCTCATTAAAAGATATTTCCTGATAACTTTTATGAGTCTAGAGGCCTAAGGCATCGCCCCCTGAGACACAAGATCTCGTAACATGAAATTCTAGTTTTATTCGAAGCTGTTCATGACAATTCAAGAAGCCTAAGGACCCAAGGCATGGTTACATGGAAAACAAGATCCGAACTTGAGGATTTTGAGTTTTATTCGAACGTATATCATGGCAATTTTAATAAATTCAAGGTCTAATGTGGCGTTACCTGGAATAAAAAAACTAAACATGAATTTTGAGATTTATTCGAAATTGCTTTTTGGCAATTTTACCAGTCTTATAGTTTAAGGCATCGTTACCTGGAAAACAAGATCAGAACATGTGAATTTTATTCAATCTTATTTCATGACAATTTAAGTAGCCCCAAAGCTTAAGTCTTGAAAACAAGATCAGAACATGTGAATTTTATTCAATCTTATTTCATGACAATTTAAGTAGTCCCAAAGCTTAAGTCTTGAAAACAAGATCAGAACATGTGAATTTTATTCAATCTTATTTCATGACAATTTAAGTAGCCCCAAAGCTTAAGTCTTGAAAACAAGATCAGAACATGTGAATTTTATTCAATCTTATTTCATGACAATTTAAGTAGCCCCAAAGCTTAAGTCTTGAAAACAAGATCAGAACATGTGAATTTTATTCAATCTTATTTCATGACAATTTAAGTAGCCCCAAAGCTTAAGTCTTGAAAACAAGATCAGAACATGTGAATTTTATTCAATCTTATTTCATGACAATTTAAGTAGCCCCAAAGCTTAAGTCTTGAAAACAAGATCAGAACATGTGAATTTTATTCAATCTTATTTCATGACAATTTAAGTAGCCCCAAAGCTTAAGTCTTGAAAACAAGATCAGAACATGTGAATTTTATTCAATCTTATTTCATGACAATTTAAGTAGCCCCAAAGCTTAAGTCTTGAAAACAAGATCAGAACATGTGAATTTTATTCAATCTTATTTCATGACAATTTAAGTAGCCCCAAAGCTTAAGTCTTGAAAACAAGATCAGAACATGTGAATTTTATTCAATCTTATTTCATGACAATTTAAGTAGTCCCAAAGCTTATGCCTGGAAAACTAAATCCGAATGTGAATTAGGATTTTTATTCCAAGCGCTTCTTTTAGAAAATTGGTAAAGTAAAGAAGCCAAAAAGAATTAATTTTCCTTTTCTTTTTATAAATTTTTCCTCTGATTATTTCTTTCGTCTCTGAAAGGAATTTACTTAAATTGTTCTCCAAAGTATCCCCGATGGCCTTTCATTTGATTTCATGCCCAATTTTTCGCTTTTCCCCAGTCAAGATGAGCATGAATTTTATCACCGGAAACAAAGTATAAACTTATTCATCGTTTAACAATACAATACTGCCTAACTCTGCAGGTGAGTTTCTTAACAATTATAATGGATGATATGTTTGTTTATATAGTTTTGTAGATCCAATTGTTTGGTTTGGTTGTTTTTGTTTAGCGGCACATCAACACTGCTATGGGTTATTTAATGCTAAAATCTAAACATTTTGAACGCAGTTTTACGCCTTCAACTACAGATCTTTTTGTTCATGATTTTATAATTTCAAGTGTATGCTTTCTGTTTATATAGTTTCTAGATTATCCACTGTAGATTTGATGAATCAACACATCAACTTTTTTGTTGCTGTTACAGTGTAAACATGACCGCTTCTCTAGTCGTGTGCACCACATGAGGAACAACGAGGAGTGATCCGATTTCTCTGGTCGGAAGTTGTGTCGGGGGATAAAATTCATAGAGGAATTTGGGCACAATACGAAATCTAAATATTTTGTACGCAATCTTTGTACGCCAATGGCTTTAGCTACAATACACACACACGCACACGCACACGCACACGCACACACACACACACACACACACACATATATATATATATATACTTAACGTAATTCCATGGCTTGATCTACAGATATTTCGTACATAATTGTATACTTTCGGGGCAAACGTATGTTTTTGAGATACAGTGGAAGCTCTGATTATGAATTTAATTCGTTCCTGAAGCTCGTTCGTAATCCGAAATGTTCGTAAACCGAAACTATTTTTTCCAATAGGAATCAATGGATTAATCCGTTCCTGGTCCCAAGATGATTGCTTATTTAAACTTTAACAAAAGTACTTTGTGCACAGGTTTATATGCAAAACTAATGAAAATCATTAAATCTAAGAAAAAAATAAATAAACCCAATACTAAATAGATAAAATATAGAGGAAAAATTTAATTTTACTGTATCTGTAAGTAGGAGAGTTGGTAGCGTAAGTGGAAGGGGAAGGAAAGAGATGTTATTGTTTGTAAAAGGGGAAGGAAAGACATGATGGTCTCTTTATTTATAAGAATAATATAAATCATTGATTTTGCCATATGAAACTGAGTAGGAACAGAAAATATCATTAACAATTGTTTTTCTATCAACTTTTCCTTTATCAGTGTCATTGCTCGCCTTTCTTTGGATCTGTGCCTAACCAGGCTAATAAAGAGAAACAAAGACAGAGTGCAATAAAATTGGAAAAGAAAAACACAGCACAAGACACGAATGTATACAACATGGCGGTCGACTCAGAAATGATTCCGTTCGGGTTAATTCGGTTCGGCTCGGTTCGGCTCGGTTCGGCTCGGTTCGGCTCAGTTCGGCTCGGTTCGGCAATGTTGTTCGATAATCAAACTTTTGTTTGATAACCGAGGCATTTTCATCTCGAATTTTTTCTGTGAGACTTTCTAGAACCGAGATTGCTTTCTAGAACCGAGGTTGCTTTCTAGAACCGAGGTTGCTTTCTAGAACTGAGTTTGCTATCAAGTCCGTGGTTGCGTTCTAGAACCGAGATTGCTTTCTAGAACCGAGGTTGCTTCCTAGAACCGAGGTTACTTTCTAGAACTGAAGTTGCTTTCTAGAACCGAGATTGCTTTCTAGAACTGAGGTTGCTTTCTAGAACTGAGTTTGCTTTCTAGAACAGAGGTTGCTTTCTAGAACTGAATTTGCATTCTAGAACCGAGGTTGCTTTCTAGATCCGAGGTTACTTTTTAGAACCGAGGTTGCTTTCTAGAACTGAAGTTGCTTTCTAGAACCGAGATTGCTTTCTAGAACTGAGGTTGCTTTCTAGACCGAGGTTGCGTTCTAGAACCGAGGTTGCTTTCTAGAATCGAGTTTGCTTTCTGGAACCGAGGTTGCTTTCTAGTACCGAGATTGCTTTCTAGAACCGAGATTGCTTTCTAGAAGCGAGATTGCTTTCTAGACCCGAGGTTACTTTCTAGAACCGATGTTACTTTCTAGAACTGAAGTTGCTTTCTAGAACCGAGATTGCTTTCTAGAACTGAAGTTGCTTTCTAGAACCGAGATTGCTTTCTAGAACCGAGGTTGCTTTCTAGAACCGAGTTTGCTTTCTGGAACCGAGGTTGCTCTGTATATAGTTTTTAGATTATAAAATGTATTGTTGTTAATTTTTTTTATAAGAATGTATTTGCTAGTAATTTTATTCTAAAAATGACTCTCCTATTGCCTCTCATTCAATTCACGCTTGTGACTTCACGCTTCTGGCTTCACGCTTCAAAACTCAATTTCATCTTCAAAAACTGAAATGCAATGCCAATCATTATCTACTGTCCTCCTGATTACTCTTCTTTTGTTCTCAGTTCTCTGCAATGTTTCTGTTTTTAATTCTTCCACACCAAGTAACTTCTTGTGTCTTAGGGGCGTTACTGCCTTCCTTGGGGTGAAATCGATTAAAAAAAATGAAACAAAATAAAAAATGGATTTATTGAAAAATATTTAGTTATAAATGATAGCTATGTTTTAAGAATTAATCTTTTTGTGACCGTTAATAATTAAGTATAACTGAAGACTTCAATATTAAAATCAAACAGTATTTAATTAGAACGGCAAATAAATACTTAACAAGAACAAAGAAGTAAAAGTCAACCAAAGATAATTAACCATTTCAGTGAATACCTTGTTAGTAGCGCGGCTCGGCTTAACGTCCGGTAAATCCTAAATCAATGTCCAAATCATCGACGCACAATAATTCACACTAATTCGACTGGATAGTTCCACTCAACAATCACCGCAGTCAGTAGCCTGACACCGCTATTTATACGCCTGTCGGAAAACATATATTCATAAGTCCAGAGTGTCACGCTCGAGCCTTGGTATTGGTAGTTACTTATTTTCTTCGTATATGACAAATACTAAAACGCTTATCCGTAAATGAGAAGATCCTATTGAAAAAAATCTTAGAAAAATAAAATGAAAAGCTATCAGAAGACTTCAAGTGATATGACCGAAAAGCAACCACATTACACACCGAAGGAGGATATGTTAGTATTTTTTTATCGCATTGTTTCATGCATACCTTGTACGTTGGGTATATCTGTATTGAAAAGGAGGAAATGACATCTGAATCTGATATCCTTTCTCCGTGACTGGAAATTAGTGATGATATCATGAGGTATTGCTGGGGTACCTTAGATAAGTCATAATGAAGCTCATATTGCATAAAATCTTAAAAATACTTAACAAGAACAAAGAAGTAAAAGTCAACCAAAGATAATTAACCATTTCAGTGAATACCTTGTTAGTAGCGTGTCTCGGCTTAACGTCCGGTAAATCCTAAATCAAAACCCAAATCATCGACGCACAATAATTCACACTAATTCGACTGGATAGTTCCACCCAACAATCACCGCAGTCAGTAGCCTGACACCGCTATTTATACGCCTGGCGGAAAACATATATTCATAAGTCCAGAGTGTCACGCTCGAACCTCGGTGTCGGTAATTACTGATTGTCTTCCTATATGACAGATGTGAATAAGGCTATTATACTTATATAATAAAGCATTTCTGGGTTAGCTACCCGGTATGCAGATCAACCTTTTGCTACAGACACACAAAATAATAAACACCAGGTTTTTTATATATACCGTATATATTCGAGTATCATGCGACTTTTGAAGACTTCATTTTGAAGCTAATTTTAAGAGGGTCGCATCATATATGCGATATAAAATTAACGTATGTACTACTGGCCCTGGTTACGCCATAGACCAAACTATATATCCATTTATTGTAGTCAAAAAGTACATCTGTATTTAAAATAAACATGATTTTGATAAAACTGATCCAATAATAATGCATGTAATATTCACATATTAATATCGTATTATAAAATACAAACTGCAAATATTCATCTTTTTCATTGTTTACGTTTATAAGATGTTTAGCTGTTTCTCGTTCGGTTGTTTATGGCTGTATGCGTTTATGCAACGGGTATAGCGTTACTAACGATACTTTTATCCTTCTCTTTTACTTTTTTAACTTATTTAACTAGAAGATGGGATAAAGAGATAGAGGAAAAGAGGTTAGTCTATTGTAATTTGGTCTCTCAAAAAAGGAACTAACATAATACCCGAGATAAATAATAAAATCATTTTTAACTTATTTAACTAGAAGATGGGATAAAGAGATAGAGGAATAGAGGTTAGTCTATTGTAATTTGGTCTCTCAAAAAAGGAACTAACATAATACCCGAGATAAATAATAAAATCATTTTTAACTTATTTAACTAGAAGATGGGATAAAGAGATAGAGGAAAAGAGGTTAGTCTATTGTAATTTGGTCTCTCAAAAAAGGAACTAACATAATACCCGAGATAAATAATAAAATCATTTTTAACTTATTTAACTAGAAGATGGGATAAAGAGATAGAGGAAAAGAGGTTAGTCTATTGTAATTTGGTCTCTCAAAAAAGGAACTCGCATAATACCCGAGATACATAACAAAATCATTTTTAACTTATTTAACTAGAAGATGGGATAAAGAGATAGAGGAAAAGATATTAGTCGATTGATACATGATAAAATCGTTCATTTTTTTTTATTTTGGGGCCGCATGATACGTGAGATCGGGCCTTACACAAGCATATACCGTCATTTTCTGGGTAGGTTTTAATCGAAAGGTGTGATTTTTAATACTCTTTTATTTATCTAGTATATATTGGCATTGTTTTTAATATTCGACATGTTTGTAGTCTGCTCCTTTTGTTTCTTTATATTCATTTTCCTTCTAGCTAATAATCTGTTTTCTTATGTTTTTAGTTTTCTCAAATCTCATTTGGTGACATTATTAGATTCGGTATTTTTTCTTGTTTAATTGCTGTTGTTTTTTTCGTTTTTTTCTTGCCATTGTTTTCAATTTCATTGTCAATTGTTCGGGGATTTCTTTCATTTTTTTGGCATTTACTACTGTTTACCGCAATTAACTTTTCATTAGAACTCAATAACTTTACAATAATTTGTTTCTCTTTTGAGATTATTATTTTTCTTACGTTTAATAGCAATCTTTACATACATGAAATTAAAAATAAATATGAACATATATATATATATATATATATATATATATATATATATATAAAATAAAAATATCTATAAGAACACCGGATTATATATCTTACTGTTCTTTCTTTTATACATATATATATATATATATATTTATATATATATATATATATATATATATATATATATATATATATATATATATATATATAAAGAAAGAACGGTAAGAAATATAATCCGGTGTTCTTATAAATATTTTTACTTTTACACAATAGTGCTCAATGTAAATTTACAGAGCTTTAATATTATAAATTAACTGATTTAAACATGTAGAGAAAAAAACATATTTTAAATCAGTTAATTAATATATATATATATATATATATATATATATATATATATATAGAGAGAGAGAGAGAGAGAGAGAGAGAGAGAGAGAGAGAGAGATAGTGAGAAGCAAGGAGTGAGATAAAGGAATAAAGAAAGAGAGACAAATATATATAGAGAGAAAGAGACAAAAAAGCTAAAGAAGCACTCAAGTAGAAAGAACAAGAGACAAAAATGGGAGATAAAGAGAGATAACTATAGGAAAACAGAGAGAAAAAAGCCAGTGACATAGATCGAAATACAGAAAGAGAGATACAGACACACACACACACACATACACACACACACACACACACATATATATATATATATATATATATATATATATATATATATATATATGCACATTTCATTAAAAACGACTAACAAGGTGCTTTTATTTAGTTTTTTATACCATTTCTCATGCGATCTAATAATTTTTTCTTTTCAGATGATAAATTATATAAAAACTGTCGGATTGTTCTTTTTATCTGAGCGCTTTCGGCTATACATTTAGCCATTTTCAAATTCTAACAGTTAAAATATAATCCTTGAAAATGGCTAAATGTACATATATATATATATATATATATATATATATATATATATATATATATATATATATATATATATATATTGTGTGTATTTAGGCAGCATTTTTTCATTAATACATGTTTGATTAAATAATATAGATAAGTGTTGTCTATATATTTTATGCAAGTTTTTTTCATATAGTCTGATAATCTTAATAACATTATCATTAAATAATGAAAGAAAATCACAATATTGATACATACTTTTTTTTATTTAATCCGATCTGAGCTTTCGGCTTACATAAGCCATTATCAAAGATGACAATTACACAATATATTTATGCAATACACGAACAAGAAATTGATGATAGTATTATTTGTTTACATGGATGATTTCCAAGCAACGATAAACACGTGCATATAAAACGCTGAAAGCGAAAATCGCACGACAGCTCATGACGTCACACATGACCACGCGAGAGTGAATCCGATGAGTATTGAGTATGGAAAGCCGTTGGTATGAACCAATGACTTCTGTTACTAATTATAGGCATTTAAGGATATTTTTGGAGATTTCATAGTTTATTTTGTTCAGGTTAGGTTTCAACTGTTTTATGTATATAGCTTCAAGAATTTTTAGTTTTTGTTTATTGTTTTCATGTTTAAGTATAATTGTGTTTTCGACGAGGATTTTCCGGAATTGTGTATGCGGCCAGGCATGTTGTTTTAAATGTCTAAAAATGTTAGAGTTATCATTCAAATGTAGTGTCAAGCGTCGTGAAAGCGAGTTTGTGGTGTGACCAACATAGATATTATTTAGTTCGTTGGAGATACAATCTCCCAAAGGGCACCTGAATTTGTAAACTATGTTGGTTTTTTTCAAATCGCTAACCGGGGGAGAAGAATCATTTCGAATAATTGAGTTGGATATTTTAGATTTAGTGTAGTATATAATTAACTTAATTCTTTTGCTAGGATCTGTTGTGGATATGTTAGTATTTACTAATTTTTTTAGTATATTTTCATCTTGTTTATAATTAGTATGCATTTGATTACGTTATAGGAGATTAATATGTTTGAGATTAGTAGAAGCAGTATTATGTACTATTTGCTTAGTATTGAGATTTCTAAGAAAGCATCTTATTTGTTCATCAATTATATAGTTTGGAAAACTATTATTAACAAGTGTTTGTTTTATATTCTTTAGTTCACTGTAAAAAATCTGTTTTGTGGATGAATTAGTTTCTGCACGGTGTATTAGATTTTTTATAATTGCTATTTTGTAGTAATATGGGCATTCGCTCTTGTAGTTAAGTGTACATGAATTTATGCTAGTAGGTTTTTTATATGGCGAAATAGTAAATTTGTTATTATTTGTGTTTATCAATATGTCAAGGAAAGGAATTTTATTATTAGTATTGAGTTCATACGTGAATTTGAGGACAGAATTATTTTGGAAACATTTTTGTAGTTGAAGTATTTCATCTGTATTTTCAACTAACATAAGAAACCTGGAAAATAAGATATTTACAGACTTTAAAAAACCATCCATCTATGTAAGATACGTTGATGATATTCTTATGTTAGTTGAAAATACAGATGCTTTTTGAGGCTTGGTTTGGTTTGTTTTGTTTTACGGCCTATTAACCTCAATGGGTCATTTAATGCCGACAACATTTTTTTCCTGTAAATATTTTTGTTTTGTCAAAAATCTATTTCTGTTAATATTTTTTTCTCAAAAATGTATAGCTGGTAATATTATTTTTTCAAAAACGTGTAGATGGTAATATTATTTTTTCAAAAACGTATGGCTAGAAACATTATTTTTCAAAAACATATTATCACAGGCCTTGCTGTTGGACGTAGTTTATCGTCATACCCAGGACGCGGATGTAGTTTATCATCATACACAGGGCGCAGATTTAGTTTATCGTCTTACCCAGGACGCGGATGTACTTTATCGTCTTACCGAGGACGCGGATGTACTTTATCGTCATACCCAGGACGTGGATGTAATTTTATCGTCTTACCCAGGACGTCGTTTTGGAGGCATTAAAGTTTACAAGGCATTTTCTACCCCAGTCAGCCACAGATTGGAGGTCCTTTTCGAGTCAGCAGCCAGTTTAGTTTTGTCAGCGATATCAGATTTACTACTGAGGCAGGAGTAAATAGTGGTATCGTCTGCGTAGATACCTACTTGGGAACTGATGACATCGGGAAGGTGATTGATGAAGATTGGGATCCGTTTAGGGCCCAAGAGAGAACCTTGGGGAACACCAGCGTTCGTAATAAAGGAGCTGGAGGAGAACCCTTCATTTCACGACTTAACAGGAATGGTTGTATTAAGTCAAATAATCGTCCTGTAGTACTGTATGCCTAAGCTTACGAAGAAGGCCGGCATGCCAAACCCTATCAAACGCTTTAGAGATGTCTGGAGCCACGGCTCGAGCTCTTCCGTTATAGATTGTACTTCTTCAGGCGATGATAAGTAACTGGTGATTAAATGATTTTTCTGTTTATTTAATCACCAGATACATACCATCGCCTGAAGAAGTACAATCAAAGTATTGAAACATGAAATCTTTTCTATAGCATTTTCAATGTTTTTCTCATAATTTTTTATAATAAAAATATGTTCTTTCTCTAATTTATATATATATATATATATGTGTGTGTGTGTGTGTGTGTGCGCATGTGTATGTAAAAGTACGTTTAAAATTAAATCGATTTGATTAGTAACACTAAATCTCAATTTTGTGCAAAAATAGGCTCACACAAACTTCAGATTCAAATTCTCACATTATTATTTATTAACCAATCAATGATGTTGTCTAAAAGGCCAATCTTTGTAAAAAGAGATAACCATTCTGGTCATCTGCCCAAACTTTAGAAGGATCTCAGCCAGAACATGATTAACAGTCTTTTCCCTCTTAAAATTAAATACTGAAAATTTGGAAATATATTTATTAATCAATTAAAATTCCAAGTTTAGTAAATCTAACTTTTAACTTCCTGCGATCCGATTTTTTCTTATAAATAGCGTAATGTAAATTAATAGTTTTTAGTCTTCAGCAGAATTTGATCGGGGATTGTAAACACTACCAAAATCTCACATTTTCGCATACTCAATTTAACAATTAGTACTAAGTTCCTTTTTCCTAAATCTATTGTCCAATTATTAGATTAAGGTCTGAGACGTGTATCTTAGAAATGGTTAAAGATATCTTACTGGAATTTTTAGGAGGTTTTTATTACACTATTGAACTCTACATTGAGCAATAAGAATATATAATTACTCACCAAGTTTAACAGAAGAATCATGATGAATTCGATTCTAAACGGAAATGACATGTTCATCATTAATTAATATTTTTCAATATATATATATATATATATATATATATATATATATATTATTTCAGGATCATTTTCCAACTTATTCAAGATGATCCTCGCCCTCTCTAACCTTCTTATTTTCTGTCCTGGAATAACAAGATGCCTCTCGGGTTTCACGTACGATTTTAATTTTCAAGTCTTTTTTCATTGCTCTTTGGACTGTCATAGCTAAAACTTCTCTCTCGCGTGCCAAACGTCTTATGAATTGATCTCTTTAGCTATAATTATCTTTTCTAATTGATCTCTTTAGCTATAAGTTGAAATGGTGATACCTCTTCCAGTCGTGACCTCCAATTCCAGGTTTCCTCTTTTTTAAACTTATTCACCATTCTCTTGGTGGTTCTTGAATGGACTTTGAAGATGGAAACCAGAGTATGAATGTTGGTACCATTACTGAAGGCCTGAATGATCTTTTTCCTTTCACCATTGCTCAGTTGGGAAGGAATAGTGGGGGCGACACAAAATGAGTTTTCTTTCTAGGGGACCCAAATTTTTTTTCTTTCTAACTAATAGGAGAATCTCTCTAAGATGGAATCAATTTACACCCGATTGAATAAATATTGAGTAAAGGGTTTGCGTCGAAACTGCGATAATGTTGCAAATTTCATCAAATACCTGGAGACATTTGGAGAGTGTGACGATCGAAAGAGAAGACTACTAGCGCGAAGAAATCAGCGTAAAGTAAGGAAACATTTTAAATATATGGTATTCAAAAATAAAAACAAAAAGGATATTTTAGAATTGAATAGATGGTTTAGTTTGATTTATTTTGTTTTACGGTATATCAACCTCAATGGTTCATTTAATGCCGACATTTTTAGGATAGATTGGTATGAATACAATCTGAATTCTTTGGTTTAGATTGGTTTGGTTTATTTTGTTTTACGGCATATCAACCTCAATGGGTTATTTAATGCCGACAATATTTTTAGGATAGATTCGTATGAATAGAATATGTATTCTTTGGTTTAGATTGGTTTGGTTTATTTTGTTTTACGGCATATCAACCTCAATGGGTTATTTAATTCCGACAATATTTTTAGGATAGATTCGTATGAATAGAATATGTATTCTTTGGTTTAGATTGGTTTAGTTTATTTTGTTTTACGGCATATCAACCTCAATGGGTTATTTAATGCTGACAACATTTTTAGGATAGATTCGTATGAATAGAATATGTATTCTTTGGTTTAGATTGGTTTGGTTTATTTTGTTTTACGGCATATCAACCTCAATGGGTTATTTAATGCAGACAACATTTTTAGGATAGATTCGTATGAATAGAATATCTATTATTTGGTTTAGATTGGTTTGGTTTATTTTGTTTTACGGCATATCAACCTCAATGGGTAATTTAATGCCGACAACTTTCTTTTTGTTGGTAATATTTTTGTTTTGTCAAAAATCTATATCTGGTAATATTTTTTTCCTGAAAATTGTATAGCTGGTAATATTATTTTCAAAAATGTATTGCTGGTACAAATTTTTTCCTTCAAACATTTATTTCTGTTAAAAATTTTTTTACAAAGTATTCCTGGTATCAAAAACTTTTTTTACTCTTTCATAATGCTTTTTACTTCAGCTTCGGGGTTAACTATTTGCCCATAGCTGGGACCCTAACAGGTGCTACCACCCTGGGTCAGAGTGGACCTTGGAACACCAGCAATAAAGAGGTGGTTCCACGCTCCTCAAAACCTCCTGATCAGAGGCCTTGCTGCTGGACGTAGTTTATCGTCTTACCCTGGACGCGGATGTAGATTATCGTCATCCTCAGGACGGAGAATTGGATAGAAAAAGAAATTCGTTTTAAAATACCACAGGCTGCAGCAGAACATGCCTCCCACATATACCCGCCAGAAATACATCATACTGTCTTACCATTTTGGTGGAGGTATTACTTGGAGGTATATGCGGGAGATATTTCTATCACACCCTGTATACTGACGTTGCTACTGATTTCGATATTAAATTTATTTACATTTCGCTGGAGTCTTCTTCCATCTCCGAACATTCAAAATGATTTTCCGGACAAATCGACATGTACTGAAAATAGCGTCAAATCGGTCGAGTTTTTCTGTTAATGATTCAGAGCGATCTTGTCCGACTTCCTGAAATGGTGTTTTTCGAAGATTAAATCAACTTACTTGGCAAAGTAAACAACGAAGAATTTTTGGAATCGACTTACTCACTGGCGTATTTGGTGTTTAGTTCATTAATCAGTCGGGGAAAAAAACAGTTGTTATTTTCTTGCTTAGTCACAAATATTTTTAACATTCCTCAAGGTCAGTTTCAGTGTTTTAGTTTCCAAGATAGATAGATAGATAGATAGATAGATAGATAGATAGATAGATAGATAGATAGATAGATAGATAGATAGCAGAATTAGATAGATAGAGAGAGAGAGAGAGGGAGAGAAAACAGAATTAAATATATAGATAGATAGATAGATAACAGAATTAGATAGATAGAGAGAGAGAAAAACAGAATTAATAGATAGATAGATAGATAGATAGATTGATAGATAGATATATAACAGAATTAGATAGATAGATAGATAGATAGATAGATAACAGAATTAGATAGAGAGAGAGAGAGAGAGAGAGAGAGAGAACAGAATTAGATAGATAGATAGATAGATAGATAGATAGATAGATAGATAGATAGATAGATAGATAGATACACTGTTATTGGAATATATATATATATATATATATACATATATATATATATATATATATATATATATATATATATATATATATACACACACACACACAAACACACACACATACGCACACAGTATCACTACGAATGCTTGCTTTTTTTCAAAACCTTTTAATATATATCCCCCCCGGACGTATTATTTTCAGTGAGCTTTCTTTTGCCAACTTAATAGCAATCAGCCCCAAACTGATTCTGAATGAACGAACAAAATGGAAAATGAAACTTGACAGTTTTATTTTTCTTCTTCTTTTTCAGTTCCTCATTTCTGGCAAAGAATGGTATTCCTCTGTTTGTTCATTTCTTTGCTTCGTCATATTTCAAAATCATTTTTCCTCCAACCTTCTCTCCTGGGGAGAGAGTCTCTTTTTGTTAAAATGCTCAATTAGTCATGTCTAATTTATGTTTCAACACATCATGAAAATTCGCCATTTTCAAGACACGCGCTAAGTCCGTGTTTGTATAGTAACCGCTCCATTAATTAATCTGCTGGCTGAAATGGCCAGTCTACTTGGGCGGTTAGCTAATTCCCTTTGCAGACGCCTACTCCGGTCACGATGACTTGTTCCTTCGTGCTAGCGCAACTATCGAAGACTCTCCAAAGAGTTCCGTCAACCTGTTTTCAGACACTTTCCAAAGACAACCCACTGAGATAACATCAAAAAGTCACCTTCCTGACAAATCGAGATTCGAACCCGGGTCTCATAGTCAGAAAGCAAACGTGCTAACCACTCGGCCACAGTGTTTTCTAAATATTACACTTACACATTACACTTTCTGTAGTATTGTCTTAGCAGAGATATGGTTAAGAATTAGGATGAAAAAAAGTTTGTCTCGTTTTTCTTCTATGGGCTGTGTCCCTTCAGAACGTAGACGATGGAAGCTCTCCACAATTTCCTATTATTTGTAGCTCCTAATAAATGTTGTTCATTGATTCGCCTAAACTTTGTTTTGCCATCCATTGACTCAAGCTCTCACAGAAAATAAAAAAAGAAAAAGGATCTTGCGATGCCTTTCATTAGCCCGTGAATTGACGAATCAGCAGTTAGCAAGAACGTGAGATTTCCTTATAAAAAAAAATCTTTCAAAATCTTTCAGTGAGAATTTCCCTATCTTTAAAAAAAAACGTGTTAGCACTTGGAGCTCGTTCTCTCTCACTTCTACCTCTCTGTCACTAACAAGTGTCAGCAATATTTCCCCGCAGAAGACAATAGAAATAGCCAATACAGACCATATGCGTTGCGCTATTTATTGTTACAAAAATTCCTCCTGGTAACTGATTTGATTTTCATTAAGAAACAGAGACAGATTGAGGTTGTCTCTCTCTGTCCCTCTTTCCTTCAACCTGCCCTGTATCAAGTTTCCCAAGTCCTCTTTCCTCATTATATGCCCTGGAAACTTAAACTGTTTCTTCCTGATGTTAATATAAGTATCTTTTTCGTTTCCATTTCCTCTAAAAATTCGTTGTTGCTCATGGTATTTTCACCATCTTTCCGTAGAACACATTTCTGTTGGTTCAAGTCTCTTCATCTGTAAGGAAATTGTCCAGCATTCACTGCCATATAGCAAAACTGATATTACGTAACACTTTAGTATTATTTTCTTTGTTTTTAACGAAATTTCCCCCCACAACTAAAAAAAATCACGCAGGTGATTTGTAATTATATTATTTTTCTGAAATACGATATATTTGTTTGGGCTGGATGACAGTCACAAATCTTACAGAAAATAAAAAAGAAAAAGGATGTTGAGATGTCTTTCATTGGCCCGTGAATTGACGAATCAGCAGTTAGCAATATTTCCCTACAGAGAACAATAAAAGTAGCCAATACGGACCATATGCCTTGCGCTATTTAATGCGACAATAATTCTTCCTGGTAACTGATTTGATTTTCATTAAGACAGATTGACGTTGTTGTCATGGGTTGGAAAGTAAAATAGCGTCACAAGCCACTACAAAACAAAAACTGTGGTCTTCAAACACCATTTTGAGCCACATTGTTAATGTGACTATGCAACATTTCTACATTGGAAATTTGTAAAAAAACAGTATTTTATATTTATTTATTAACCGAATGCCCGTCCTATAGAGAGCAAAAAGTAAGTTTTCATTAATAATAAAAAATTAATCCAACAATAGAACATATTTACGTATAAAAATAACGTTGATTTTTTTTTTATTAATTATTAATATTGAAATATTAACTTTATTTATATTTTTTCAATTAAAATCGATTAAAATTGAATTAATATCGGGTGTATTTAGGCATAATTAGGTGAGGTTTTTTTAATTAATAATGGGAAAAACAATTCAAAAATTATTTTCAATCATTTAAGTAATTATTTAAATAATTATTTAAATAGGTTTTCTTTAATAAAATAAGAAAAAAATTATTCATTCTTTTACATTATCAACCAAAATGAATTAACATTCGGTAGAATGAAATAATTGTGTATACTTTTTTATTAATAATAATTCAAAATAATTAAAATTTGTATTAATAATATTAAAAATTAATTCAACCAACTTAGCGGTTTTTCAAATAATTCCACACAACTTTTATTGATTGACTCGTTTTCTACGGTTTATCAACCCTTTGCAGGTTATTTAAAGCCAGGAAATATTTTTAGATTTTTTGGTTCATTTTGTTTAGCGGCATATCAACATCTAATGCCGAAATCTAAATATTTTGAACACAATTTAATCGCTTCAAATACAAATAAAATGGTTTGTTGGTAATTCAGTTTTAAAAATGTATTTTTGGTAATTTTACTATAAATAAATAGTGTTGGTAATTGCCAATATATAAAAATGTACTACTTCTTTTTCTATCATCAAAATGTATATTTATACTTTCATAGTATTTTCTTTGGGGACCTTAACAAGTGCTGTCCCACCTGGTTACGATGGAGCTCGAAACTACAGCAATTGGCACCACACTCCTCAAAAGCTCCAATCACCCGATCAGAAGCCTTACTGCTGGATGTACTTAATCGCTATATCCAGGACTATTTTTAATTTGTGAATTTTCTTTCTTTCTTTTTTGCGTAGAGATAATACTTATTTAGTGATACAATTCTTAATAATTAACCCATAGCTGGGGGCGGCGATGTAGATAAATACTTTACTAAGGGTATTTGCGTGTAAGTGAATATAACGAACCCAACTGGAAGTGGAACTTCTCACTCCGGTTTCCAATTCCAAGTCATTATCCATTACACCAACCACACATCCAAGCTTGCAGGACCTGGTATTCCCAAGCGGTCACTCATCTAGGTACTGACCTGATTCAACGTTGCTTTACCTCGACGATCGGACGGGAACCGGTAGTTCAAGACAAGCCCATACAGCTTTGAGAAACTCTAATTAAACAGATCATTGTGAATTATTTCGATAATTTGTAGGAATGTGAAATGTCAGACGACAACAATGGTTATTTCGAACGGTAATAAGATTGCAACGAACGTCGCCGAGCTTTAAAATTTAATAATGAATTAAATGTTTTTTTTTTTTAGATTATTCATTTATGATCGCTTCTAAAATGAAGCCAGAATCATGTTTTATCTTACATTTTCATTTAATATTAATACACTCACATTAAGGTGGATTCATGACTTCTCCAAGGGTGATATGAATGAAACTGAATCGATCGGAATTCAGAATTTATCGATGTCTTTTCTACAAAGTGGGAGAAGAAATCGTGTATTATTTAAAGCCTTATTTCATGCTTATATTTATATTTATATATATATATATATATATATCTTTTGTATTTATCTATAATATTTATTTTTATACTATTTTATATATTTATTTTTTATATATTACATATATTATATGTATTTATATATAATTATATATACATATTTATATATATTTATTATATATATATTATATATATTATGTATTATATATATATTATATTATATATATTATATATACAAATCGTGTATGATTTAAAGCCTTATTTCATATTTATATATATATTATATTTATTATTATATTTATTTTATACTATTTTATATATTTATTTTTATATATTATATATATTTATATATATATTATACATATTTTTATTTTATACATATATATTATATATATATATATTTTCTATATTATATATATATTATATTTTATATATATATATATATATATATATATATATATATATATATATATATATATATATATATGTAATATTTTTATATATTTATTTTTATATATTTATTTTATACTATTTTTTCTTTTATCTATCTTCCAGGGTCTCATTGTCTAAATACTACAACATTCAGTGCATTATTTAACATTTAATTCATGTGATGCCCCAATGTTTGGGGCCTTGTTTGTGGCTAAATTAATTGCGTTCTCTCCTTATCAAGCACCAAAGTTAAGATTTAATTTATCTTACAGCTCCGTGTCAGCAATACATAATTATTGGTCAACTCCTTTATATATACGATTAGTTGTTTGTTTGTTTGTTTAGCGGCATATCAACTCCTTATGTGTCATTTAATGATGAAATTTAATTTCCTTGGGAGCATTAGTAATTTCTTTTACAAAAATGTTAAGCAATGTTTAGTCTGGTCAGTACCTTGATCGGTGACCGCTTGATGACAATATGACACTGCCTAAGAATGAAGATTTTGAATTCATTTGTTTAGCGCCATATCAACTCCTTATTGTCATTTAATGCCGAAATTTAATTTTCTTGGGAGCATTAGTAATTTCTTTTACAAAAATGTTAAGCAATGTCTAGTCTGGTCAGTACCTTGATGGGTGACCGCTTGATGACAATATGACACTGCCTAAGAATGAAGATTTTGAATTCGTTTGTTTATCGGCATATCAACTCCTTATGGGTCATTTAATGATGAAATTTAATTTTCTTGGGAGCATGAGTAATTTCTTTTACAAAAATGTTAAGAAATGTTTAGTCTGGTCAATACCTTGATGGGTGACCGCTTGATGACAATATGACACTGCCTAAGAATGAAGATTTTGAATTCGTTTGTTTATCGGCATATCAACTCCTTATGGGTCATTTAATGCCCAAATTTAATTTTCTTGGGAGCATTAGTAATTTCTTTTACAAAAATGTTAAGCAATGTCTAGTCTGGTCAATACCTTGATGGGTGACCGCTTGATGACAATATGACACTGCCTAAGAATGAAGATTTTGAATTCGTGTGTTTATCGGCATATCAACTCCTTATGGGTCATTTAATGCCCAAATTTAATTTTCTTGGGAGCATGAGTAATTTCTTTTACAAAAATGTTAAGCGATGTTTAGTCTGGTCAATACCTTGATGGGTGACCGCTTGATGACAATATGACACTGCCTAAGAATGAAGATTTTGAAATCGTTTGTTTAGCGCCATATCAACTCCTTATTGTCATTTAATGCCGAAATTTAATTTTCTTGGGAGCATGAGTAATTTATTTTACAAAAATGTTAAGCAATGTCTAGTCTGGTAAGTACCTTGATGGGTGACCGCTTGATGACAATATGACACTGCCTAAGAATGAAGATTTTGAATTCGTTTGTTTATCGGCATATCAACTCCTTATGGGTCATTTAATGATGAAATTTAATTTTCTTGGGAGCATGAGTAATTTCTTTTACAAAAATGTTAAGCAATGTTTAGTCTGGTCAATACCTTGATGGGTGACCGCTTGATGACAATATGACACTGCCTAAGAATGAAGATTTTGAATTCATTTGTTTAGCGCCATAACTCCTTATTGTCATTTAATGCCGAAATTTAATTTTCTTGGGAGCATTAGTAATTTCTTTTACAAAAATGTTAAGCAATGTCTAGTCTGGTAAGTACCTTGATGGGTGACCGCTTGATGACAATATGACACTGCCTAAGAATGAAGATTTTGAATTCGTTTGTTTATCGGCATATCAACTCCTTATGGGTCATTTAATGATGAAATTTAATTTTCTTGGGAGCATTAGTAATTTCTTTTACAAAAATGTTAAGCAATGTCTAGTCTGGTCAATACCTTGATGGGTGACCGCTTGATGACAATATGACACTGCCTAAGAATGAAGATTTTGAATTCGTTTGTTTAGCGGCATATCAACTCCTTATGGGTCATTTAATGCCGAAATTTAATTTTCTTGGGAGCATGAGTAATTTATTTTACAAAAATGTTAAGCAATGTCTAGTCTGGTAAGTACCTTGATGGGTGACCGCTTGATGACAATATGACACTGCCTAAGAATGAAGATTTTGAATTCGTTTGTTTATCGGCATATCAACTCCTTATGGGTCATTTAATGATGAAATTTAATTTTCTTGGGAGCATGAGTAATTTCTTTTACAAAAATGTTAAGCAATGTTTAGTCTGGTCAATACCTTGATGGGTGACCGCTTGATGACAATATGACACTGCCTAAGAATGAAGATTTTGAATTCATTTGTTTAGCGCCATAACTCCTTATTGTCATTTAATGCCGAAATTTAATTTTCTTGGGAGCATTAGTAATTTCTTTTACAAAAATGTTAAGCAATGTCTAGTCTGGTAAGTACCTTGATGGGTGACCGCTTGATGACAATATGACACTGCCTAAGAATGAAGATTTTGAATTCGTTTGTTTATCGGCATATCAACTCCTTATGGGTCATTTAATGATGAAATTTAATTTTCTTGGGAGCATTAGTAATTTCTTTTACAAAAATGTTAAGCAATGTCTAGTCTGGTCAATACCTTGATGGGTGACCGCTTGATGACAATATGACACTGCCTAAGAATGAAGATTTTGAATTCGTTTGTTTAGCGGCATATCAACTCCTTATGGGTCATTTAATGCCGAAATTTAATTTTCTTGGGAGCATGAGTAATTTATTTTACAAAAATGTTAAGCAATGTCTAGTCTGGTAAGTACCTTGATGGGTGACCGCTTGATGACAATATGACACTGCCTAAGAATGAAGATTTTGAATTCGTTTGTTTATCGGCATATCAACTCCTTATGGGTCATTTAATGATGAAATTTAATTTTCTTGGGAGCATGAGTAATTTATTTTACAAAAATGTTAAGCAATGTTTAGTCTGGTCAGTATCTTGATGGGTGACCGCTTGATGACAATATAACACTGCCTAAGAATGAAGATTTTGAAATCGTTTGTTTAGCGACATATCAACTACTAACTAACTGGTCATTTAAAGCCAAAATTTAATTTTCTTGGGAGCTTTGTAACTTTTTGTTTTTACTAAAAATGATTGTTGGTATTTTTACTATAAAAATGTATTTTTATACTTTCATAGTGTTTTAACTCCAGTTTCAGTGTTCACTTTTTGCCCATAGCCAAGATCCAAATAGGTGCTACCACCGCGCACTAGGGTGGAACTGAAAACGGTGCTTCAAGTGTTTGACAATTAGCCAACATAGATAGATAGATAGATAGATAGATAGATAGATATGATGAGATTAAATAGAAAATGAGAGACAGATATATATGTATAAACTGAGATAGATCGATAGACAGATTCATTCGGGGTTGAAGAAAAAACAGCTTTAGCTGCTTAATTGTGTAAAATAATTAGAAAGCTATATAAATACCGGTCGTAGACTCATCCTTCATATTGTATATATATATATATATATATATACACACGCACGGACACACACACACACACACATATATATATATATATATATATATATATATATATATCAAGTAACCTGTGATTCCCCACCTGATGATACGTCTAAAAAGATTTTCCCATTTTTGACGTTGAATATATATATATATATATACACACGCACGGACACACACACACACACATATATATATATATATATATATATATATATACATATATATATATATATATATCAAGTAACCTGTGATTCCCCACCTGATGATACGTCTAAAAAGATTTTCCCATTTTTGACGTTGAATATATATATATATATATATATATATATATATATATATATATATATATATATATATATATATATATATATATATATATATATATATATATATATATATATATATATATATATCCTGCGATTAACACATCAGTTGTGATTTAAGCTCAGTTATGCTTTAAGCGCGGTTAGGCTAGTGGTAAAATTTCAGACTGATGCCAAACCGGTCGAGTTTCGATCCCGGCTTCAAGCAATCAGATGTCTAGCCACACTAATGAGCTGTGATACAGCGAAAGAGGCTTGCGGATATATATATATATATATATATATATATATATATAACTGTAATTCTCTGCATATCTCTATATATATATGTGTGTGTGTGTGTGTGTGTGTGTGTCTATATATATATATATATATTAATGTCTACTTGAATTGTTGCTTTGTATAAAATATGTTGTTCTGGACATGAAAAGTCATATCATTTGCTTTAAATGCAAAATTTCTTCAGAATGTTGTCAGTCATGGCTTGCCATATTTTCCTTTTTCTTTCTTATCTGTGAATTGCTAAATCTATTCTTGGGAAAGTTATTTGAATAGTTTACCATTGCTTTCTTCCCTGTTCACTGGGGGGACAAGCGATAACGATATAACTTTGCCAACGGCTTCATTTTGAAATGAAGATAAGAGCCTTCGTAAGAATTTGAACTCGCACTGCTGATCCTATTTTATCTGTTGTTAAATGCTACGCTAGCCACACATCCGATACTGCCCCGTTTATAAGATCCTGGACTAGCCCTCATCATCACTTGGTCATATTCCAATGTCTCAAATGGATTTACATAATTTACCACTTCAAACTTGGCAAGGAAGTTCTATTTTTTTTCTTTTTTTTTTTGCCAAAAGCAAGGATTTTTTCCTTTACTCAAAAGACATTGCTTTTACTAATTGTGTTTATGGCCTAGAAGTTTCTTTCTGTCTGCGTTTCTCTGTATACTTTCATTCTATTTTTCTTCTCTCACACTCCTTCTTTTGCTGCTTCTTCTATTTCTCTCCGCAGTGTTTCTCATTCATTCTCTCTTTCATTTCTCTCAATATTTCTTTCATTCTCACCCTCTCCTTATCTTTCGTTCCTCTTTTCTTTCTCTCCTTTGGTATTTCTTTCTCTTTTCATTCCTTCATATTTTATCTTCTTTCCTTCATAACCTTTTCTCCTTTCCTCTTATTCATTCTTTTATTCCCTCCCGACCTTTTTATCTCATATTGTACTCTCTCTCTCTCTCCCTCTCTCTCTCCCTCTCTCTCTCTTTCTCTCTCTCTCTCTCTCTCTTTCTTATTTTTTTATCTTAGAAACGACACCACGCTCAGCAACCTTTTAATAATAGTATAGATAAAAGTTTGAAAGTTTCTAGAATAATTTGCTCTGTTGAAAAGGAAAAAAAGCGACCAAGCTAATTTTACCACAGGCTGGTCTCTTGAAAACAATACAAGATTTTTATTTTTATTTTTGTATATAAGTACAAGAGAGGGTACTTTAGTCACCCGTTTGGCTGGCAGGGTTGCCAAGCGACGACGATGAAAATAAACTGGAATTAGAAAAATAGATAATTACAAAATCCGTCAGAAGATCAATGCACCAACAACGCTAGTGGCGGTAAAAAAGAACACGTGGGCTGAGAATCTTATTAAATGACAATTGATTTGTTTCCGGTCTGGTTTCTGCCTACTTTCACTTTCACTTTCACTTTTAGTTTCGTCGTGGACTTCATTAAATTCTATTTTCTTTCTTTTTTAGTTTCTTTCTATTATAAATGCCTATTTTTTTTATCTTTCTATCTTTGTCGTTCTTGGTCAATATTATCCCAATAACCTTATCGTTTTTCTTTTCTTTTTTTGTCACACTTTCTCAGGTTGAAGCTTCTTTCTTTTTATGTTTGCTTTTCTTTCCTTCTTTTTTTTTTTCTGCTTTTCGTGTCTTCATTTTTGACGTCTCCGGAAATAGATATTTTAATTTCTTTTACGTTTTTCTTTTTATTGTTGTTGGTGTTGAATTTTCTTCTTGCCGTCTTTTTTTTTTTTTTTTTTTTTTCTTTCTTTCTTTTTTTATTTATTTTCATTCATTCGTACTTCCTTCTAAACTATCATTTTCGGGGTTATTTTAACCTTATTCTTCTATCAGTAGCTACGCTTTCCTTTTCGTTTTTATTTTTGAGAAAGAATGAATAATAAAAAAAGAAGGTTCCCAGACTTCGTGAATTCAAGCGTCCTACGAGGCTGGCATCCCGCTCTCACCCTTTCACAGTCGAAACTGTTAAATGTAACCCTCTCTTCTACTCCAATAGCTTCATGTCTCGCACTTCTCGCCTGTGGAACTCCCTCCCCTTTTCCGGTTTCCCTGATAGCTATAATCTCCAACTATTCAAATGTAATGTCAATCGACGTCTCCAAATGCCTTGATCTATCCCCTATCCTTCTCTTCATCCTTTCCTCTTTCACTCCTATTTGCTCTCGCTCCAACTCTCTGTAACCCTTTGCGTGCTAGTGGCTTCCCGCCTTGCTTGGGGCGAAATGCTTAAAAAAAAAAAAAAAAATAGAAGATATATTTTCATTCTTTTTTCTTTAATTTATTGTTCTTTGTCGTTTATTTTTCATTCATTTTAATTCCTTCGAAAGTGTCTTATTTTCTTTTATTCTTTTATTTTTCATTTTCTTTCTTCTATTTTTTTTTTCTTTCTCTTTTCTTCATGATTTTCTTTTTTTTATTTTTTCGGATATATCTTTGCTTTGTACCTCTTTTTCTTTATTCTTCGTTTTTTTCATTTTTTTTCTCTTTTCTTCCTTTTTTATTATTTTCATTCTTTATTTTTATTTTATTTTGACTATTTTCTCTTTCACTTTATAATTCATTGATTTTATCCGTCATTTTTTAAGTTCTTTTGATTGGATTATATACATTTTTCTTGCTTTCTTTTCAGTTTTTCCCCCTTTCTTTCTCTTTTTTATAGCCTCTCTCTCCCCTTCTCTCTCTCTCTCTCTCTCTCTCTCTGACTCTCTCGATCTATCTATCTATCTATCTATCTATTTAGCCTCACGTTCTCCCTTCATCTCTTCCGATCTATGTAATTCTGTTCTTTATCTATCTATTTCAGCCTGTTCATATCTATCTATCTATATATATATATATATATATATATATATATATATATATATATATATATATGTGTGTGTGTGTGTGTGTGTGTGTGTGTGTGTGTGTGTGTGTGCGTGCGTGTGTGTGTGTGTGTAATTCTGTTCTCTATCTATCTATGTAATTCTGTTCTCTATCTATCTATTTCAGCCTGTTCATATCTAGCTAGCTATATATCTATCTATCTATGTAATTCTGTTCTCTATCTATCTATCTATGTAGTTCTGTTCTCTATCTATCGATCTATTTCAGCCTGTTCATAGCTATCTATCTATCTATCTATCTATCTATGTAATTCTGCTCTCTATCTATCGATCTATTTCAGCCTGTTCATATCTAGCTATCTATCTGTCTATGTAATTCTGTTCTCTATCTATCGATCTATTTCAGCCTGTTCATATCTAGTTATCTAGCTATCTATCTATCTATGTAATTCTGTTCACTATCTATCGATCTATTTCAGCCTGTTCATATCTATCACTCTATCTATCTATCTATCTATCTATCTATCAATGTAATTCTGTTCTCTATCTATCTATCTATCTCAGCCTGTTCATATCTATCTATCACTTTTTTGTGTACCCCTCTCTTTCCCTTGCTAATCACCATTTTTTCCTTTCTTTCTTTTTATTATAACCTTTTCTCGAAGTTTTCTTTACAGCCATTATAAACTGCTATCACTTAAATACCAACAAATTTAATTTACTAATTTTTTTTTTTTCTGATTTCAGGTGAGTGTCTTTCTTTCTATCCTGATTCAACAGAGGGTAAAGTAGTCTTTCTCATTTGTTTTCTCTGGAGAAATGAAAG
>OZ038516.1:65423774-65448774 GCA_964036315.1 Acanthosepion esculentum
TGTTTATGGCTGATATTCTGTTTTTTGAGTTTAGCTCGGTATTTAGTACCAGTCGTACACGCCTGTAGTACTCCTTTCTTACCTTCGCCTTCATTTGGGGGTGTTGTATGCATCTCCTTCGCTAATCCCTAGGTACTTATAAGTTTCATCATGCTCCAGTTCCCTAATCTTTGTGACAAAATCTAAATCTATTAAGCGTGCTTCTGTAATTCTACCTTTCTTGAATGTAACTTTTGCACATTTATCTAATCCGAAGTTCATACCTATGTTGTCACTGAAGTATTTTACAATATTGAGGAGGCCCTTCAACTCATTGTCGTCTTTGGCAAAGAGTTTGAGATCATCCATGTAGAGTAGGTGATTGAATATTTTCTTATTTATTTTGTAACCATAGCTACTGTTGTTCAGTTCATGCATAAGGGGGATTAAGGACAAACAAAATAGAAGGGGAGACAGAGAGTCTCCTTGAAAGATTCCACGTCGGATATTTAGCCGGTTGGATATGGCAGTGCCTCTGATGTGACTAAGGTATAGTTTGGTGTTCCACATTCCCATGCTTTGCTTAAGGAAATTTAATACCACAGGGGAGACTTTGTACATTTCCAAAGTCTTAAGGATCCAAGAATGGGGAACACTATCAAAGGCTTTACGATAATCAATCCACGCTGCGCTAAGATTTCTACGTCTTCTCCTGCAATTTTCCAGGATCATTTTATTTATCAGTAGTTGATCTTTGCAGCCATATGAACCTCTTCTGCATCCCTTCTGTTCCAGCGGAAGAATGCTGTTTGTTTCGAAAAAGAAGTAAGCACAGTTCGTCAGGACAGACGTGATCAACTTGTACGTTGTGGAGAGACATGTTATCGGTTTATAATTTTTCGGGTCGTCTGTTTCATTTGTTTTTGGTAATCCATTCCAGGATTTTATTGGGATTATTTACAAGCTTTGATAATGTTTTCGCAAGGATATTGTAGATAGATGAGAGATGATAAAGCCATGAATTGGGAACCTTGTCATTTCCTGGGGATTTCCATTTTTGGGATTTCGTTAGAGCTTGCCTAACATCATCTGTAGATATATTTTACCATTCTTGCAGAGGTGTATCCAGCATTCGTTCTTCTTCACGTCGGATCAATTCTGCATTTGGATTATATTCCTTTGGGATGCTCCAAATATTTTCCCAAAATGTCTGTACATTATCAATCGATGGTGGCCTTTCGACATGTATAGGTTTTTTTCCAATTTCCCTGTAAAACTTCTTAAGGTCCGTTTGGAATATTTTATTTTGGCGATAGAACCTACAACGTTTTACGTATCGTCTTGTTCTCTGTGCCTTTAGCTGAAGTTTCTGCTTCAGCATTTCTGTGGTTGATGGAATGTCAAGTAGGGATTTAATTTTGTATTTCCTCTTGATCTTTTTGCACTTGCGTGTGGAAACATTAGGGTTTCTGGTAAGCTCATTTAATATAGAAAGCTCACATCTGATTTGTTTTATTTCTCGTAACAGTTTTGCTTTCCAAGCTGGCTCTTTATGTCTGTTAACTTTATTTATTGTCTTGATCCCAAGCTACAGAGTCGCTGCTAAAGCTGTTGCGTATATGGCGTTGTTAACTTCAGTGATGTTTCCCGGTGGTTTATCTGTTAACAGTGTTTCCAGAGCAGCGTTGTATATTTTCACAATGTGCTTGTTGGAATTCGTCATATGGGTTTGGGGTAGCTGGTCTCTTTCTGACAATTGTATGAAAGTTAATATGCTGAGTACTTGGATTACGTGGTTTTTCGCTTCGGTGATTTCAGATTTGTAGTTTTCAAGGAATTCTAACATAATGTACCTGGAGTCATCTTCAGAGACATTGTCTGGAGAACTGTAGGTTATGTTTAAGGTAGAGTCTTTGATTTTATTTCCTGGGAGGTTATTTCGTATTTCATTTGTTTTAGTTTTTACCTCATCCTCTGTCACATTACTTATTTCTACATTCATCTCATTACAGTTTGAGTGATGGGTCATAGTATTTTGTCTTATATCTAATTTTATCCTATCTATTTCTGTCGTTGGGAGTTTGTTGTTTCGCATAATGTCCCTACGGACATTAGCAAACATGTTTGGATTGAGGTTAGGTCTTATATCATTTCCCACCATACTTTTCCATATTTGGTATGTTTGATTGGTGGTGTTCTTTGCTGGGTTTTCGAGTGCAGTGAAGAAAGATGTCATAACTTGTCGATACTCTTCGCGAGACCATTTCGTTCGTTTTCTTTTTATTAGTCGATTTGGTATTGAGGTACTTGGTCCAAGGTTGGCAATAATCC
Organism: Acanthosepion esculentum; assembly: GCA_964036315.1. Classification (NCBI taxonomy): domain Eukaryota; kingdom Metazoa; phylum Mollusca; class Cephalopoda; order Sepiida; family Sepiidae; genus Acanthosepion; species Acanthosepion esculentum. The sequence continues at coordinate 65,426,085 of OZ038516.1, forward strand.
GGTTTTGGTGACCTAGTGTCACTTCGTTTGCGGAAGAGTTTGTTCCAGTGACAGATTTTTTGTCCTCAGACTGGTTCCTCTCTGAGGGACGAGGCCCTTGTTGACCCGGGTGACGACCTATCCGGTATGAAATTTTATTCGTATTCATTGAAATTGGTAGAGATTTGTGTTTTAACCTTGACCGCCACGGGGTAATTATGTTCAAGTTACCAGCTTTAAGACAACTCTGGAAAAAGGCCCCAAAACACGCCCGACATTATCATTATTATTTTTATTATTATTATCATTATTATTATTATCATTATTATCATTATTATTATTATTTTATTATTATTATTATCATTATTATTATTATTATCATTATTATTATTATCATTAATATCATTATTATTATTATTCTACTGGCTTGGGTTTAATCCGACATTTTGAATCTATCTTAAACTTCCTTCCAACTCTAAACAAGAAATATTTTGCTTTTGCACACAATTTACTATTTGCAAATCTCAAATGCTGACTTTTGTCATGTTATGCCACACCCTGTTCAGACTACATGCTGAATCTGTTGATCCATCGTAAGATGTCGGAGTAGAATAGTAATCCTGCGTTTCTAGCAGCGTCCAACAACCGCTCGACTGGCTAACACCCGGCGGCCATCTTGGCACAGGAACAGATTTTGTTCATGACTTATGAATAATTAACCGGCTTGACCGGCTGGCTGACATCCATGGATTGCATTAGTCATCGTTTCTGATAGCCGGCTGCGCATGCGCCGTCCGCCATGTTATTTGGTGACATTAGGCCGAATATCAAGTCTTGTGGTCGAGCCAAAATTTAGATGAGAAGAAATTTAGAAATAAAGCCTTACAGTTAAAATCTATAACATGCACACACACACACACACATATATATATATATATATATATATATATTTATTGATATATATATATATATATATATATATATATATATATATATATATGTTAACTCATAAGTGATACAACATATAATTGATACACATATATATATATTAGCTCATAAGTGATACAACAATAGTTAATAAAAATGAAAACGCTACCGCCCTTGTCTGAATGATTGGATTTCTCTGTATTCTTGGTTAGAACGTTTGCTTTCTGACTATGAGATCCGGGTTGATTTGTCAGGAGACTCGGGGCTATCCCAACGTGTTGCACCTTTGGGAAGTGCCTGAAAACCACGGTTGACCCAAGACCTGTGAGGTGAAATTGGGTAGACGGATTGTCCATAGCTGTGCTAGCACGGAATCTCAAGTCATCGTCGTCTTGTTGAAAAAGTATTTTTTTGTTTATTTTATTAATTATTTTTTTTTACTTTCTCGCACGTTCGAAATTCTGTTTTTCCTTACGTCAGCAGGTTGGCCAAAGATTAGTATGGGAAATTTACCTTCTTATTTGCAGTATATATATATATATATATATATATATATATATATATATATATAATTTTTTTCTAAATAATTAACGGATTTATTTTTAATCCAATATTTACATCTCTTTAAACGTTATTTTAGTGGATACCCGTATGTGAAATAGACGCCACGTATTTAATTATTTTAAAGGGTGTATATGACATCTATCGGCCTCCCGAAAAGCTTAATAATGAAAAAAATAATCTTCGTTTCCTGGAGGGTTCGAACCCGCATCTCTCTTCGTAGAACAAATCGTCGTTTGTTCCGGCTTGCTTTAAACTGTTCGGTCGCATGTTCTGAACTCATTCTTATCGATACATTGTTTCGTAGATGTTATCGGCTCATAAGGGATTTAGGTAAATTGAATTCATTAGCAGGCGTCGTATATTCTTTAAATGACGTTACATAACGCTCGATCGTCAACGTCAAATTGGTTCTTTTTTGACGACGTTATTGTGTGACAAAATATAAGCTGAAATATATTCGTATCAGATTACTTTTTCCTGTGAGAGAAAGTAACTTGCATGAAAATATTAAGTAAATGAATTAAGTTAATACATCGAAATATTTCCAGCTTTTTAGATGGAAAAACTCATTTACATTATCGCGATATGCAAAATTACCGCTTATATTACTAATTTGATATCAACTATGGATGGGAATACGACAGAATAATAACATAAATAAGAAAAAAGAAAAGTTTATATATATATATATATATATATATATATATATATATATATATATATATATATATATATATATGAAGAAATATAGTCTTAAAGTGTGCTATATTTATGGGATAAAGTGCTCAATATCAGAGATAGAGCGTGTGTAAATATAAAAGTGGACATGGAAGTCAGCACTTAGAGGCGACAGTCTGTTTCATGCTAGTGCAATCGTCAGGCGACTCGATTGCACTAGCATGAAACAGACTGTCGCGTCTACGTGCTGACTTCCATGTCCACTTTTATATTTATATTTATATATATATATATATATATATATATATATATATTTATATATATATATATATACATATATATATATATATATATATATATATATATACATATATATATATATATATATATATATATACATATATATATATATATATATGTATGCATATATAAATAAAAAGAAAGAACAGTAAGATATAAAATCCGGTGTTCTTATAGATATTTTTATTTTTATTTTTACACAATAGTGCTCAATGTAAATTTACAGAGCATTAATATTATAAATTAATTGATTTAAAATATGTTTTTTTCGCTACACAGTGATAACATGATTATAATTACAAACAGGATGAATGCCGAATGAATAACATTATAAAAAAATACATAGCACCAGTTGATAATAGCAAAAAAATTAGATTAATTATTTATTATAAAAAATTTAAAACTTCTAACCTTATAGTTAAAAATAATAATTCACCTCCTAGAACAAAATGAAATAGAGCAAATATTATTTACCAATTCAAATGCCCATTAAGGAATTGTATTCCTCAAGAATCAACTTTCGTAAATAATTATATAGGCCACACTACAAATCGTTTAACACGCAGATTAACCCTACACCTTTCTGACAATAGCTCAATTAGATCTCATTTAAATATTCATGAAGACCTACCGGATACTATTCGGAATATACTTGTCGACAACACTAATATAATAGCATCATCCACTTGCAAAAAAAGGCTAAAAATAATGGAAGCCTTACTTATAAAAATAAGCAAACCAACACTTAATAATATTAACTTTGAACATGGACATAATATCTTGACCGTGTTTTGAAACAAAAAAATGAATCACTTTATAAAAAACATACACATAACAAACTATTTCTAATTCTAACAGTTGAAATATAATCCTTGATAATGGCTAAATATATAGCCGAAAGCGCTCGGAAAAGAACATTCGGACAATTTTTATATAATTTATCCTCTGAAAAGAAAAACTTTATTAGATCGCACGAGAAATTATATAAAAAACTAAATAAAAGCACCTTGTCAGTCGTTTTTAATGAAATGTGCTTGAAAGAAGGATTGCTGCCTAAATACACAAATATATATATATATATATATATATATATATATATATATATATATATATATATATATATATATATATATATATATATATATATATATATATAAAGCCACCCGATCGGGCGGCATTTAAGCTAGTTGCTGCGGAAGGCTCTTGATTGGGCGTTTGGCTTGTTCAGTTTCGGAGTCCCTAAATCTTTGCAGATTCTCAGCATTAGAAGTTCTCCTATCTGCTGTTTGATCTGGGTTTTCATTTACACGAGACTTTCTTTTCCTCACTGCAGCCTTGGCTCTTTTAATTGCAGTCTGGTCCTTTGTTGGCGGAGATTTCTTTTTGCGCGACATACTGCTGCCCTATGCGATAGGCAACAATAAACCACAGAAGAACTCAAAATTGTTCGCTGCATTTAAGTATAACATTAATATTTAAGCTTAGCTTTTAAAAGTTCAACGATAACTCTTCTGTCGCCACTTTATTTAAGCTAGCTCCGACAGAGGCCTCTTGATTGGGCCTTCAGCTTGCTCAGGAGTTTGAGAGTCTCTAAGTCTTTGCATATTCTCAGCATTGGAAGCTCTCCTGTCTGCCATTTGATCTGGGTTTTCACTTGCACGGGATTTTATTTTCCTGGTTGCGGTCTTAGCTCTCTTGATTGCAATCTGCTCGTCTGTTGGCGGAGATTTCTTCTTGTGAGGCATACTGCTGCCATCTGAGACAGACAACAATAAAATACTGATCTCAAAATCGATCACTGCTTTTAAGTATTGCATTAATATTTAAACTTACCTTTTAAAAGTTTAACGATAATTCTTCTGCCGCCACTTAGTTTAAAGACAGTTTGATGTACGTAGGTGCTTACTTTACGTGCAAACATTTCATGGGTGACCTTCGCTGGATTTCGCAATTAATTCCCATTATTCCCAAATTTATTTCCAACTTATAAAAAGTGTTATCGTACAAAAAACTTCGTCGCAAATCTCGGAAAAAATCTCGGAAAAAATCTCGGAAAACCACCGCAGTAATAAAACTTGAGAATCCAAAATTTCAGGATTGCGGGTCTGGATCCGACCCGGAATTATTTGATTCCAAAATGATATAATATCTAATTAATAAGGTATTGTATACAAAGATGGTTAAAACCAGTAGTGAATTGTCTCAAAATGCAAAAAAGCTCTGAAATGTGTATCCTATAAAAGCCACAAATATTGCTATACTTGGAAATGTCTGAAAAGAACATGTGCTCCATACAAAAATATAGCAGTATCAGAAAGGGGTATTTTTATTTTTTTATTTTATTTTAATTTTAATTTTTTTTTTATTTTTTTTTTTTTTTTTATCCGTTTGACACTTTTTTTACCAGATAGCCAGTATACGGCGTAAAATTGTCTTGCACGGAATAGTTAATATATTAAACCATCTCAAGAAGAAAATACCAAAGACCTATTTCTTGAAAATGGAGCTCATGTATGTAGCCATTGGGCTTATGACACGTCATCATTGGGTTTTCTCGGCTAATGTTAAGGGCCAGTTTTGGGTGGAGTGAGATCGCCGAAGGGATAAATTGGGTGGGTCTTGTATTGTTGAGCAATTTTTTTGCACACCGACCCCCGATTCGAAACCCTTGATAGTCATCAACTCCCTGGAACTCCTAACCGACCGCTAGGAGGAAGCTCGGACCTCGTTTGACGACTCCTGGTTTTTATCTGAGACATAGAAACGTAATATTGCGCTCGTTGTCACGTCTAGAGGACCCCGAGTGTTAACCTAGAAGGTGACCCAGAGTTACAAAGAAACCCCGCCTCGAAGGATGTCGGTGGGTAAACAATGAAGTGAGCCCATAGAATCTTAGGATAGACATGTACAAGACAACCAGGAAGTTAAATAAGCAAAAATAAACATTTCAGGATTGTGGGTCCGGATACGACCCGTGATGCTTTTAATTTGCTCACGGAGACAGCTGATTTCTAAATGGTATAATATCCAATTAATAAGGTATTGTATAAAAAAGGTGTCTAAAACCGGAAGTGAATTGTCTCAAATTTAAAGAAGCTCTGAAATGTATGCACTATAAAAGCCACAAAGATGGGTATGCTTGGTGATGTCTGAAAAGAACACGTGCTCCATAGCAATATAAGAACGGGGTCTTTTTCTTGATGGGTTTGAAACTTTTTTAAAAGATACTATTAGAATGGTGGTTAAATATGCTACCAGGTAGTCAATATACAACACAAAAATCCTTTGAATATAAAAATAACCCCACTGAATGAAACCAATAATATATTAAGTACACGAAGCCTAAATGAAACCGATTTTATTAAACAGAAATCCATAACCGCTTCAAATATTCAATTAATAAGGTATTGTATCCAAAGAAAAGATACTATTACAGTAGTGGTTAAGTATGCTACCAAGCAGTCAATATACAACACAAAAATAAAAATTTCAGGATTGTGGGTCTGGATCCGACCCGGGATGATTTTAATTTGCTCACAGAGTCAGTTGATTCCTAAACGGTATAATATCCAGTTAATAAGTTATTGTATGAAAAGAAGGTGTTTAAAATCGGTAGTGAATTGTCTCAAATGCAAAGAAGCTCTGAAATGTGTGCCCTATAAAAGCCACAAATATTGCTATACTTAGAGATGTCAGAAAAGAACATGTATTGCATAGCAGTATAAGAACGTGGTCAGTTTTTTTATAGGTTTGACACTTCTTCACAAGACAGTGAATATACGACATAAAATGTCTTGAATGCAAAAAAGGATGCAATAGCTTATATATTAAACCATCTCAAGAAGTAATTTTCAAAGACCGATTTGCTGAAAATTGGGCTCCACAGCCCTGTATGTAACCAGTGTACTTATGTCACAGCATCAATAGGCAGAAGTCTTCCTTGACAGATGTTAACGGCCAGTTTGGGGGAGGGGAAACCGCCGAAGGGATAAATTGGGTGGGTCTAGTATTGTTGTGCAAGTTGACCCCTTGACTATCATCAACTCCCCTGGAACTCTCCACCGGCCATAGGAGGAAGCTCCGACCTCGTTTGATGACCCCTGGTTTAACCTAAGAGATACAAACGTAAGTTTTGCACTCGCTGTCACGTCCTAACATCAAAGAACCAGGTTCAAAATTTCCCCCCAGAATCTTCAGGTTTGAGAAAATATATTAAATAACCCCACTGAATGAAACCAATAATATATTAAGTACACGAAGCCTAAATGAAACCGATTTTATTGAACAGAAATCCGTAACCGCTTCTAATATACATTTAATAAGGTATTGTATCCAAAGAAAAGAGTAGTGGTTAAGTATGCTACCAAGCAGTCAATATACAACATACAAATTCTTTGGATACAAAAATAAAAATTTCACTATTGTGGGTCTGGATCCGACCTGGGATGATTTTAATTTGCTCACAGAGTCAGATGATTCCTAAATGGTATAATATAAAATTAGTATTGTATGCAAATAGTCCAATATAGTAATATACAACAAAATGCTTCACGTTATAACATCAAAGGATCAGTTATTCGCACTATTGTCCTCATTTTTGTCGCCATATTTATTACAACGTTTCGGCCGTTGTACGCTCCGGCCTTCTTCAGGTGGTTGGAATGTCGAACTGAGCCCTTTATTTCGCTCACTGGGTTAGACTGTTCTAGTTCCACGTGTCATATTTAATGGATGTCAATTATCAGTTATCTCCTGTTAATTTCCCTATGAAAGTTCTCCTCTGCCTTAACCGGGTATTGAACTCACGCTCTTTGGGTCCTGTCACTGGCTCTAACCAACGCCTTTATTCACTGTACCGATGCTATGGAACAGAAATCCATAACAGCTTCTAATATCCAATGTCTGAAAAGACATGTGCTCCATACAAAAATAGAACAATAACGGGGTCTTTTTCTTGATGGGTTGGACACTTCTTTAAAAGATACTATTTGAATAGTGGTTAAGTATGCTACCAGTCAGTCAATATACAACACAAAAATTCTTTTGATACAAAAAAAAAACTTTGAAGAATTGTGGGTCTGGATCCGACCCGGGATGATTTTAATTTGCTCGCGGAGACAGCTGATTTCTAAATGGTATAATATCAAATTAATAAGGTATTGTATGAAAAGGTGTTTAAAACTGGAAGTGAATTGTCTCAAATGTAAAGAAGCTCTGAAATGTATGCACTATAAAAGCCACAAAGATGGGTATGCTTGGTGATGTCTGAAAAGAACATGTGCTCCATAGCAATATAAGAACGGGGTCTTTTTCTTGATGGGTTGGACACTTCTTTAAAAGATACTATTTGAATAGTGGTTAAGTATGCTACCAGTCAGTCAATATACAACACAAAAATTCTTTTGATACAAAAAAAAAACTTTGAAGAATTGTGGGTCTGGATCCGACCCGGGATGATTTTAATTTGCTCGCGGAGACAGCTGATTTCTAAATGGTATAATATCAAATTAATAAGGTATTGTATGAAAAGGTGTTTAAAACTGGAAGTGAATTGTCTCAAATGTAAAGAAGCTCTGAAATGTATGCACTATAAAAGCCACAAAGATGGGTATGCTTGGTGATGTCTGAAAAGAACATGTGCTCCATAGCAATATAAGAACGGGGTCTTTTTCTTGATGGGTTGGACACTTCTTTAAAAGATACTATTTGAATAGTGGTTAAGTATGCTACCAGTCAGTCAATATACAACACAAAAATTCTTTTGATACAAAAAAAAAACTTTGAAGAATTGTGGGTCTGGATCCGACCCGGGATGATTTTAATTTGCTCGCGGAGACAGCTGATTTCTAAATGGTATAATATCAAATTAATAAGGTATTGTATGAAAAGGTGTTTAAAACTGGAAGTGAATTGTCTCAAATGTAAAGAAGCTCTGAAATGCATGCACTATAAAAGCCACAAAGATGGGTATGCTTGGTGATGTCTGAAAAGAACATGTGCTCCATAGCAATATAAGAACGGGGTCTTTTTCTTGATGGGTTGGACACTTCTTTAAAAGATACTATTTGAATAGTGGTTAAGTATGCTACCAGTCAGTCAATATACAACACAAAAATTCTTTTGATACAAAAAAAAAACTTTGAAGAATTGTGGGTCTGGATCCGACCCGGGATGATTTTAATTTGCTCGCAGAGACAGCTGATTTCTAAATGGTATAATATCAAATTAATAAGGTATTGTATGAAAAGGTGTTTAAAACTGGAAGTGAATTGTCTCAAATGTAAAGAAGCTCTGAAATGTATGCACTATAAAAGCCACAAAGATGGGTATGCTTGGTGATGTCTGAAAAGAACATGTGCTCCATAGCAATATAAGAACGGGGTCTTTTTCTTGATGGGTTGGACACTTCTTTAAAAGATACTATTTGAATAGTGGTTAAGTATGCTACCAGTCAGTCAATATACAACACAAAAATTCTTTTGATACAAAAAAAAAACTTTGAAGAATTGTGGGTCTGGATCCGACCCGGGATGATTTTAATTTGCTCGCGGAGACAGCTGATTTCTAAATGGTATAATATCAAATTAATAAGGTATTGTATGAAAAGGTGTTTAAAACTGGAAGTGAATTGTCTCAAATGTAAAGAAGCTCTGAAATGCATGCACTATAAAAGCCACAAAGATGGGTATGCTTGGTGATGTCTGAAAAGAACATGTGCTCCATAGCAATATAAGAACGGGGTCTTTTTCTTGATGGGTTGGACACTTCTTTAAATGATACTATTTGAATAGTGGTTAAGTATGCTACCAGTCAGTCAATATACAACACAAAAATTCTTTTGATACAAAAAAAAAACTTTGAAGAATTGTGGGTCTGGATCCGACCCGGGATGATTTTAATTTGCTCGCGGAGACAGCTGATTTCTAAATGGTATAATATCAAATTAATAAGGTATTGTATGAAAAGGTGTTTAAAACTGGAAGTGAATTGTCTCAAATGTAAAGAAGCTCTGAAATGTATGCACTATAAAAGCCACAAAGATGGGTATGCTTGGTGATGTCTGAAAAGAACATGTGCTCCATAGCAATATAAGAACGGGGTCTTTTTCTTGATGGGTTGGACACTTCTTTAAAAGATACTATTTGAATAGTCGTTATATATGCTACCAGGCAGTCAATATACAACAATAAAAATTTCAGGATTGTGGGTCTGGATCTCATCCGGGATGATTTTAATTTGCTCACAGAGTCAGATGATTCCTAAATAGTATAATATCAAATTAGTACTGCAAATAGTCCAATTAATAAGTAATATACAACAAAATAACATGTAATAGTTAATTTATTAAAGAAACTCATGAAGAAAATACTAAAGACAGCTTTTAGCAGAGATAATTGGCTAAGTTTGGTATTGTTCCGTAGGTTGACGAGACTATGCTCAACTTTAAGTGTAAAACTCACAGAGGCCGTTGCCTACTTCATAGAACAGATACACTCTAGTATCATAAGAATACAAAATACATGTACACGAACTAACAATTAGTTCAGTGTTACTCGAACACCGACCTCCATTCGACTCTTTGACTATCATCGACCCTTTAAAACTCCTCATCGACCTCTCGGGAGTTGCTCGGACTCCGTTTGACGACCCTTAGTCTAAATTAAAACAATTTCGTGATTGCCAGGAAAAAACTCAAACGCATCATAAATCACCTTGATAGATTACATGCTCAATATTTTAACAAAAGGCAAGTAATATCAAACACAAGAAGGTTTTTTTCTTACTACTTTTTCGATCTTACAGTTTCTTGTCAATATTGTACAGCCCAGTAGTTCGTGTATCTGACTACACATCGGTAGTTCAATGCTAAAAGCTGTTTATGGCTATCCGCTAAAAACAGAGAAAATACGCACATTAAGAGGGTAGTATATGGTTAACGCCAGAAAATATCATTTGGTTTTAACCAAATTTAATGCCCATTTGATCTAAGAAGAGTTTTGTACTCAGTGTCGACTCAGAATGTCAAAAGATCTAGGCGCCTCGTGAGCCGACAACTTAAAAAGCCACTAAGTGGAGAATCTGGACTTTATGTATGTCGGTGGGTGCACGAACGTTAGCAAGGAAATGAACCCAGCTAAATTTAGGGTTGGCACGGACAAGACAAGTAGATAACAGGAAGTTATATCAACGCTAGGCCCGATCTGCTAAATTCGTTAACATTCTGAAGAACTCGGATGTTTGGAGCTTTCAAAATTATTCAAGAATCCATGAGAGGTTTTTCATGAACTATCAAATCAGGAAAAGCTGCACAGCCATCAACGGCTTCCAGGCAGTTCTAATTAATTAATTTCACTCACAAAGCTTGGTATGGGTTTCAGGCACTTTCCAATGGTGCCGCCCGCTGGCATCCCTCCCTCCGCACCGACAACATCGAGAAATCACACCCCTGACAAATCGATCTTGGCGAGATTCGAACCCGAGCCTCATAGTCAGAAAGCGGCCATTCTAACCACTCGGCAATAATGATACTGATGGCAGTGATCGTTATCGCGTAACAAAACACGTCGTCCAGTAAATATTACCGGAGCTTATCACGTTTAAAGGCGTGACAGATTTTTGTGAACAAAGCTATGAATATTAGAAAATAACAATAGTTAATAAAAGAAACGTGTCAGCTAGCAGAAGCAGTTGCAACCTAATCAGTAGCCAGGCTAGGTTTAAGGCTCTAAGTTGACTACAGCAAATTGTCCTACGGGATAAAAGCATTGGTTTGTCAATTTGGTGCGATAGTGGCTGTGAGTTCAATCCCTGAGTCAGGCAGTGTGTACTTGCAATCAGTCGAAACGTATGACCAATAGCTGAAGAGTACTCAATAAAAATAAAAACAAGACGATATCCTTAGACATGAGCAGTGGAACGAGAAGTGTCTACCCTCGGAGATTAAATAAAGGGTCAAGTTAAGAATTCCCTGTAGATTAAACCCAGATCGATATATCATTGAAGAAGGCACAAGGACAGAAACGCTGTGATAGCAAGAAAGATGAAGAAAATGGTCCGAATATAAATAGTGTAAATAAATAAGTAAATGTCCAAAGACTTATCTGTCCGATTCCAAGTTTCACAGAGACACCGCTCATCAGAGTCAGGTAGTCATATTTATATACGCGACATAAAAGACGCTAAATATTGATGCCTAACAAATTTTATGCTTCTTCTAAAGACGTTACGCCGTAACTTCTCTCTCCAACCAGCCTCCCATAGCTAGAGATAGAGAAATAATTAATTCTTCACTTTCCATAAATGCAATAGTGAACACATCAAACTAGACTGAAATTTGAACTTGGCTCTTCCATTCAAAATTTTGGGAGATTCACTTTATTTTCAAATAACTTTTTGATTCTAATGTAAACCGGACATGTCTACCTTTTTGATTCTTACGTAAACCGGACATGTCTACCTTTTTGATTCTTACGTAAACCGGACATGTCTACCTTTTTATTCTTACGTAAATCGGACATGTCTACCTTTTTTATTCTTACGTAAACCGGACATGTCTACCTTTTTGATTCTTACGTAAACCGGACATGTCTACCTTTTTGATTCTTACGTAAACCGGACATGTCTACCTTTTTGATTCTTACGTAAACCGGACATGTCTACCTTTTTATTCTTACGTAAATCGGACATGTCTACCTTTTTTATTCTTACGTAAACCGGACATGTCTACCTTTTTGATTCTTACGTAAACCGGACATGTCTACCTTTTTGATTCTTACGTAAACCGGACATGTCTACCTTTTTGATTCTTACGTAAACCGGACATGTCTACCTTTTTATTCTTACGTAAATCGGACATGTCTACCTTTTTGATTCTTACGTAAACCGGACATGTCTACCTTTTTGATTCTTACGTAAACCGGACATGTCTACCTTTTTGATTCTTACGTAAACCGGACATGTCTACCTTTTTGATTCTTACGTAAACCGGACATGTCTACCTTTTTGATTCTTACGTAAACCGGACATGTCTACCTTTTTGATTCTTACGTAAACCGGACATGTCTACCTTTTTGATTCTTACGTAAACCGGACATGTCTACCTTTTTATTCTTACGTAAATCGGACATGTCTACCTTTTTGATTCTTACGTAAACCGGACTTGTCTACCTTTTTGATTCTTACGTAAACCGGACATGTCTACCTTTTTGATTCTTACGTAAACAAGAAATGTCTACCTTTTTATTCTTACGTAAACCGGACATGTCTACCTTTTTGATTCTTACGTAAACCGGACATGTCTACCTTTTTTATTCTTACGTAAACAAGAAATGTCTACCTTTTTATTCTTACGTAAACCGGACATGTCTACCTTTTTTATTCTTACGTAAACAAGAAATGTCTACCTGTTTGATTCTTACGTAAACCAGACATGTCTACCTTTTTTATTCTTACGTAAACAAGAAATGTCTACCTTTTTTATTCTTACGTAAACCGGACATGTCTACCTTTTTGATTCTTACGTAAACCGGACCTGTGTACCTTTTTTGTTCTTTCGTAAACCGGACATGTCTATCTTTTTTTATTCTTACGTAACCCGAACACGCCCAGTATTTTGATTCTTATTATACTGTTAGGTCAAGTTTTGGAGTTTCGCATTCTTTTCAACTAACTTATAAGCGTCCTTTCAAATGCTAGTTTTCGAAGCCATTACTTGTGTATTCGGCACGATCTTTGCCTGGTGCCTCCTCTTGTGGTCCAACGCCAGTTGAGCCTAGAAATAATCTATAAGATCACCTACCTGGGGTTGGCGCTCGATAACCGCGTACGAAATTTGCTACTACTGTTGGAGCGATGCCCGTTTCACCGTCAGTATTAGTGGCTCCAAATTACTGACTGTATTTCGCAAAGCAATAAGTAGCAATCCATCAAACACGAAACGAAACCTGACACAAGACTCTGCTCCTGCCAAAACCTTTTGCTCCGTTTGCCTCTGTACACGTCTTGAGCAGGGGTCAGTCGAGGAAATAGATTATCCGCGTATCTTTCAAAACTTTAACGAGAAAAGTAAAGTTGCGTCAGGTGTCGGTTATAGAAGTTGTAAACTGTGGGAAGCTGCAAAAGTCCATTAACAACACCGTTTCTTAGTAGATTATTATCATGGTTATCATATTTGCTTTTTTTTATTGCGCCCCCTGTCAAGAACCCCCTTTTGCATTGCGACCCGTTGGACCATTGCGCAATAAATCAAAGACAAACTCTGTTCACTAGGTTCATTTATTTAGCATCGACAATTTATATTTCTGAAGATCCGCACATATTGGAATTGCTTGTATCTATTTGTATTATCTATTTGAATGAATATAAAATTATTACTTTTAGAAAAACAACTTTAAAAGAAATTCTGACACAAAGGTAAAATAAATAATATTTGAAAAAATCTCATTTAATGAGATAGATGTGATTGTTTTGTTCATAAGCATCTGATTCCATTTGGGAACACAGGAAGACAATGCTACATTCAGATCAGGTGCAGTGTTGAACCCGTTTCTATCTTTCGTCTTAAATTGAGTTAATGTGGAAAATGCCCGTTCACTCAAATAAGTAGGTGTAAAAGGCAGAAATAATAAAATAACCTTTTTACTCAGTTTTGGAAATTCCCTTTGCAAATATTTCAATAATTTTGCAATCGTATTGCGTAGATCAACATTTTTCAGACGTTTTTTTATTTTTATTTTTTTTACTGTAACCCTCAGCAAGAACCCCATTTTCATTGCGACCCCGTTGGACCATTGTGCAATAAATCAAAGACATACTCTGTTCACTAGGTTCATTTATTTAGCATCGATAATTTATATTTCTGAAGATCCGCCCATATTGGAATTGCTTGTATCTATTTGTATTATCTCTTTGGATGAATATAAAATTATTCCTTTTAGAAAAACAAATTTAAAATAAGTTCTGACACAAAGGTGAAGTAAATCAATATTTAATGTTTCAACCACATTGTAAAAATGTGCCTCTCTGTAGTCTTATTTTCCTCTTCTTATTGGGCTTCGCAAAAGAAGTCAACTGCTACTTTGTGGAGCCGACTCCAAAAAGGATGTTTCACCTATCACGACAATCTTAACCTGTTCAAGTCTAAGATTAACCGATATCTTTGAACCAGACTCGGATGGGCGGGGTTAGCTCTTTATGTGAACGTAAAGAAAATAGATAGATAGATAGATAGATAGATAGATAGATAGATAGATAGATAGATATGAATAGATTGAGATTGATAGATAGATAGATAGATAGATAATGAACTGAGATAGATATGAATAGACTGATATATATATATATATATATATATATATATATATATATAGATAGATAGATAGATAGATAATGAACTGAGATAGATATGAATAGACTGATATATATATATATATATATATATATATATATATATAGAGAGAGAGAGAGAGAGAGAGAGAGATAGATAGATATGAATAGAATGAGATTGATAGTGAACTAAGATAGATAGATAGATAGATAGATAATGAACTGAGATAGATATGAATAGACTGATATATATATATAGATAGATAGATAGATAATGAACTGAGATAGATATGAATAGACTGATATATATATATATATATATATATATATATACACACACACACACATATATATATATATATATATATATATATATATATATATAGATAGATAGATAGATAGATAGATAGATAGATAATGAACTGAGGATGTCCTTTTTCTTGAGTGAATATTGTATCATCATTTTTCAGTGATAGCAATGATTTTCCAGATGCAATTTATACTGTTTTAATCATAGCGGGCAGTGGGGTGTGGAGGAGATGGGAAGGATTCATACCTACCACAAGGCCTCTTTGCGCGTAAGTGAATACGACGAACTCGACTTGCCTATTTCTAAATTCCAAGCCCCTATCCATTATATTAACCGCCCATCCAACCCGGGGCGTGGGGAATAATCTCACTGTGAAGCGATCACAAATCAATCTCACTGACCGTTACTCCTATGACAGGTACTGGAGGCGAATTCAGAGACCTCATTAGAAATTAGTGGGCCGTAACTAAAATTAGCACAATGGTACATTCATGGGGTATCCGTTAAGGCATATTCTCACTGACAAAATATGATAAGAATAATGAGAGGAGCATTATTCTCACTTAGGTGGATTGCATAATGAGATCTTTGCTAAATGAAGCAAACATCTGCCTCAGAATTACATTAAAATAAGAAAATAGCCAGTCATTCGTCTGTAGCCGATCTCCAAATCTCTTGGAACTTTTCTAACGTGTTATAATTGATTTCCTGTAAAGTATCAACGACTTAATATTTGAAACGTATGAACCTTGATATTGCTAGACATCTTAAAAACGGGCGAAGTAACCGGTTTCGCTCCCGCTCAGCAGGCTTACAACGGGAGATTTAAATTAAATTAAAAAGCACAGAAAATGTACAATGAAAAGGAAATGTGGAGGAGGAGGGAAAAAGTTATGAGCAAAAGGAGCTAGAGGCAAATGACAGCCCAAACAACCACTCACGTTATTTGCACAAGGAAGGCTTGCGGGACCCGATGTAAAGTGCCTCCAGCACCTTAAGGTGAAATAACTCGTGTGACCGGGACAACACGGTGAACTGGTCAACACTAAAATTAGCTGCAAAAAATCTGCTCTTTAATAAGTGCTCACATATGGCGGACCCGTAGGTGTTTAGGACGAGTCCCTTCAACGGTAAAGTGTGATTTTGTACATTTTCTGTGTTTTTTAATTTAAATTAAATCTCCCGTTGTAAGCTTGATGAGCGGGAGCGAAACCGGTTGCTTCGCCCGTTTTTAATATGTCTAGTAATATCAAGCTTCATTCATTTTAAACTGTATATTTATTTTCACCTACAGGCCTGCACTGAATGTTCGAGAAATATTATTAACCAGGTTAAAAGCCGCCCTATTCCGTGTGTGGGTGTGTGTGCATATATATATATATATATATATATATATATATATATATATATATATATATATATGTATGTATAATTTCAATATATATATATATATATATATATATATATATATATATATATTGAAATTATACATATATATATATATATATGTATGTATAATTTCAATATATATATATTGAAATTATACATATATATATATATAGAGATATATTTATGTATGTATAATTTCAATACATATATATATATTGAAATTATACATACATACATATATCTATATATATATATATAATTTCAATATATATATATATTTAAATTATACATATATATGTATATATATATTGAAATTATACATACATACATATATATATATGTGTGTGTGTGCGGGTGTGTGTGTGTGTGTGTGTGTGTATTTAGGCAGCAATCCTTCTTTCATGCACATTTCATTGAAAACGACAGACAAGGTGCTTTTATTTAGTTTTTATACAATTTCTCATGCGATCTAATAATGTTTTTCTTTTCGATGATAAATCATATAAAAACTGTCCGAATGTTTATTTTTATCCGAGCGCTTTCGGCTATACATTTAGCCCTTTTCAAGGCTTAAATATTTTAACTGTTAAAATAAGAAATAGTTTGTTGTATGTATGTTTTCATTTTTTCATTTTTTTTTTTTTTTCATTTTTTCAAAACACGGTCAATGTTCAAAGTTAATATTATTAAGTGTTGGTTTTTTTTTGGTTCTTTATATATATACTATGTTATTCGCAGACAGTACTGTTTCGCTCTATCACGGCTCCTCAGTGCGACTAGACATCCAAATGCCTCAAGCCAGGACCGAAACCCGAATATCGCAAAGGACGAAATGCGATACAGGAAGAAAGCTTTTTACTTTTATTTTTAATCATTTCAACCCAAGTAAGGCAATAAAGCAACTAAGACGCAAGGATATGAGAATATGAGTCAGATATACTATACAGGAGAGAAGACAATAAAAGAACAAGAATTACGAAGACAGAAGATAACGACTGATGTTGCATTTTAATTATTGGGCTTGACTTGTAAACAAGAAGCCAGAAATATTTCCACAAGCGAGAAGTGCGAGAGAAGAAACTGTTAGCATAGAACTTACGGTTACAGCTAGCCATTTCAACTGTAAAATGAAGAGGCCTACTTGCCAATTTTTTATTCTTTCTTTCTTTTATCCACCATGCCCCTTCAGGGTGTAGGCGATCATGGCCCTCCACATCTTCTTGTCCAATGTTGGCTGGAAAGCAAGAGAGATCCATAAGCGAGAAGTACGAGTGAGGAAAATGTTGGCATAGAACTTACGGTTACATCTAGCCATTTCAGATTCATAAAGTCTATATCCATAATATTCATAATATATATATATATTTCTATCATGTGTATATCATTGCTTGATCCGGCTTCTAATGCTTCAGTTTGAGTGGCTTGGTGATAGTAGTCGTGGCTCTCGGGGGCACAGTCCTATGGTTACAGAGACTTTCAGTTGAGTTCCACCACGAATATGTGAGCGAGCGGCGCTATATTGAGTCTGATTTGCTACCTCTTCGTCACCGAGGCCCGTTGGAACATTTGGTATGACTGGTTGGTTTGCTTGATAACTCAACTGTCAGGGTTTCAATTCTCGGTAATGGATGCGCACTGCTGATGAGTCTCAAATATAGGACGAAACGGCCGTCCAGTGCTTTCTGCATTCTGTTGAGGTTTCTTTCAGACTCAATGAATTACTTATATATATATATATATATATATATATATATATATATATATATATATATATATATATATATATATATATATTATAATGTTTCCTTTATTTTTAGCCTTTTTGACATGTGGATGAAGTTATTATATTTGTATTACCATCGTGTATGTTGCTGATGGAATTTGGTACGTTTCCATGTGTATTAAATGAAACTTAATTAAGCTCTGGTTGGAGACATGTAAGGCCTGTTGTAGTTTATCCAATATAATTATTTACGAAATTAAATTAATGAAGAACACAGTTCCCTCGGGGACGCGTGTATTCGTAAATAATATTGATTCTCTGTAATTTGGACCTATATATATATATATAGCCATATATATATATATATATATATATATATATATATATATATATATATATATATGGTTATATATATATAACCACATATATATATATGTGTGTGTGTGTGTGTGTGTGTGTGTGTGTGTGTGTGTGTGTGTGTGTGTGTGGTAATGGATAGCTTTGACTTAAGATTCGGAAACCCGGGTTCGAATTCCAGTCGAGCTTGTTAGTTAGGTTCAAATACCCTTGGCAAATATATGAATCCATAGCTTCACCCCACCCGACCAACCGTGGGTAAATAGCAAGCCAGACTGGGTCCTATAGCCTTGGGTGGCAACTGGTCTAGCAGATGGACATATCTAGTTTTAAACCCTGAGGAGGATCGTTTTAAAACTTTGTGTCACACTAATCGTACCACTAATCAGTTCTTTAAAAAGGTGTAGATGATTATATATATATATATATATATATATATATATATATATATATATATATATATATGGTGTAGATGGTCATATATATATATATATATATAGATATATATATATATATTCTCCCCCTTCACTTTCAGTATATCACTTCCGTTAAGTTAACAGATTAAATAGGTCAATGTCTGGTCCCTCCTCCCCTAATACTAAGTATGATAGATAGGAATTTTAAAATAAACCCTCTCTAAACTCGATCATGTCTCTCACACCACTCCTCACTACCTTCTCTGTTAAATTACATAAACTTAATACTACCCGTCAAAAGTGTAAATTTTCATTTCATTTTTCGTTTCACCTTTTGGGAGTGATGCCTGATGATCCAGCGTCCTTTAAAAGGGCTATGGTGAAATAAATTATTACATGGAGCCTTAAAGTGGTCTGTTTTTCTTTAAATTATTAGCTCTGAATTTACATTGAGCTCTCAGGATTTCATCCTCCTTGTGACTACCCATACGGATTACCAAGTTTTTCGTAACTTCTACGGTAGTTTTCATGTAGTTTGCTACCATTTTCTACTGGCCAGAATGAGACCCTATAGCTGGCTGCCACGAATAGGCAGGAAGATTCTATTGGCCAGCGTGAGAGCCAACAGCAGACTGACACGAATATTAACTAGCAGGCTAGCATGCAAAAAAATCGATAGCTGCATTCGTCACAAGTGGGAAAAATTTAAATCTGCATGGCACTTTACTCCAATTGGCTCATTCACTTGCTTAAACTCAACGTTGATTCTGATTCCGCAGAACTGTGTTGGGTGTGAAAAGATATTTGTTGTTAACATTCTTTTTTCATACGGTTTTTCCAGTTACGAGTCCTTTTTTAAAGCTGATCGTTTTGTGTTCATTTTGTTTCGGTCTTTTTTCGTAACAGATTTAATGTTTAGTGTAGAGCTTAGAAAAAATTCGCAGTGTGAGATAGGCAAGAAGTAAGGCATGTAGCAACATCAGCACGGCAAAGGGCACTACTTTAAAGGCAAGGAAGGGCAAAAATATTTTAAGTCAAGTGATAGCGATTGCTATTAATCAAGGACGGGAAATGCCGGGCCATGCTGCTAGTTTACATATATATATATATATATATATATATATATATATATATATAAAACTTTGTGTGTGTGTGTGTGTGTGTGTGTGTGTGTGTGTGTGTGTTGAGTCGTATTTGCCTTGACGGTTCTCAATGTTTGTCAGATGCTGACAGACCACATAAAACCGTGCAAGCTCAACATGATTATTAACGACCGTGAAGCTATCATCGTTTTTTATAATAAATAATTAATTTAATTTTCTTGTTTTTGTTTTTGGATTTGTATATTTCTTTTTAATGTTTCTAACGAAAGATTCATCTTGCTTAAAGTTATCCATGCATTTGATTTTTATAGAGAATGTTCATGTTATTCTTTGTATATTTATTGTTGCTATTGGCAACCTTAGAAAGAAATCGTCTAATATGGTGATCTATAAGAGGGTTTGGAAACAAAAAACCGTTATAAACCAGCGTTTATTTCACGTTGTTAATATATATAGATGTATATATTTATTAACAGTAAAGAAAAGATACTATTAGGTTGGTGCAAAAATAATGTCGTTTTTCTCACATAAGTTGAACGTCAAAAAACGACATTATTTTTGCACCAACCTAATAGAATCCAGTCGCGATTTAATTGATGAGATACTCAGTGGATCGTCTTAGTGTTTCTCGGGTAGTTCTTTCGAACAAGCTTGCAGCGTCTGGACCCAAGAATTACTTTCTATCCCACTAGACACATCAAAACAAAAAAGCTGGGATAAAATAAAATGCGAGGCCAATTTTACTAATTTGAGGCTCTCTCTGGATCAGCATATCCTCGCCTGTCTACTATCTGATTCACAACTGAGTAGTGGCGCCTGGCTCAACGCAGTGCCCTCTTCATCTACCGGTACCCTTCGAGATGATGAGTGCACTCGGGTCGGAGTCGCGATCCGTCTTGGACTAAAATAATGTGAGCGTCACAGATGCAGATGTGGAGCCTCCATCGATGAGTTTGGTTTGCATCCTCTCTCCTGTCGTCGTAGTGCCGGCCGCTTTCCACGGCATGCAGCAATTAACGACATCATCAAAAGAGGTTTGTATGCAGCTGGGTTCCCTTCCCAAATCGAACCCGTAGGCCTGGACCGTGGTAATGGAAAGCAGCCGGATGCCATTACCATCTTCCCTTTTAAAATGAGGAAGTCGTTGATTTGGGATGCGACTTGTGCGGATACATTTTCGGCCGGTAATTTGATCAGGTCCGCGGTTGAGC
The DNA here is from genome assembly GCA_964036315.1 of Acanthosepion esculentum. Taxonomy (NCBI): domain Eukaryota; kingdom Metazoa; phylum Mollusca; class Cephalopoda; order Sepiida; family Sepiidae; genus Acanthosepion; species Acanthosepion esculentum. Next base: position 65,447,366 of record OZ038516.1, read on the forward strand.
CGGGGTCCGTCGCCCTAGACGCAGAGATGAAAAAAATAGTTAAATATTCTTCTCTTGTTGATAGATTTTTTTTTTTACTCCTGTGGCAGTGGAGACTTCAGGGGTTATTTGCCCTCGTTCGATGCCGTTCCTTCGGAGGATTGGCGCGATTGCGTCTCGATTAAGTGACGAGCCTCGCGAAACGGAATGGCTCTTGCAGCGTGTCTCACTGGCGACGGTTCGAGGTAATGCTTTCTCCATCATTGCGGCTGGCAGAGGATAGAAAAAATTGTTTATAGTTACGTTGTTCTGGAATTGTCATCAATGGTCGACTGAACTTGCTTTGTTTCAGTGACTTTTGTTTTGTTATGTTTCATAGATTATTAAATCAGTAATTTTGCTTGCAAGAATAAATATTATAATTGTTTGTTTTCTTTCTTCTTAAATCACGAGAATCGCCAGCTTATGGAAAAAAGTACAAAGATTCATTTACTTAAGCATAAACACAAATACATATACACACATTTTATTCTTTCGTTTTCCCATCTGACGAAGCCTTAAATGACGAAAGGCATTATCAAATCTATTTTAAAACAAATCTCTTTTCATGAATGCTTCCAATTGTCAGAATTTTAAAAATTGATCAGGATTATATATCCTAGCTTTAATATATATATATATATATATATATATATATATATGTGTGTGTGTGTGTGTGTGTGTGTGTGTGTGTGTGTGTGTGTGTGTGTAAAAAGAAAGAACAGAAAGATATATAATCCGGTGTTCTTATTGATATTTTATTTTATTTTTAACCCTAACCATACCCTCCCTAAACTTAACCTCTTTTTCGAACGTAACTCATAATTGATACAACAATAGTTAATAAAAATGAACACGCTACCGCCCCTGTCTGAATGATTGGATTTCTCTGTATCCTTGGAAACAGGAAATTATGAATTTATATGTGCGTTTAAAACTCGGTAAATTTAAAAATAAGTTATTCCAATATTCGCTTGAAGATGAAACGGAACTAATGCTTTTAATTTAATTAAATAATTAAATTTGAAGTTTTTAGCTTCCATTTTTGAAACATGGTTATTACTATGTAGCGAAAAAATCATATTTTAAATCAGTTAATTTATAATATATATATATATATAAATTTAATACATATATATTTAATATATATATATATATTAAATATATATATATCTCGTGCGATCTAATAAAGTTTTTCTTTTCAGAGGATAAATTATAAAGGATATATGTATATATATATATATATATATATATATATATATATATATATATATATATATATTCCTCGTTTAGTTAAAAGAAACGCCAGCTTATGGAAAAGGGAGAAAGATTCATTTCTTTAAGCATAAACACAAATACATATACACACATTTTATTCTTTCGTTTTCCCA
>OZ038516.1:65456274-65476274 GCA_964036315.1 Acanthosepion esculentum
TGAAAAGATCAGGGTGAGAGATTTTGTCCTGCTTTGTATAACCGCATATTGAACGAAGACAGTGTTTATGAAAAGCATCAAGTTGATTGATGAGTGTCCTGTATGGCGTCCACAGTTCTGGCCCATATAGAAGTGTGGTGAGAATGACTGCTTGATAGGCATTGATTTTCGTTTTCAGTGAAATCCCATGAACATCCCATAGGCGATGCTTAAGCATCCCAAAGGAATTGATTGCATTTGATATTCGGTTAACGATCAGGTCAACAAAAGGGGCACTTGAAATGACTTTGACTCTTAAGTACGTGAAATATTTCACATTATTTAGGTTGTTGTTGCCAACATGTACATATATATATATATATATATATATATATATATATATATATATATAATATTTTTATTATAAGAGATTATAATATATAGATTTTTAAATGATTTTTACTCCATTTGTTTTTATTCTCATTTGTATATATATATATATATATATGTGTGTGAGTGTGTGTGTGTGTATGTATATCTGTGTATGTGTGAGCATGTGTATATATAAGTATTTAGCATTTAAGCATTAACATCATTGGTAATATATATATATATATATATATGGATTTGCATTTGGAAACAAGAATTAATCAACATGTACCTTCTAAAATACGACTTGGCCAAATAGATAACATGTGTTATCTTCCCTCTGCAAATATGGAATCGGCTATTGCGCAACACCTAGTAGAGAATATAGCCTGTGCCAAGTCGTATACGAAAGAGTGGTTCCAAATTATTCACAAGGCTGGTTCCAACAATCATTTGAAGATTTTGGAATCAATCTGTATAGGATTACGGAAACCTTCTCTTTGCCGGCAGAAGGATTTTGTGAAGTCCCTTACTTTGTAGGGGGATATTTTATTTTAACTGTCCCTCGCTAATTATTTACACGCAATTTCCCCTCCCCTCGTTATAAGTAGATATACTTATACGTTATTGATTTTAGCGTGTTCCCCACCCCTTTTTTGTTGCTCTTCATTTTCGTTGCTGTTCTTTTCGTTTAATTGATGAATTTTTCCAACGATTTTCTCCTGATGAGATTAGGGACTATTACCATTAATAAATTCCTTGTTTTTAAAATAGTATATAGATTTTGTACCTCCAAGCATTTGTTGATTATATATATATATATATATATATATATATATATATATATATATATATATATATGTATCTATATATATATATATACATACATACGACTTCCGGTAAAATAGCCGCCATAATAGACTACCAACAATAAGCTATATATACAAATTTTTACTACGTTAATAAAAACACCGATCAAAATAAAAAATAAAAATAAAATAAATATAAAGGATAAAAAACAAAAATAAATTAAATAAAAACAAGCAAAATAATTTGACACAAATAACCAAATAAACGACTTCCGGTAAAATAACTGCCAAAATAGACTACCCACAATGCACCACTGACTCGTATATATAAATAGCCGAGAAAATAACACCACTCGTGGCCTGACGATTGCATCTAGCATGAAACAGACTGTCGACTCTAAGTGTTGACTTCTATGTTCACTTTTATTTATATATATATATATATATATATATATATATATATATATATATATATATATATATAATGGACACTCACGTCGTTTTCGATGTATGAGTGTCTTTCAGTTCAGTTTTTATGTTTATGTAAAAAATAAAATTTTCAGTGTTTTAATGTAAATTCTATGAATATTTTTATAATCGACTATTTCATATCAAATTTTTTGTAATAAAGTTTTTAAAAAAAACTTTAACTAACATATAATTAAATTCCTTAGACTGTTTAAACATTCAAACTTATATAAAAAATTATAATATTTATGAACTCTCAAAGTAAAGCAAAAAACAGCGTCCATTCCAAAGAAAACTAATGACACTTTATCACAACTTCTTTCTCTCTCTTTCTCTTTATGCCTTTTTGACCTATCCCCCTCCCATAACTTCCGTTAACAGATTTAGTGTGACAATGTCTGGTTTTCCTCCAAAAATTTAAAGTTGAAAGAATAGAAATGTTACATCTAACTCAATCATGTCTCTCTACCCCCTTCACCCCCGCCCATTGATAACCTTGCTTCGTTGTCAAGTTTTTTGAATTACCATATACTTGTATTTTGATTGGTCATTCTAGCTTATGTAACAGCGTTTACCCCTAGCGAAGGATCGTTAATTAATTTGAAAATTTTAAAACCATTTATTCTACATTCAACATCATCACTTGATAAGACACCGGGAGTGTTGAAACAAAATGGCTATTTTTGTAGTGATTTTATAACATATTTATGTTATCATATTTAAATAAATAATTATATATATATATATATATATATAATTATTTTTTTAAATAAATAATTATATATATATATATATAATTATTTATTTAAATATTATAACATAAATATGTTATAAAATCACTACAAAAATAGCCATTTTGTTTCAAATATATATATATATATATATATATATATATATATATATATATATATTAGGTTGGTGCAAAAATAATGTCGTTTTTTGACGTTCATCTTGCTGTGAGAAAACAACATTATTTTTGCACCAACCTAATACATATACATATATATATATACATATACATTTTCGATGTATGAGTATCTTTCAGTTCAGTTTTCATGTTTATCTTTCATATGAGACAACAATCCTGCACGGGATTTGCAGACAAGTCCACACGAGGGATATGCTGAAGGGTTGAACGTCACACGGGCTGATATATTGGGCCGAGATTTAGTGTTAATTCTTAATTCTCTCAGATGCTTGAGACGATTCTTTTCAAAGTTAGTTATACCTCAGTAGCAGGTGTTTCTCCAGTTTGCTCGGTTTTCAACAAGAAGTTTGAATTCCTATATATCGATCTTTGCAGCCTTTAAATTTTAAGTTTATCCTTTAAGCATAACCAAGCATGGCCTACATTACGCTTAGCATGAAAACGTTGGCTATACATGAAGATTTTCGGCATCCAATCATCACTCATTCTGATGATATGACCAGCCCATCTGAACTGCGATTGCAATACCACCGATGCCACATTTGATGACAAGATCAGGGTTAGAGATTTTGTCCTACCCTGTATAACTGCATATTGAACGGAGACAGCGTTTATGAAAAGCATCAAGTTGATTGAGATGCATCCTATATATATATATATATATATATATATAATTAAGGGCATGTAGCCAAGTGGTTAGAACGTTCGCATTCTGACCATGTGACCAGGGTTTGAATCTCACCATGGTCAATTTGTCAAGAAGGAGTCTTCCTGGTGTTATCAGACTGGCGGGGGTTGATCCTAGCATGTGGCACCTTTGGAAAGTGCCTGGAAACCACACCACGGGTTGACCCAAACCTTGTGAGTGAAATTGGGTAGACGGAACCCTTGGGGGCTGTTGATAGCTGTGCTAGCACGAAGTCACAAGTCATCGTGCCCGAGGGCCTGAGCATGCTGGCCTTGTTCAAATTGTTGATCACACTAGATAACACGCTCTTTCCCAGAAACTGTAACTAAGGTCTGCTCAGCATAGTTGCAGTATAGACCACAGGTGGGCTTTGTGGATGTTGAATAAACACAAATGCACCTGAGCAAGGGATTGCCTAGCCGCCTAGTAGACGGGTATCCTCGAATACAAGTGGCCAGCTATACTATACTAGACTATGTATATAATGTCCCTTTACAGCGTCTCCGGTTTTTTGTTTGTCTCTACAATATCTGCAAATGGGCCTGTTTTATTGGCTAAGAAAAAAATCCCAGCATGCATTTCTATGCTTATATTTTTCTTACTTGGGTTTTATATTCTCCAAGTCTTCTTCCCTCATATATTGCAAAAATTTCATTTGTATCTTTTCTCATTGTTAGTAATAGTTCTTTTGTATTAACTATTTTCCTTATAACATTCTCATTTGTCACATAGTCTCTCTATGGTATTCTTTGCATTCATTAGTAAAATCACATCTCAGGGTTAGAGATTTTGTCCTACCCTGTATAACTGCATGTTGAACGGAGACAGCGTTTATGAAAAGCATCAAGTTGATTGAGGTGCGTCGTCAATGGCGTCCACTATTCTGACCCACAAAGAAGTGTGGTGAAATGACTACTCGATAAAGGCTGATTTTCGTTTTCAGTGAAATCCCACGAAAATCCCAGAGGCTATACTTAAGCATCCCAAAAGAATTCGTTGCTTTTGATATTCGGTTAACGATCACGTCAGCCAAAGACGTACTTGACACGAGTTTGCCTTTTAAGTACGTGAAAGATTTCACATAATTCAGGTTGTTGTTGTCAGCATGCATATATATATATATATAAAAGCCAACTCTTAACAATATTAACTATGAACAAGGCCACAATGTGCTAACCGTATTCAGAAATTAAAAACATCCCTACTACACACTAAGACATACACATAATGCACACACTCAATTAAGCTGAAAAATTGAATCATCCTTGATAATGGCTAAAGGTATAGCCGAAAGCGCTTGGAACTATAAAACATTTGGACAGTTTTAACATACTTTTTGTCCAGAAAAGAAAGCACTTGTTCAAACACAAGAAAAATTAAATAAAAAGCTTAACCGTAGTACCTTGTCTGTTGTTTTTAATGAAACATGCATAAACGAAGGATTGCTGCCTAAATATACAACTATATATATATATATATATATATATATATATATATATATATATATATATATATATATAATATTTTATTATAGGAGATTATAATAAAAAGGAATTTTTAAATGATTTTACTCCACTTGTTCTTTCTCTCATTTGTATACATATATATCTATATATATATATATATATATATATATATATATATATATATATATGTGTGTGTGTGTGTGTGTGTGTGTGTGTGTGTGTGTGTGTGTGTGTGAGCATGTGTATATATAAGTATTTAGCATTTAAGTATTAATATCATTGGTAATATATATATATATATATATATATATATATATATATATATATAATATTTATTGTCTAAGCATTAATATCAATTATTTATATAAAAACGTAAATAAACGAAATACGACTTGTCTGGCAAAAAATAAAATTCCCATAAATAAAAATTTATATATAAAAATAGGTCACATGACTAGAACCGGAACAAAGCCAGACTAAGTCTGCTACAAATAAAAAAAAAAGAAAAGGAAAAAAATGATTACGACATACTTACGTGCTGACGAGCGTACGCGAGCGCGCGGACGAGCGCACTGACAAACATACCGAATACAGAAGAAAATTTACAACAATGCTAAATGAGTCTTAAAAAGAAAAAATATAAACAGTGAATTGCTGATACCCTTTAAAGTGTGGATGAAGTGGCCCGTCTACGAAACTCTGTCAGCTAAGTCATAATTTTACTCACATTAATCCTACATATATATATATATATATATATATATATATATATATATATTGTGTATATTTAGGCAGCAAATCTAGTATATCCAACTTAATTATTCGCAATGATTCTTCCCCCCTCCCCGTTAGCGATTTGCAAAAAACAACATAGTTTACAAATTCAAATGCCCTTTGAGAGATTGTATCTCCAATGGATTAAATAATATTTATGTTGGTCACACCACAAACTCGCTTTCACGACGCTTGACTCTACATTTGAATGATAACTCTAACATTTTTAGGGAATTTAAAACAACATGCCTGGCCGCATACACAATTCCAGAAAATCCTAAAATATGAAAACAATAAACAAAAACTAAACATTCTTGAAGCTATATACATGAAACAGTTGAAACCTAACCTGAACAAAATAAACTACGAAATCTACACAAATATTCTTAAATGCCTATAATTGATAACAGAAGCCATTGGTTTATACCAACGGCTTCCCATACTTAATACTTCTCGTTTTCACTCTCGCATGGTTATGTGTGACGTCACGAGCTGCGATGCGATTTTCGCTTCCGCGTCTCGTATACACGAATTTGTCGTTGCTTTGAAATTTGTCATGCAACAAAAACAGACTATCATTATTGTTTCGTCCGTGTATTGTTTGATATATTGAAATGTAATTGTCATCTTTGATAATGGCTTATGTAAGCCGGAAGCTTAGATTGGATTTAAACATGTATCAATATGGTGATTTCCTTTCGTTTTCAATAATAATGTTATTAAGCTTATCAGGAAAGGAATTTGCTTAAAATAAATAGACAAAACTTGTCTATATAATTTTATGAAACATGCATCAATATATATATATATATATATATATATATATATATATATATATATATATATATATATATATATATATATATATATCTTTCACTCTCAATTTACACAATATCACATATATATATATATATATATTCTGTTTATATGTTATTTTTATAGATACAATTTATTTAAGTAAATGCATTTTTAATTATTTTATGCGAAATATTTTGAACAGTCAGGTAAATATAATTAATAATGTTTAATTAAAAACAGGGCATTTAATTAAATAAATTGTATCTATAAAAATGACATATAAACAGAAAATATATTAAATAATTGTTGGATATAATCCGTTTAATTATACGTTGTCATTGTTTACGTTAAGATACGTTTCGTAAGTAGATGAAATCGATCGAGAAAAATCGTCGAAGATTGTGTGTTTAAAAACAGCAATTTGGATTTTGCTAACCAGGAACTTTTCCGTAGCTAAATGGTATAGTGCGTAAGATTTATGACGTTTTCTGTTTAGGAATGCAGGTTCGATTCCTGTCGAAGCCCGCATATTTTCTATGAAATTTCTCGAACATTCACGCCGGTAAATGTAATTAAAACTTTTATTAATGTTTTTCCGGAAAAGCGAATTTTGGAATTATTAAATTAGGCCCAAAGTTTATATTATATTTTAAACATTTAACTTACATTAAAATTCAGCTTTTCCAATAGATAGATAGATAGATAGATAGATAGATAGATATGTACAGACTACGATAGATAGATAGATAGATAGATAGATAGATAGATAGATAGATAGATAGATAGATAGATAGATAGTGAACAAATGGAGCATAGATAGATAGATAGATAGATAGATAGATAGATAGATTTATCCGTATGTTCATATATTCACATCGTCTGCTGGAACAACAGCAGCAATTTCGCCGCCGGAGTCGTAATCACATAACAACTCTAGATTCAAGCAACATTTGGGGCCTGGACATTCATTGCCACTAAACCAGTCACCCCTGTTTTACCCAATGATGCCACCCGGCTTTGTTTGTTTTCTCCCACATTGCAAAAGATCCCGAGGCAAACAGATGCCTTCTCTGTCTTATGCTCTTCGCCGTCAACTGGAGATCAGTTGGTTCTAACATGGCTGACATGGGAATTATGCTACAACATCTGTGACTAGCACAGGATAAGAATTAAGCCTAGATTTGGTGACCTTTATATGAGGATGTAATCTCTTTGACACATATATCGGTCAGTGTTTGAAGTTCTGTTGAGAATTAGGTGAGTTCTAATTCAATGACCTACTAGTGACTTGCAGACTGAAGCCGTGTATTTAACGTGCTAGAGTTTGGTGTTCGAGTACACAAGCCTGGCTTTCGAATGTTGAAAACTATTCAGCCGTCCATTACACCAACGTTCTTCGACGTCTGGTGAATCTGCGTGAACACCAGATCATTTCAACGTGGCAAGGTGGGAAATATCGCGGTTCGATACATAGATAGATAGATAGATAGATAGTGAACAAATGGAGCATAGATAGATAGAGCCAAATAGATTGAAATAGATAGATAGATAGATAGATAGATAGATAGATAGTGAAAAATGGGGCATAGATAGATAGATAGATAGATAGATAGATAGATAGATAGATAGTGAAAAAATAGAGCATAGATAGATAGAACCAAATAGATTGATATAGATAGATAGATAGATAGATAGATAGATAGTGAACAAATGGAGCATAGATAGATTGATAGATAGATAGTGAACAGAATGAGATAGATAGATAGATAGATAGATAGATAGATAGATAGATAGATAGATAGATAGATAATGAACAGAATGAGATAGATAGATAGATAGATAGATACATAGATAGATAGATAGATAGATAGATAGATAGATAGATAGTGAAAAAATGGGGCATAGATAGATAGATAGATAGATAGATAGATAGATAGTGAACAGAATGAGATAGATAGATAGATAGATAGATAGATAGATAGATAGATAGTGAACAGAATGAGATAGATAGATAGATAGATAGATAGATAGATAGATAGATAGATAGATAGATAGATAGATAGTGAAAAAATAGAGCATAGATAGATAGAACCAAATAGATTGATATAGATAGATAGATAGATAGATAGATAGATAGATAGTGAACAAATGGAGCATAGATAGATTGATAGATAGATAGTGAACAGAATGAGATAGATAGATAGATAGATAGATAGATAGATAGATAGATAGATAGATAGATAGATAATGAACAGAATGAGATAGATAGATAGATAGATAGATAGATAGATAGATAGATAGATAGATAGATAGATAGATAGATAGATAGATAGATGCATTCACTGCATCGATGGGTAAAACGGAGATGCCTGGTTTACTGGCAGTGAAAGTCCAGACCCCAAATGTTGCGTGAACCTAGACTCATTATGTGATGAAGAATTTGGCGACGGAAATGTTAATGTTGTTCCAGCAGACAATGTTTTTATATAAAAATATGCATACATATATTGATAGTTGGTGGAAGAGGAATTCTTCTACTCCTTTATGTTCTGTGTCTGTTCAGGACGTATACGATCATGGCTCTCTACAGCTTCCTGTCTTTTGTGGCACTTAATAAATCTTGTCTTTTTTGTTGTTGTTATTTCTCTTGAGCCACCATCCGCCATCTATTTAGTCAATCTCACTAAGTAGGTGAAGCATTGTTTACCTCAACTCAAATTACGTTCAATCTGTCCTGTGAGTAACAGATTTTCCAAGCCCTCTTTCCTCATGATGTGCACTAGAAATTTCAACTGTCACTTTTTTTATGTTATGTATAAGTTCCTATTTTGTTTTCTTTTTGTCAAAACCTTCATCGTTACTCACATGTTCAGACCATAATATCATTCTGTAGAAACACATTTGCTTTGAAGAGATCACATTCACTGCCATATAGAAGGAATGATATTACGTAACAGTTCAGTCTTATTTTCTTTGCTTCTGTTGTTTCAAGTCGCTTCTTAATCTGTGAAGAGATTGTCCATCATTCACTGCCATATAAGAGGACTGATATTACATAACAGTTCAGTACTTTTTTCTTTGTTTCTCTTGCTTCAAGTCTCTTCTTCCTCTGTGAAGAGATTGTCCAGCATTCACTGCCATATAGAAGGACCGATATTATATAACAGTTCAGTAATATTTTCTTTGTTTCTGTTGCTTCAAGTCTCTTCTCCATCTGTGACGGGATTGTCCAGCATTCACTGCCATATAGGAGGACTGATATTACATAAAAGTTCAGTAATCATTTCTTTGTTTCTGTTGCTTCAAGTCTCTTCTTCATCTGTGAAGGGATTGTCCAGCATTCACTGCCATATAGGAGGACTGATATTACATAAAAGTTCAGTAATCTTTTCTTTGTTTCTGTTGCTTCAAGTCTATTCTTTATCTGTGAGGAGATTGTCCAGCATTCACTGCCATATAAGAGACTGATATTACATAACAGTTCAGTAATCTATTCTTTGTTTCTCTTGCTTCAAGTCTCATTTTCCTCTGTGAAGAGATTGTCCAGCATTCACTGCCATATAGAAGGACTGATATTATATAACAGTTCAGTAATCTTTTCTTTGTTTCTGTTGCTTCAAGTCTCTTCTTCATCTGTGAGGAGGTTGTCCAGCATTCACTGACATATAGGAGGACTGATATTACATAAGAGTTCAGTACTCTTTTCTATGTTTCTGTTGCTTCAACTCTCTTCTTCATCTGTGAAGAGATTGTCCAGCATTCACTGCCATATAGAAGGACTGATATTATATAACAGTTCAGTAATCTTTTCTTTGTTTCTGTTGCTTCAAGTCTCTTCTTCATCTGTGAAGGGATTGTCCAGCATTCACTGCAATATAGGAGGACTGATATTACATAAAAATTCAGTAATCTTTTCTTTGTTTCTGTTGTTTCAAGTCTCTTCTTCATCTGTGAAGAGATTGTCCAGCATTCACTGCTATATACGAGGACTGATATTACATAAAAGTTCAGTAATCTTTTCTTTGTTTCTGTTGCTTCAAGTCTATTCTTTATCTATGAGGAGATTGTCCAGCATTCACTGCCATATAAGAGACTGATATTACATAACAGTTCAGTACTTTTTTCTTTGTTTCTCTTGCTTCAAGTCTCATTTTCCTCTGTGAAGAGATTGTCCAGCATTCACTGCCATATAGAAGGACTGATATTATATAACAGTTCAGTAATCTATTCTTTGTTTCTGTTGCTTCAAGTCTCTTCTTCATCTGTGAGGAGATTGTCCAGCATTCACTGACATATAGGAGGACTGATATTACATAAAAGTTCAGTACTCTTTTCTTTGTTTCTGTTGCTTCAAGTCTCTTCTTCGTCGTTGAGGAGATTGTCCAGCATTCAGTATATTTCTCTTTATTTCTAAACATCCATTCTTATTTTTCCTGCATTTTGCCCTTTCTCATTCAATATTCATTCATACAATTATTTCTTCATGCAATGAAATGTCGTCTACAATAGAAAATAAGTAATGATATTATATACTTTATGAAACGACGCTTGTTCAGTTTTTAAGTTTAATTTATTTTATATTTGTAACCTTCTAATCGGATTCCAGCTTCCACAGGTGCCTTGATTGGAAATAAACTCTCACCTGCAATTAAGATAATAACAGGTAACGGTGTGCCGGGCCAGCTGAGTAGTTGCTGAATTTAATTTGACGGGTCATTGCAGGTGTTCTGCATTGAAACGGTGTCTGTTAAAATTATCTCGGTTTAATGATTTCAAAAGAATGTAGAATGAAAGAAAAAAAGAAAGAAAGGAAATAAAAAATAAAGGAGAAGAAAAGATGAAGAAAGAAAGAAAGAAAAGGAAAGACAAGAAAAAGAAAAAGGAAGGTAGGGAAAGAAAGAAAGAAAGAAAGAAAGAAAGAAAGAAAGAAAGAAAGAAAGACAGAAACGAAGAAAAGAAGAAAATAAAGAAAGGACAAGAAAAGGCAAAGAAAGGAAGCAAAGTAGGAAAGACAGAAGAATGAAAAGGGAAGAAAATACGAAGAAAGAAAGAAAGAATAAAAAACGAAGGAAGGAAGGAAAGAAGGAAGGAAGAAAGAAAGGAAGGGGAGAGGAAAAGACAAAGAAAGAAAGAAAGAAAGAAAGAAAGAAAGAAAGAAAGACAGAAAAGAAGAAAAGAAAGACAGAAACGAAGAAAAGAAGAAAATAAAGAAAGGACAATAAAAGGCAAAGAAAGGAAGCAAAGTAGGAAAGACAGAAGAATGAAAAGGGAAGAAAATACGAAGAAAAAAAGAAAGAAAGAAAGAAAGAAAGAAAGAAAGAATAAAAAACGAAGGAAGGAAAGAAGGAAGGAAGGAAGGAAGGAAAGAAGGAAGGAAGGAATAAAGAAAGGAAGGGGAGAGGAAAAGACAAAGAAAGAAAGAAAGAAAGAAAGAAAGAAAGAAAGAAAGAAAGACAGACAGACAGACAGACAGACAGACAGACAGAAGGAAGGGAGAGGGATTAGAAAAAAGACGCGAATAAATCAAAAACGAGAAGGACGAACAAAAGAAAGAAAAGAAAGAAAAACAAGAAAGACAATAGAAACAAACAAACACAGAAAAGGGCAATTTCAAGGGGGTAATTTCAAAGGGGTAAGTACAAAGGGGTAATTTCAAAGGGGTAAGTTCAAAAAGGGTAATTTGAAAGGGGTAAGTACAAAGTGGTAACTTCAAAGGGGTAAGTTCAAAGGGGTAATTTGAAAGGGGTAATTTCAAAGGGGTAATTTCAAGGAGGTAATTTCAAAGGGGTAAGTACAAAGGAGAAATGGACAAAGCAAAAAATGCCGAATGAAAATGAAAGAAAAATAGGAAATGAATGAATGAGAAAGATTAAGAAAGAAACAAAAAATAAAAACGTAAAGATGGAAATAAAAGGAAAAATATTTAAGAGAAATGAAAATTAAAAAATAAATTTCGAAAGAAAAATGAAATCGATAAATGAAAATCTTCATAAAGTTGAAAAGCAAAAAATACGGTGATAGATTTGCGGTCGTAGAAAATAAAATATTTTAAATATTGCTACAAAAAAAATAAGCAAAATTGTCAATGACGAAAACATGTCGGAAATCGTAAGACTATTACATCTACTACTAGAAGTAGGAGTCATTACAAATGACGTTGTCTTCGTGATGTCGTGCTTTTTATAGTCTAATTAATATTTCCCGGTAAGATAGTACCCCAAGCAGTGATGGACTGGTTAGGTTGTCAGGTTACCCGATGGCAAGTGGACCTCTGATAGAGAAAGGCCTCCAGTATATAAAAAAATGTAATAATGAAACAACCACGGACAACTGTTTAATTAATAAAAAGAAATAAGAACTTTATAAAGTCATGTGCACACTAGCAGTCTATTGTAAGAGAAGATTTTCAAAACTGAAGATCAAAAAGTTAAGGAATTCGCTGTTTGAGAAGAATTTGGAATCATGCATGTGGCTATCCAATGAAAAGGAATTCTTAGATGAATTGGATGCAGAAGCTTTTATCGGCAGATTCACACAATCATCTAATGCAGTGGTTCTCAATCTTTTTTAAGTTGGGGCGCACTTGAAGTCCTGGCAATAACTGTAGGCGCACTATATATAAATATCTGAAAGGTATGTTATAATGAAGTCAAATATTGCAGAAAAGAAATAATGCAATAAAAAAATTGTAAATTGAAACATACCTTAAGTTTATTTATTCTTGTCTTCATGAGAAACATAAAATTCTAGCGATTTCTTCAATGTTTGGGTGTATATTTGATAGGCAAACTCTCATTTCCTCCTCAATACATTGAAGAGTTCCTCTCTTTTTGCACTTAATTCTGGTGAGAGCAGAAAAAGCCTAATTCACATAATTATGAACGAGACGGGTAGGGCAATATAATAAAGTAAATATATTTATTTCTTACAACTGGACACATATATCTCTGGAATGCCAGGGCGCACCTAGACATTATCCAGGGCACACCAGTGTGCCCAGGGCGCACCATTTGAAAACCACTGATCTAGTGAATTCAAACGATTTTTCTTAATATTGCGAACTGCAAAGTGTAATTTGTGCAGTAAACTATTTAAAAATATCAAGCCCTTATTTAAAGTATCTGTCTATATTTCTGAGATAAGGTATTATGTACATTATTCGGACTATTGTCCTCATCTTTGTCGCCATATTTATTACAACGTTTCGGCCCTTCACTGTCTATATTTCTGAGATAAGCTATTATGTACACTATTTACATTATTCGGACTATTGCCCTCATCTTTGTTGCCATATTTATCACAACGTTTCGGCCTTTCAGTACCTGTCTATATGACTGAGATGGGGTATTATGTACATTATTTACATTATTCGGACTATTGCCCTCATCTTCGTCACCATATTTATTACAACGTTTCGGCCTTTCAGTATCTGTCTATATTTCTGAGATGAGGTATTATGTACACTATTTACATTATTCGGGCTATTGTCCTCATCTTTGTCGCCATATTTATTACAATGTTTCGGGCTTTCAATATCTGTCTATATTTCTGAGATGAGGTATTATGTACACTATTTACATTATTCGGACTATTGTCCTCATCTTTGTCGCCATATTTATTACAATGTTTCGGGCTTTCAATATCTGTCTATATTTCTGAGATGAGGTATTATGTACACTATTTACATTATTCGGACTATTGTCCTCATCTTCGTCACCATATTTATTACAACGTTTCGGCCTTTCAATATCTGTCTATATTTCTGAGATGAGGTATTATGTACACTATTTACATTATTCGGACGATTGTCCTCATCTTTGTCGCCATATTTATTACAATGTTTCAGGCTTTCAATATCTGTCTATATTTCTGAGATGAGGTATTATGTACACTATTTACATTATTCGGTCTATTGTCCTCATCTTTGTTGCCATATTTATTACAACGTTTCGGCCTTTCAGTATCTGTCTATATTTCTGAGATGAGGTATTATGTACACTATTTACATTATTTGGACTATCGTCCTCATCTTTGTCGCCATATTTATTACAACGTTTCGGCCCGTAGACATTTTTTAGACATAGTAATTGCAAGTTCAATCCTTGGTTCGATTTGGGTTTTTTTTTGTTTTGTTTTACGGTATATCAACATCAATGGGTTATTTAATGCCGACAAAGTTTTTATTACTTGCAATATGTTGTTTTGTCAGAAATCTATTTCTGGTAATTAATTAATTATTTTTCAGCAATTAAGAGGTGGTTCGACGCTCCTCAAAACCCCCTGACCAGAGGTCTTGCTGCTGGATGTAGTTTATCGTCTTACCCAGGGCGCGGATATAGCTTATCGTCTTACCCAGGACGCGGATGTAGTTTATCGTCTTACCCAGGACGCGGATGTAGTTTATCGTCTTACCCAAGACGCGGATCGAGTTTATCGTCTTACCCATGACGGAGTTCAATTCTTGGGCCGAGCAGTCTATACTTGGTCTCGATGGAAACAGGGCGAACAATAACTGAGCAATGCTAAAAATAAGAACTAGATGATATATCCCTAGATATTTTTTTTTAAGCTTATCACCCCAAGCAAGGCTGGAAGCCACTAGCACGCAAGGGGTTACAGAAGGTTTGGAGGAAGAGCAGATAGGAGTGGTAAAGGAGAGGATGTGGAGAAAGATAGTGGATCGATCAAGGCAAGGGGGTTACAGAAGATTTGGAGCGAGAGCCGATAGGAATGAAAGATGAAAGGATGTGGAGAAGGGAAGTGGATAGATCAAGGCAACTGGAGATGTCGATTGACGTTACACTTAAATAGTTGGAGATTGTATTTGTCAGGGAAACAGGAATAAGGAAGGGAGTTCCACAGGCGAGATGTGCGAGACATGAAGCTATTGGAGTAGAAGAGACGTCTGCATCTAACAGTTTCAACGGTGAAGGAGTAGGAACGGGATGCCAGCCTCATAGGACGTTTAAATTCATGAGGCCTAGGAACCAGCGAAAGCAGCTCCTCGGAGCATTTACCGTGAAAGTATTTGTAAAAAAGGCAGAGCGCGGCAACGTCGCGTCTGTGAGAGAGCGACTGCAGACGAGATGACAGATCAGGGCCAATGACGTTGCATATCCGTCTCTGGATCTTATCAAGAACCCTGAGGCAAACAGCAAGGGCTCCACACCATATATGGAAGCAATACTCCATGCAAGTGTGAATGGTCGATTTATAGATTTGGAGGATCGATTCCCGGGAGAAAAATTTCCTGGCTCGGCACAGGTAGCCAACTTTCCTTGCGGTGGATGATGCAATTGACTCGATGTATTTGTTCCATCTGAGATCACAGTAGAAAGAGAATAATCTACACGCGTACAATAAATTAAAGGTTCAATTCGGTATTGCCGAAATATTCTAGGTGTCAATCCGAGTACGTTACCCGGATTGACATACGCCTGATGAAAGCCGGAGAGCACGACGACCGAAACGTTGTGATGACAACGATAAAGATGATGACAATAGCCCGCATGTGAATAATGTAAACAATAATAAGAGAGCTGAAATAATAATAATAATAATAATAATAATAATAATAATAATAATAATAATAATAATCAATGAATATACCCGGAGACATAAAAAGATAGCGACATATGTGCACTGGAAGATATGCAAGAAGCACAAAATCGAAACCACCGAGAGATGGTATGAGCACCAACCAGACACAGTTACCCAAATTAACGATGTAACTATCCTCTGGGACATGCCAATTGAAACTGACAGGGAAATAAATGCCAACACTGCTGATCTTATCATAAAAGACAGGAAGTTCAGGAAATGCATGCTTATTGACCTAAGCAACAAAAACCTGAGAGAAACACCTCCATGAAAATTATCGAGAAATTGTCCAAATACAAGGACCTGGAGATCGAGATTAACAGGATGTGGGGAATGAAGACTGAGACTACACCAATAGTAATCGGAGCTTTGGGCGTCGTGAGAAAAAGGATGGACAATTTTACTAACAATGTCTCAGGTAACAACATACAAGTTGCCCAGAAGATCGCCCTACTAGGGACATCCCATATACTAAGAAAAGTGTTATCAATTAAATGACAATTCTCCTATAGGGTCTAAGGACCATAGTTTGGACCCGGCTCTACAGAATACAAAACAGGTAAGATGACATACACAAATAAATAATAATAATAATAATCACTTACCACCTATTTAGTGTAATGGCTAGTAGCTCAGAACGAGAAATCATCAATCCGAGTTCGAATTCCGGTCAAGTTCGTTACATTCACTTGTACACTAATAGACTTGGGGAAGGTAAGAATCCATCTGTTTTCACCCCTCCACATTTATGTGTTAAATAAGCAGAGCTCCCTAGACTTGGTCGTCAACCAATGTAAGAGAAGGAAAAACCTTGAATTCAAAACAGTGTGTAGCCTTATATAAAAGCGTTTCAGAATCTTACGAATATAGGCTATATAGATGACCCAGTGTTGACAGCAGACACAGAAAAGAAACTACGAGAACTTCTACAGAAGGTAGTGAAGGAAAGCGAGAAGAAAGGACAAAACACCAATTGCAAGAAGACGGAATGCATGGTTGTGAGCAAAAGGGTCACCCCAAAATGCAAATTACAAATGGAAGAGGACAAAATCAAACAAACACAACAATTTAAATATCTGGTAAGTGTTTTAACAGAGGACGGAAAGTGCGGCACTGAAATCCGAAGTCTCATTGCGATAACCAAAGATGACTTCCAAAAGCCAAGCAAAGTATTAAGAAACAGAAATATTTCGTTAGAAACAAAGAAAACAGTACTGAACTGAGGCAGCAGAAATGTGGTTCTACAGAAGGATGCTGAGGATACCATGGACCGAACATGTGAGCAAAGACAATGATTTAGAGAAAATGGAAACAAAAAAGAAGCTTATACTTAACATCAGGAAGAAAAAGTTGAAATTTCTACAGAAGGATGCTGAGGATACCATGGACCGAACATGTCAGCAATAATAAAGTTTTAGAGAAAATGGAAATAAAAAGGAAACTTATACTTAACACCAGGAAGAGACGGATGAAATATCTACAGAAGGATGCTGAGGATACCATGGACCGAACATGTCAGCAAGGATGAGGTTTTAGAGAAAATGGAAACAAAAAGGAAACTTAAACTTAACATCAGGAAGAGACAGTTGAAATATCTACAGAAGGATGCTGAGGATACCATGGACCGAACATGTGAGCAAGGATGAGGTTTTAGAGAAAATGGAAACAAAAAGGAAACTTAAACTTAACATCAGGAAGAGACAGTTGAAATATCTACAGAAGGATGCTGAGGATACCATGGACCGAAAATGTGAGCAACGACGAGGTTTTAGAGAAAATGGAAGCAAAAAGGAAACTTATACTTAACACGAGAAAGAGACAGTCGAAATTTCTACAGAAGGATGCTGAGGATACCATGGACCGAATATGTGAGCAATAACAAGGTTTTAGAGAAAATGGAAACAAAAAGGAAACTTATACTTAACATCAGGAAGAGTCAGCTGAAATTTCTATGGCACATAAGGAAAGAGGGTTTGGAAAATCTGATACTCAAAGGACAGATTGAAGGCAAGAGGGACAGATAAAAAAACGCATGACTTATTTAGTGAGTTTGAATAAATGGATGGTGGAACAAGGTTTAAGCGAAATAAGAAAAAGACAAAAACTTTTGACATTCTTAACAACATAAGATATGCAGATGACACTGGGTTGATAGCAAATACAGAAAATAAACTCCTGTAACCCCTACAGAAGGTAGTGAGGAAAATCACGAAGAAAGAACTAGGCATCAATTGCAAGACGACAAATGCATGGTTGTTAGCAAAAGGGGCAGCCCAACATAGAAATTACAAATTGGAGATGCCAAAATCAAACAAACACAACAATTTAAATATCTGGGAGGTGTTTTAACAGAGGGCGGAAAGTGCAACATGAAAACGGATAGGTTGTCTGCGGAAGCGCATATCATTTCCAGCCGACGAATAAGTAATGAATTTTACAACGGCAGAGTGATCTCATCTGCGCTGAATAAATAGGTGATGATTAAAAAATTCTTTGCAAAACTATCGTCGAAAAGTAAAAGAAACAAACATCAAGATACTCGTTCAAGTAATTCGTAGAATAATAAAAGTTAATATGTCATGTTCACATAGCACAGTGGATAAAGGCGTTGGTTAGATCCAGTGTAAAGGACCCAAAGAGTGTAAGTTCAATACCCGGTTAAAGCAGTGGAAAACTTTAAGAGGGAAATTAACAGGAAATAACTTATAACTGACATCCATTAAACGTGGAACTAGAACAGTCTTCCCCAGTGAGCGAATTAAAGGGTTTAGTTCGACATTCCAACCACCTGAAGAAGGCCGGAGATTGCAACAGCCGAAACGTTGTAATAAATATGGTTTAGTTTGGTTTGTTTTTCGGCATATCAACTTCAATGGGTTATTTAATGC
This sequence comes from Acanthosepion esculentum, assembly GCA_964036315.1. Lineage (NCBI taxonomy): Eukaryota > Metazoa > Mollusca > Cephalopoda > Sepiida > Sepiidae > Acanthosepion > Acanthosepion esculentum. The sequence continues at coordinate 65,475,042 of OZ038516.1, forward strand.
CGACTATTTTTTCCTGGTAATATTTTGTTTTGTCAAAAATCTATTCTGGTAATATTTTTTTCTCCAAAATGTATAGCTGGTAATATTATTTTCAAGAACGTATTGTTGGTAATATTTTTTTCAAAGACGTACTGCTGGTAATAGTTTCTTTTCTTCAAAAATTTATTGCTGGTAATAATTTTTTACAAATTATTTCTGGTATTAAAACCAATTTTTACACTTTTATAATGATTTTAACTCAGTTTCGGGGTTAACTATTTGCCCATAGCTGGGACCCTAACAGGTGCTACCACCCTGGTTCAGGGTGGACCTGTGGACACCAGCAATTAAGAGGTGGTTCCACGCTCCTCAAAACCTCCTGATCAGAGGCCTTGCTGTTGGACGTAGTTTATCGTCTTACCCTTGACGCGGATGTAGTTTATCGTCATACCCAGGACGGTGTTATAAATATGGCGACAAAGATGAGGACAATAGTTCGAATAATGTAAATAATGTAATATGAAAAAGAATGTTTAGTATTGTTACATTCCTACTTATTTCTGTATAAATGTTTCGTAAAACTAACGTCTATATTTTTTCTATTTTTTACAGGTAAGTGTTTGTCTCCTGCTTTGAATTTAATTGACAACCTTTGCGACTTTCCATCTTTCACCTGAGCTTCCGGTCCAAATGTTCGTATATCTTTCTCTTTCATGCTTCTCTGAGAATATTCTTCGCTACTCGTTATCTTTGTTGACCATGTTCACCATAGTCTATGAATATAGAATCCAGCGCAGTGGAATCGTGCTAGGCTCATAACCTTTGTTGACCATGTTCACCATAGTCTATGAATATATAATTCAACGCAGTACGTAATATGTTCAATGAAACAACGTTAAAGATTAACACTCACGTGTCAGACACTCTACTGAATCTGACTATATCGCCAATACCAATAGCTGTTCCGTAATTCTTCAGTCTTCGATATCAAAGGCTGGCTGTGCATATTCTGGAAAAAACATGGTCGTCCTTATATACGTCGCAATAAATATTTTGAGCCTTCTGATAGGTTAAATCTTCTATTGGTGAACTATAAAATGAGTCAGCTCATTTTGGCTGGCTCACTAGTATACCAGGGTACCCAAAAACTCCAACAATCTTTTGTCCTCGTGATTCCTGTTCTATTTTTCGTATCACTTCTTAATAATTTTTCCTGCCATTGATATTTTTACACTCAGTAAACAATTGCACCGT
>OZ038516.1:65483774-65503774 GCA_964036315.1 Acanthosepion esculentum
TAGAGAGATAAATAGATAGATAGATAGATACGAACAAACAGAGATAGATAGATAGATAGATAGATAGATAGATAGATAGATAGATAGATAGAAACAGAGCTAGTTAGCTAGCTAGCTACTAGGTAAATAGATAGATAGATAGATAGATAGATAGATAGATAGATAGATAGATAGATAGATATGAATAAACTGAGATAGATAGATAGAAAGATAGATATATATAAGAATAAACTTAGATTCGAATAGACTGAGATAGATAGATAGATAGAGAGAGAGAGAGAGGGGGGGAGAGAGATGAATAGACTTAGATAGATAGATAGATAGATAGATAGATAGATAGATAGATAGGTAGATAGATAGGTAGATAGATAGAAACAGAGCTAGCTAGCTAGCTACTAGCTAAATAGAAATAGATAGATAGAGAGATAGCTAGATAGATAGCTAGATAGATACGAACAAACAGAGATAGATAGATAGATAGATAGATAGATAGATAGATAGATAGATAGATAGATAGATAGATAGATACGAACAAACAGAACTAGCTAGCTACTAGGTAAATAGATAGATAGGTAGATAGATAGATAGATAGATAGATAGATAGATAGATAGATAGATAGATATGAATAAACTGAGATAGATAGAAAGATAGAGAGATATATATAAGAATAGACTTAGATTCGAATAGACTGAGATAGATAGATAGAGAGAGAGAAATGAATAGACTGAGATAGATAGATAGAGATAGACAGATAGATAGATAGATAGATACAGAGCTAGCTAGCTAGCTACTAGCTAAATAGATAGAGATAGATAAATACATAGATAGATAGATAGATAGATAGATAGATAGATAGATAGATAGATAGATAGATAGATACGAACAGAGATAGATAGATAGATAGATAGATAGATAGATAGATAGATAGATAGATAGATAGATAGATAGATAGATAGATACAAACAGCGCTAGCTAGCTAGCTACTAGCTAAATAGATAGATAGATAGATAGATAGATACATAGATAGATAGATAGATAGATAGATAGATAGATAGATATAAACAGAGCTAGCTAGCTACTAAATAGATAGATATATAGATGGATAGATAGATAGATAGATACGAATAAACTGGGATAGATAGATAGATAGTAAGATAGATAGATAGATAGATAGATAGATAGATAGATAGATAGATAGATAGATAGATAGATACGAGCAGATAGATAGATACGAGCAGATAGATAGATAGATAGATAGATAGATAGATAGATAGATAGATAGATAGATAGATACGAGGAGATAGATAGATAGATAGATAGATAGATAGATAGATAGATAGATAGATAGATAGATACGAGCAGATAGATAGATACGAGCAGATAGATAGATAGATAGATAGATAGATACGAGCAGATAGATAGATAGATAGATAGATAGATAGATACGAACAAACAGAGATAGATAGATAGATAGATAGATAGATAGATAGATAGATAGATAGATAGATAGATAGATACGAACAAACAGAGATAGATAGATAGATACGAACAAACAGAGATAGATAGATAGATAGATAGATAGATAGATAGATAGATAGATAGATAGATAGATAGATAGAAACAGAACTAGCTAGCTACTAGGTAAATAGATAGATAGGTAGATAGATAGATAGATAGATAGATAGATAGATAGATAGATAGATAGATATGAATAAACTGAGATAGATAGAAAGATAGAGAGAGAGAAATGAATAGACTTAGATAGATAGATAGATAGATAGATAGATAGATAGATAGATAGATAGATACAGAGCTAGCTAGCTAGCTACTAGCTAAATAGATAGAGATAGATAGATAGATAGATAGATAGATAGATAGATAGATAGATAGATAGATACGAACAGAGATAGATAGATAGATAGATAGATAGATAGATAGATAGATAGATAGGTAGATAGATACGAACAGAGATAGATAGATAGATAGATAAATAGATAGATAGATAGATAGATACAAACAGAGCTAGCTAGCTAGCTACTAGCTAAATAGATAGATAGATAGATAGATAGATAGATAGATAGATAGATATAAACAGAGCTAGCTAGCTACTAAATAGATAGATATATAGATGGATAGATAGATAGATACGAACAAACTGGGATAGATAGATAGATAGATAGATAGATAGATAGATAGATAGATAGATACGAGCAGATAGATAGATAGATAGATAGATAGATAGATAGATAGATAGATAGAATACGAGCAGATAGATAGATACGAGCAGATAGATAGATAGATAGATAGATAGATAGATAGATAGATAGATACGAGCAGATAGATAGATAGATAGATAGATAGATAGATAGATAGATAGATACGAGCAGATAGATAGATAGATGTCCTCATAGAAGCATGTCTAAAAATGTAAAAATTAAAAAGCTCTTGATATTGATTGTTTAAGAATCCTTTCTTTCTTATTCTAAATTTATTGAGAGTCGAGATGAGCCTGACTGAATCGATTGCAGAAAACTATTAGGTGCGACGTACGATATACGACGCAATAGGATGCAGCGTGAAGCAGTCGGCTTTTCTATAGCACGACTTTACGAAAATAATAGGGGAAACGTGTATATCTCTGTTGTAAGTGCCTTCGTACATTTTAAAAGGGCCTTTTCATGGACATTCTATTCATTCAAAGACTTTTCGAAATCACAAGTACCGTTTCTTTTGAAAAGTACCAATTCAATTCTTTACAAATTCCTTTTCCCTTAGAATGGCCATTCTTGGAATTCTATGGGCGCTTATTGGATACTTGTGGCTCTCCTGTTCTGGTCAATATTATCTTTTTTTCACAGAAATTGACTTTTTAATATTCCAGTAAGAAGGAAGAAATTTTATTCACACACACACATTCACACCCATATATATATATATATATATATATATATATATATATATATATATATATATATATATATATATATATATATATATATATATATAAAGACATTTATATATATTATGTTTAACGTTCTTTTTATAAATGTCTTTAAATAAATTGTCGGGCTATGTCCAATTCAAAAATATATATATATATATATATATATATATATATATATATATATATATATATTTAAAGACATTTTTGATATGTTTAACGTTCTTTTTATAGATACTAGTATTTAAGAAAATGCTCTGTTTTATAATAAAAAGTATTAAATAACATTTACCGCCCTGAATGTCCGAGAAATTTTCATAGACGAAAATTTTCTATGAAAATTTCTCGGACATTCAGGCCGGTAAATGTTATTTAATACTGTTTATTATAAAACAGAGCATTTGCTTAAATACTAGTATCTATAAAAAGAACGTTAAACATATCAAAAATGTCTTTAAATAAATTGTCGGACTTTGTCCAATTCAAAAAGATATATATATATATATATATATATATGATAAAATATAGTTCTTATGCTATATTTATAGGGTGTTTTGTCGGACTTTGTCCAATTCAAATATATATATATATATATATATATATATATATATATATATATATATATATATATATGAGTGTGTGTGTGCATGTGCGTGTATGCTCGTGTGTGTGTAAATATAAACTCACCCTTCTTATGACACACGCAAAAACAGTCACACATTTATATATTTATGTAAATACATATATTATTATAATTATTTAAAAAAAATGTTTTTTTAAATATAATATCAAATTTTTAATATATATATATTTATATATATATATATATCATATATCTTTATATATATATATATATATATATATCACATATATATAATTTTATATATATATCATATTTTTAATATATACAGATATATATGTATATATATATATATATATATATATATATATATATATATATATATATATATATATATATATATATATATACATTGTTATTAGAATTATTTTTTAAATAAGTTTTTTTTTAAATTAAAAAATAATTATGAGCAATGTTCTTTAAAAAATAAATACAAAAATACTAAAGAACTTCGAGTCATCAATTTCACGGTTTATTTCCTATTATATCAATACACACACACGCACACACACACACACACACACACACATCTTTATGGGATAAAGTGCTCAATATCAGAAATAGAGCATGTGTAAATATAAAAGTGAACATAGAAGGCGATAGTCTGTTTCATGCTATATGCAATCGTCAGGCCACGAGTTATTTATATATACGGGTCAGTGGTGCATTGTGGGTAGTCTATTTTGGCGGTTATTTTACCGGAGGTCGTTTATTTGTATTATTTATTTATTTGTGTCAAATTATTTTGCTTGTTTTTAATTTTATTTTTTATCTTATATATTTATTTATTTATTATTTTTATTTTGATCGGTGTTTTTATTAACGTAATAAAAATTTGTTTATATAGCTTATTTAATATTTTTTTTTGTTTGGGAAGATAATTAAAGCTATTTGTTCAATTTTGGGGTTGATTGTTGTAGTTTATTCTAACTATTATTTTGGCGGGAAAAGTTTTTAATTTATTTATTTGGATTGATTAACTTTTATTTGTTTTTTTCCAAATGGCTAGTTTATCGGTTGTTAGTTTATTTATATATTTTTATGTATTTAGATCAATTTATTTTATTTGTTGTTATTTATTTGTTACACTGTATATTTTCTCTTTTTGGTTTTCGATTTATAACAGCACTCGTGTCCTGACAATTGCATCTAGTATGAAACAGACTGTAGCCTCTAACTGTTGACTTCCATGTTCACTTTCATATATATATATATATATATATATATATATATATATATATATATATATATATATATATAAGAAGTGTAGACACTTTTGTCAATACAGGAATAACGACAGTCTGTTTTATGCTTAAACACAATATTGGTTCAAACACGGACTGAAAACTGTTTTTCTATAATAAAAAGTTAAAACCATATAAAAACTGCAAATAATTTAACTTGTAAATAAAGTTTTAATCATACAAAGAAAAAAGGAAATATATATATATATATAATGTCAGTAGTCAATATACCACATAACACCCTTGAGCGCTTAGCCTTGGAGTGGGTAGAATTGAGATCAACATGTTTTAGTGGACTCAGCAATTTTCAATCTGCTTGTCTGAATCATCTTCAAGAAGCGAGAGCAAGATCTAAAAGGTCAGCCAATCCAACAGTGCTCTCATCTCACAATCCTGACACTTGCTCCATATGTGGCCTCCTTTGTAAATCACTAGCGGGTCTTAAATGTCACTTAAGGTTATCGCACAAAATTCAATTACTGAATCAACTACGCTGTCAGATCCTCATACGTCGAAACCGACGGGAGAATCCATTATTATTATTATATATTATCGCATAAACCACGTAAATATTATGGACTTCTCCACTCTTATTATAGTCCAGTATATATTTCAAAATTTAATTTATGTTACTGTCTGTTTTCAATCAGTGAGAAAATAAACTGTTTGCATAGAATTTACGGTTACATTTCGCCAGCTCAACTGTAAATTGATGAGATCTTGACGCCAGTTTAGTACTGCGCTTAAATTCATGAAGTCTAAGTAGCAAATAATTACCATGTAATATTTATAGAAAAGACACAGACAGGGAACCTTACGGCGGTGGGAAAGTGAGTGAAGCCGAGACGCCAGATCAGGACCAATAATATTGCTGATTCTTCTTTGGATTTTATCAAGGAGCTCACGATGACTAGCAGGGGCACCGGACCATATATGGAAACAATATTTTAAGCCTAGACAAATGGTTGACTTATACATATGTAAGACAGATTTTGGAGAGAAAATTGTCTCGCACGACACAGTGAATCAACTTTCTTTGCAACTGACCTAGCAATGGATTCAATATATATATATATATATATATATATATATATATATATATATATATTTTAAACTTTTCACCCCAAGCAAGGCTGGAAGCCACTAGCATGCAAGGGGTTACAGAAGGTTTGGAGGAAGAGCAGATAGGAGTGGTAAAGGAGAGGACGTGGAGAAAGATAGTGGATCGATCAAGGCAAGGGGGTTACAGAAGATTTGGAGCGAGAGCAGATAGGAATGAAAAGGGAAAGGATGTGGAGAAGGGAAGTGGATAGATCAAGGCAACTGGAGATGTCGATTGACGTTACACTTAAATAGTTGGAGATTGTATTTGTCAGGGAAGCAGGAATAAGGAAGGGAGTTCCATAGGCGAGATGTGCGAGACATGAAGCTATTGGAGTAGAAGAGACGTCTACATCTAACAGTTTCAACGGTGAAGGGGTGGGAACGGGATGCCAACCTCGTAGGACACTTAAATTCATGAGGCCTGGGAACCGGAGCAATTACCGTGAAAGTATTTGTAAAAAAGACAGAGCGAGGCAACGGCGCGTCTGTGAGAGAGCGACTGCAGACGAGATGACAGATCAGGGCCAATTACGTTGCATATCGGTCTCTGGATCTTATCAAGACCCCTGAGGCAAACAGTGTTTTTGTGTGTGCACGTGTGAGACGGAGAGAGAGGTGGGGACATTCGCATACTTCAGTTACGTTATTGAGAAGCGATCATTTTAGAAATTGAAAGAATTTCAATATCGCAAAACGAGATGGACGTCACTGTGCCGAAAACCTTGGAACGGACCTAATAATATCAAAATGCTTCAAAAGACCTTTTAAGCACCCATCAAAACAGAATTCCGTTCGCTTTTCTTTGCTCTGATCGTTTTTCACAAAATCTAAAAACATTCTTGGACATCGTTCAGAACAAAAATACATCCATTTTTTTTTTGTTAGTTAGAGCGCGGTGAGGTTATTATTTATTTTTTGTTTACTCTTTTTACTTCTTTTTTCTTTCTTTTCTCAACTCGTGATCGCTACGGTTTCTTTCATTACCTTTTTTATTTACCTTTTCTCATCTAATATTTCCGTTTTCTTGAAAATCTTTAGCGTTACCAAAGGCGCGGATGTCATTGAAAAGTATTTTCCGAGCGTTCTTCTTGGAAGATAAAAAATGGTAAAAAAAAATAACAACCTCGTTTTCAATGAAATCATTCTTTAAAGTATTTAATTTAAGGCTGAATATGGTTCTAAAAGAGGGGAAAAACCCCTGAACTGTCAGCAAAAGCCATCAATATATATATATATATATATATATATATATATATATATATATAATTCAAGTGAATCCTACTAATATAAAATATTAAAACTGATCCACAAAAGTGAGTTCAATATATATATATATATATATATATATATATATATATATATATATGAAGAAATACAGTCTTAAGATGTGCTATATTTATGGGATAAAGTGCTCAATATCAGAGAGAGAGCGTGTGTAAATATAAAAATGAAAATAGAAGTCAACACTTAAAGGCGACAGTCTGTTTCATGCTAGATGTAATCGTCGGGCCACGAGTGCTGTTATTTTTCTCGGCTATTTATATATACGGGTCAGTGTTGCATTGTGGGTAGTCATTTTTGGCAGATATTTTACCGGAAGTCGTTTATTTGTTTATTTATTTATGTCAAATTATTTTGCTTGTTTTTATTTAATTTTATTTTTGTTTTTTATCCTTTATTTTTATTTTATTTTATTTATTTATTTTTTATTTTGATCGGTGTTTTTATTAACGTAAAAATTTGTTTACATAGCTTATTGTGAGTAGTCTATTATGGCGGCTATTTTACCGGAGGTCGTTTATTTATTCATTTGGGTCATATTATTTTGCTTGTTTTTATTTTTATTTTTTATCTTATATATTATTTTTTTATTTTTTTTATTTTGATCGGTGTTTTTATTAACGTAATAAAAATTTGTTTATATATATTTAACAGTTTTGTTTTTGTTTGGGAAGATAAAGATATTTCTTGAATTTTGGGGTTGATTGTTGTGGTTTGTTCTGGCTATAATTTTGGCGGGAACAGTTTTTAATTTATTTATTTGGATTGATTATCTTTATTTATTTTTTCTAAACGGCTAGTTTATCGGTATCGGATGTTAGTTTATTTATATATTTGGATGTATTTATATCAATTTTATAAATAAATAACGATAAGTATAATAAATTAAAATCTAAAAATATTTTCTGACTTCAAATAACCTGCAAAGTTTGATAATCCATAAAAAAACGAATGTCTATCTATAAAAGGCAGGATGTGTGTGTGTGTGTGTGTGTGTGTGTGTGTGTGTGTGTGTGTGTGTGTGTGTGTGTGTGTGTGTGTGACGAATGCACGGCCGCAATTTTCGACGGATTTGCACATGCTCCAAATTAGTAGTGAGGCCAAGACCGACTGTGCATTTCCCAACTCCCATCGATAGTGGAAATAATCGATTTTTCATGCTTCTACGATAGTTTTCATGTAGTTTGCGGCCATTTTCTACTGGCAAAAGTGAGAGCCTATAGCTGGCTGCCACGAATAGGCAGGAAGATTCTATTGCCCAGCGTGAGAGCCAACAGCTGACTGCCATGAATGTTAACTAGCATGCTAGCATGCAAAAAAATCGATAGTTGCATTCGTCACAAGTGGGAAAAATTTAAATCTGCATGGCATTTTACTCCAATTGGCTCATTCGCTTGCTTAAATTCAACGTTGATTCTGATTCCGCAGAACTGGGTTGGTTGTGAAAAAGTATTTGTTGTTAACATTCTTTTTCATTCGGTTTTTCCAGTTACGAGTCCTTTTTTAAAGCTGATCGTTTTCTGTTCATTTTGTTTAGTTCTTTTTCCGTAACAGATTTAATGTTTAGTATAGAGCTTAGAAAAAAATTCGCAGTGTGAGATAGGCAAGAAGTAAGGCATGTAGCAACATCAGCACGGCAAAGAGCACTCCTTTAAAAGCAAGGAAGGGCAAAAATATTTTTAGTCAAGTGATAGCGATTGCTGTATGAGTCGTACGATTTTTGACTCAAGCACGGGTAAACGCCGGTCCATGCAGCTAGTCAATCAATAAAAAAATATTTCCTGCTGATTTTCAATATATTTCTATCATAAAACAATAACACTATACATATTATAGTCTGATTCTATTATTAATACTAGTTTTAAATCCTGACCCCCTGACAATCCCTATCTTTGATTTCTATAGTAAATTATCCGCAATGTATTTTCATTATACATACAAGAGCCTGATTCTATAAGTAAAGTTTTTTTTAGCACCAGGACGCTGTACCTTTTTTGCTTATTCTATTGAAAAATCATTAACAATGCATTTACGTCTTACATGTCAGTTATGTGCCATGCGTGATAAACGCTTAGGCGATACATGACTGACGAGGCAGATTTTTTCCCGCAGTAGGTTGCCATTTCTTTCTACGGTAGACTAGATGCCATCCAGAAGAAGAGGACTCATACCTTTCCTAAGGGTATTAGCATGGAAGTAAATGTAATGGATTCGACTGGAATTCGAACTCGGCTCTCTGATTCTTCAATCCGAGCCGCTATCCATTACACCCCGTGGCTCCAGTCTGTTATGTGCCATGCGTGATACACGTTTAGGGGAACATGTATCTTTCGATACCTGACTGACGAGGCAGATTTTTTTTATATAGCCCATTTCTGTTATTAATAATGGCATTAAATAACCTCTGTCTTTATATCAGTCTGTTTATTCTGATATCTTAGCTTTAGCTGGCACATAGCCAATCGTTCTTTGCTACTCTAGCTAAGTGTACTGTACTGTATCAAAAGGGTCGCCAACCTTTTGGAGATAGCGGGCTAGAAAGCTATGCAGTATCTCGAAGGTGAATCATGTTATCAAATGTGTTATAATAAATTGTTTCATCCTGGAAGGCTGCCTTGGATCGGATACATAAAGAAAATCAACTAAATTAATATTACATTATTTAAACAATTTAACAAATTAATGTTATTTTATTTAAACAATTTAATAAATTAATATTACATTATTTAAACAATTTAACAAATTAATGTTAGATTATTTAAACAATTTAATAAATTAATATTACATTATTTAAACAATTTAACAAATTAATGTTAGATTATTTAAACAATTTAATAAATTAATATTACATTATTTAAACAATTTAACAAATTAATGTTAGATTATTTAAACAATTTAAGAAATTAATGTTACATTATTTAAACAATTTATTAAATTAATGTTAGATTATTTAAACAATTTAATAAATTAATGTTATATTATTTAAACAATTTAATAAATTAATGTTATATTATTTAAACAATTTAATAAATTAATGTTATATTATTTAAACAATTTAATAAATTAATGTTATATTATTTAAACAATTTAATAAATTAATGTTATATTATTTAAACAATTTATTAAATTAATGTTATATTATTTAAACAATTTAATAAATTAATGTTACATTATTTAAACAATTTAATAAATTAATGTTATATTATTTAAACAATTTAATAAATTAATGTTATATTATTTAAACAATTTATTAAATTAATGTTATATTATTTAAACAATTAATAAATTAATGTTATATTTTTTAAACAATTTATTAAATTAATGTGATATTATTTAAACAATTTAATAAATTAATGTTATATGATTTAAACAATTTAATAAATTAATGTTATATGATTTAAACAATTTAATAAATTAATGTTATATTATTTAAACAATTTAACAATTTAATGTTATATTATTTAAACCATTTATTAAATTAATGTTATATTATTTAAACAATTTAATAAATTAATCTTACATTATTTAAACAATTTAATAAGTTAATTTTATATTATTTAAACAATTTAATAAATTAATTATTATGATTATTTGCGTTATTTACATTATTCGGACAGTTATCCTCATGTTCATTGCCATATTCACAACGTTTCGGCCGTTGTACGCTCCGGCCTTCTTCAGGTGATTGGATCTCTGAGATGGGGTATTATGATTACTTGCATTATTTACATAATTCAGACTGTTATCCTCATTTTCATTGTCATATTCACAACGTCCCCAAGGACACATATCCCAGTACATAACGACGTTGTTTTTTGTTTTGTTTTTTTGTTTTTTAAGTCAATTCACCCCAAGCAAGGCAGGAGTGCCACTAGCACGCAAGGGGTTACAGAGAATTGCGAACAAGAGTAAAGAGGCGTGTTTGAGGAAGGGATACAGAGGAGGGCGGGGAACAAGTTCAGGGTGTCAGCTGTCGATTGACATTACACTTGAATATTTTCAAATTATAGTCATCGGGGAAGCAAGTAAGGGGAAGGGAGTTCCACAGACCGGAAGTGCGGGAGAAGAATCTGTTTGAGTAGAAAAGACGGTTATATTTAACCAGAATACAGCAGTAGTGAAACAAAAAACTTGGAGAGTTGAGTTAAAGGGAAATAACTGAGACATCCGGAAAAGGCATGACACGTGGAACTAGAACAGTCTACCGCGGTGAACGAAATAAAAGGTTCGGATCGAAATTCCAATCCCCTGAAGACGGCCTTAGCGTACAACGGCCGAAACGTTATGAATATGGCAATGAAGATGAAAATGAGGATAGTCCGTATAATGTCAATAATTCAAGTAATCATAATACCTCATGTCAGAGATCCAATCCCCTGAAGAAGGCCGGAGCGTACAACGGCCGAAACGTTGTGAATATGGCAATGCAGATGAGGATAATAGTCCGAATAATGTAAATAATCTAAATATAATTCTACCACTTGCTCCATAAATTAATTAAATAATTAGTGTCCAGGCGTTAAGTTGGCGTGCCAGACAAGAAAACTTCGCAGGCCGGATATAGCCCGGGGGCCTGGGTTGCCAACCCGTACCGTATCTCATAGCTAGGCGCCCTTTTAGGCAAGCGTGTATAAATGTCTTGCATAATATTCTAATTTAGAAGGGAAAAAATATCTCTAGCAAATAAACACACCTCAAAACTTACGTTTGCCGTTGTTACCACAAAGATAAATGTGCCAGTCACGCTTATATTAAACCGTATTGTGTATTACCGATCAGGAAATTAACACTGAAGACTGTATCTCTGCACCAACAGGTTACTGCCCTACGTAAGTCGCAAATCCTGGGTGAAATAGCCGGAGGCAGGTATTTGCCTGGTTGCGATCAGTCCAGCAACAACATTCGTAACATGGGGAGAGGTGCACATAGTTTGAAATCTGACAGGAGATTAGCATTAATAGTGTCGATAATTTTCTCGCGTTCTCCCAATGGTTATTCGTCAACATTAATAATGAACTTTGTTGGCATTCACCTGTCCGGTTGCGACTCGAGCCAAGTGCCCTAATTAATAACTTTCATCAGGGACATGGCTGAAAGCAGCGAAGAGTAATTGCCAGGTAATAGGGCCAGGTGTTGTCCGTTTTGAATACATACCTGTAACACCGACAGCTAACTTCATCAAGAAATCTTATCGACCTGCATCCTCTGAAAGGCCGATGTATTACAGCTGAATTTAATGGTAGATATGAAATATCCGAACAAACTATGTGAAATGGAATTCAGTAAAAAAACTTGAATGCTTAAATGTATTGTTTATCGACTTGTTAACGCTTCGCTCTGTACGAGCATGCTCACAACAACTGAAAAATCTCTGTTGTTCCAAGCTCAGAAGTATGTTTATTAACTTAATGTGGATACATTATTTTGTGGCACAAGGCCGAAGGGCGAGTAGGGAAAGGTTGGTCAACACTACCCATCCTATACCTAGCTAATCCGAATCGCAACCCATTCACTGTAACAATTTCTTCAATCACCACAAGAAGCCCTCCTTCTCCGTCCAATCCAACATGTACCACAATACCACCTCTTCACAGGAATCCTAATAAAACAGCCATAATGTTAAACATTTCTTCATATGGAGGGAGTATAATAGAAGTGTATTCAGGAAGACAGTAGATAACGATTGACGTTGGATTTAAATTTTTGAAAATCAAAGTTGACTGGAAAACAAAAAGCCGGAAGTGAGTTCCAAAAGCGAAAAGTACGATAAAAGAAACTGTCAGCTTTGGTCCTAATAAAAGATCCATGAAGTTGAAAATTTATTCAGTTGGACAATTTTTTACATTATTTACATTATTCGGACTATTCTCCTCATCTTGGTCGCCATATTTATTACAACCTTTCGGCCGTTGTACGTCGAAACGTTGTAATAAATATAGACAGACACTGGACAATTTTTTCCCAATTTCAGAGGAATCTCTACAAAAACATCTCCCTCCCCAAATCTATTGACAAAGCATAGAGGTGCATGCTGGGATTTCTTTCTAGCTGATGAGATAGGCCATTTCTCGATCTGATTGAACTTCTGTTTTTTCTTGTCTTGAAATCAGAACGCTGCGATCGCTTGTTTTTATCCCCTTTTGTTTGTTTGCAAATTCAATTTGTTGAGCATTTCTGCCAATTACTCTACCCCCTTAAAACAACTTACTTTATTACCTCTCTGCCTTAACTGGCTCTTGGGCCTTAAATTGGCTGAATAATAGTATAAAATATGCCAAGACTGTTATTTTTTAGATTTCCAATCGCATGGGAATCAATAGCCTTGCCAGAAGAAACAGAAAAAAAAAGAGAAAGATTATTAAGCAGCGAGAACAATAGAAGAATATTCAGGAAGACAGTAGATATCGATTGACGTTGCATTTAAATTTTTGAAAATCAAAGTTGACTGGAAAACAAGAAGCCGGAAGTGAGTTCCAAAAGCGAAGAGTACGATAAAAGAAACTGTCAGCTTTGGTCCTAATAAAAGATCCATGATGTTGAAAATTTATTCAGTTGGACAATTTTTCGCTAATTTCAGAGGAATGTCTACAAAAACATCCCCCCTCCACAAATCTATTGACAAAACATTCAGGGGCATGCTGGGATGTCTTCCTTCCTAGCTGATGAGATAGGCCATTTCTCGATCTGATTCGACTTCTGTTCTTTCTCGTCTTGAAATCAGAACGCTGCGATCGCTTGTTTGTGACCCCTTTTGTTTGTTTGAAAACTGCCCTGTGGAACAGACTTCCAACGAGATGTTTTCCCGATCACTACAATCTTAACCTGTTTAAGACAAGGAGTAACCGATATCTTCCCCTCCTCTACGAACCAATGGCCTTCTAACGTAACCCTCTACCTTGAGTGACACCCGAGCCTTGTAAAGAGTGAACCTTACTATCTGATACGATAGGCCACTTCCCGATCTGATTCGACTTCTGTTTTTTCTTGTCTTGAAGTCAGAACGCTGCGATCGCTTGTCTGCATCCCTTTTTGCTTGTTAAGACCATTCTCAGTTTGTGGACTTTTTGCCTTATTACTGTTGCTTTGCCTTATTACTGTTGCTTTGCCTTATTACTGTTGCTTTGCCTTACACATATTCTTTGCTCAATATTATTTTTAGCCCTGTTCTTTTCTCTCTCTTGTTATTGTATATTGTAAACTTTGTCAATTCTGCTTCTTGGGCAGTTCTACCAAAAACATTTAACCATCGCCAATTTCTCTACAACTCCTTACAAAGAATGGCAAGCGAGCTATTAACAAAAAAAAAAAAAAGAACGTTGCAATGAGTTTGAAAGATTTAAGAATTGAGTTGAGAATGCACTGTTTTTATTACAATGAGGAGGTACTGACTGAGGTTGGAATCGCCAGACACCAGGTATATTAATATCCATTAATTGCCCTAAGGTTTTTATTTGCGTGCCTCTATGTGGGGGTAAATATGACATGAGGTCAAATTAATGTGAGTCGCCAACACACTTATACACTAGATTCTACTGTAGACATCAGGGTGTACACACTGATGCTACTCTGTTACTGCGATGGGTAAATCCTTCTTGTCAGATACATACTGGAATATATATATATATATATATATATATATATATATATATATATATATATATATATATATATATGGGGGTGGGGTGTATTGTGTGTATGTGTGAGGATAGAGACAAAAGAAACATTTTTTTTACCATAACGTTTCATCCCATGAAGGACTTTATCACGATAAATATAAAGATTTTATGTTACAATAAATATTTACAAACAGAATTTTTTTAAAAATTCGTTAAGTCTTCAAAATTTCTGAAGATTTACAAACGTTCGAAAATGTTCTTGACGTTTAATCAAGGTAAACTATGGAGGGCGCTAAGTGATATAATTTAATGTCTAATAAGTGAACGAGAGTAAATGTTGTTAAATGGCAGTACTATTATTAGTAGTATAATTATTATTAGTACTATTATTATTACTACTTTTAGTAGTAGTATTGTTATTAGTAGCACTATTGTTAGTAGTATTATTAGTAGTAGTACTATTAGTAGTAGTACTATTATTAGTAGCACTATTATTAGTAGTACTATTAGTAGTAGTACTATTATTATTAGTACTAATATTAGTAGTACTATTAGTAGTAGTATTATTATTATTACTACTATTATTAGTAGCACAATTATTAGTAGTACTATTATTAGTAGTACTATTATTTTTACTACTATTATTATTAGTACTATTATTAGTAGTACTATTATTAGTAGTACTATTATTAGTAGTACTATTAGTAGTAGTGCTATTAGTAGTAGTACTATTATTATTACTACTATTATTAGTAGCACTATTATTAGTAGTACTATTATTTTTACTACTATTATTAGTAGTGCTATTATTAGTAGTACTATTATTATTAACAAATAACAGAAGTGCGCGATTTTACGAAAAGATAAAGAAAGGAAAAAACAGTGTTTGACAATGTTAAACAATATTTCGACAAAAATGTCGGCCCTCTTCAAATTATATTTAAACAATTTTTCAAGTATGAAATACATAAAGCTACAAACATTTATAAGTCAAACGTTTGTCTTGTAATGAAAAAAAAAAACGGCTGTATGGGTAATGAAGGCATCAAAACGAATGAAACGCCGCCCACGTGAAGGCATGAAACTGAAACGTGCTTAATATGATGGTGGACTTGTTCATCTTGAAATTTTCCGTTATTTGATTAGTTAGCAAGAGGAATTAATCAAACAGTTTAGTATAAATGTTATGGAACTATCCTATCATTCTGTTCACCCCCCGCTTGGATGGGAAGTAATTAATTTGCATATTTAACTATCCCCCATGCGTTTTAAAGGTCAAAAGCTTGATAGATTCAGAATATTTTTTCCAGAATGCACGTCTTAAGATGTTTGTCGAAATTACAGTCGTTTGTAATAAAATGTTCTGCAAGCTCCGTTGATGTCACATTAGTGTGTGTGACATCTTACCTGTGGACATTGAATATTTTATTTCATTTTTTTCTTTGTGTTAATCAGAAGAAGAAGAAGAAGAAGAAGAAGAGGAGAGGAAGTAGAGGAAAGGAATGAAGGAAGAAAGGTCGAAGAAGAAGGAGGAAAGAAATAAGGGAAAATAATAATAATAGAAAAGCCTTTTCGTATTGTGACTGGTCTTGTAATGATAAAACGGCTGAAACATGTTTAATATGATGGTAATCTTGTTCAGCTTGGAATTTTCTCTTAGTTGATGAGTTACTAAGATGTATTATTCAAACAACTGAGTATAAATCTTATGGAACTCTCCTATCAGTCTGTTCATCCCTTCCCCCGGGCGGGAAGTAAGTAATTTGCATACGTGACTATCCCCATGCGTTTTAATGGTCAAAGGGTTGATAAATTCAGAATATTTTTTTCAGAATGCACGTTTTAAGATGTTTGTCGAAATTACAGTCGTTTGTAATAAATTGTTCTGCAAATTCCGTTGATGTCACATAATTGTGTCTGACATCTTACCTGTGGCCATTGAATCTTTTATTTCATTTTTCCGTTTTGCAACTCACATAAATCAAGTCATGTTTGGTACATTGGGCAGCGTATATTAAATGGGTATCAGTACAATTACCACCTTAACTTGACTCATGTTGTTGTACAACGCACAGGGTTATCCTCTTCCATGAGTGTTTTCAGGAGTACTTGTCGAGGTTAATCTTGGCCCCGTATCCTTTTCGTATCGTTGCTGTTCTTGTAATGAGAAAACGGCTGAAGCGTTCTTAATATGATGGGGATATTGTCCATCTTGGAATTTTCCGTCAGTTGATGAGTGACTAAGAGGAAACAACTGAGTATAAATCTTATGGAACTCTCCTGTCATTCTGTTCATCCCCTCCCCCGGAGCGGGAAGTAAGTAATTTGCATATGTCATTATCCTCAAGCGTTTTAAAGGTCAAAAGGTTGATAGATTCCGAATATTTTCTCAGAATCTGCACCTTAAGATGTTTGTCGTAATTACAGTCATTTATAATAAAATGTTCTGCAAATTCCGTTGATGTCATATTATTGTCTGACATCCTACCTGTGGCCATTGAATCTTTTATTTTATCTTTCCGTTTTGCAACCCACATATATCAAGTCATGTTTGGTACATTGGGCGGCGTATATTAAATGGGAATCAGTACAATTACCACCCTCTGTAGAAATCGTGATGTTTCTCTTTGACATGTGGAATAGTCTACCGCAGTGAGCGAAATAAAGGGTTCAGTTCGACATTCCAACCACCTGAAGAAGGCCGGAGAGTGCAACGGCCGAAACGTTGTAATAAATATGGCGACAAAGATGAGGACAATAGTCCGAATAATGTAAATAGTGTACATAATACCTCATCTCAGAAATATAGACAGATACCGAAGGGCCGAAACGTTGTAATAAATATGGCGACAAATGTGAGGCCAATAGTTCGAATAATTTAAATAGTGTGCATAATAACTCATCTCAGAAATATAGACAAACACCCACTAAATTTATTTCGGTCAATATTTTGAGGCACAGAGTTAATAAAAATTAACTTTTGATCCAGCTAAAGTCAATAATGAAAGTGACATATTGCGAAAGTGTTTGGTACTTTGAAATAGATATACGTAACTGTTGAATGACCCGAGAAGGACGAGTCCCAGGACCGCCACTAAAATATATATATATATATATATATATATATATATATATATATATATATATATATATATATATATATATATATTATAATAAAAAGAAAAAACAGTTAGATATATAATCCGGTGTTCTTAACTGATATTTTTATTTTTACAAAACAGTGCTCAGTGTAAATTTACAGAGCATAAATATTATAAATTAATTGATTTAAAATATGGTTTCTTCGCTACACATTAATTACCATGTTTCAAAAAACGAAGCTAAAAACTTCAAATTTAATTATATAATTAAATTAAAAGCATTAGTTCTGTTTCATTCTTCAAGCGAATTTTGGAATAACTTATTTTTAAATTTACTGAGTTTTAAACGCACGTACAATTCATAATTTTTTGATTCCATATCTGAGATCCGGCCGTAGCAAAAGAATCCGGTTCCTGTTCAGCTGGAGATCGCGTATTTTTCTCTAATAAGATTTCGTGAATATTCAGCGCGGCAGACGAAAATGAATAAATATATTGCCTAATAAATAAACGGAACGTCTACTCAAATATCCATTAAAAATAATGTTTTAGTATTAAAATCTGTCAGATGAATAAATAAGATGAATTATCACTTCTTTAGAAATAGCTAGATAAATAATGAATCAGGTGGTATCTGTCTATCTATCAATCGATCTATTACACTTCATTCATTGTCTATATATATATATATATATATATATATATATATATATATATATATATATACATATATATACATATATATTTCTAAAGCATTGATAATTTATTTAATGATGATGATAAATAGATAGACAGATAGATAGATAGATAGATAATGAATCAGGTGGTATCTGTCTATCTATCAATCGATCTATTACACTTGATTGATTGTCTATGTATATATATATATATATATATTTCTAAAGCAGTGATAATTTATTTAATGATGATGATGATAGATAGATAGATAAATAGATAGATAGATAGATAATGAATCAGGTGGTATCTGTCTATCTATCAATCGATCTATTACACTTGATTGATTGTCTATATATATATACATATTTATATATATATATATATATATATATATATATATATATATCTAAAGCAGTGATAATTTATTTAATGATGATAGATAGATAGATAGATAATGAATCAGGTGGTATCTGTCTATCTATCAACCGATCTATTACACTTGATTGATTGTCTATGTATATATATATATATATTTCTAAAGCAGTGATAATTTATTTAATGATGATGATGATAGATAGATAGATAGATAGATAGATAGATAGATAATGAATCAGGTGGTATCTGTCTATCTATTTATCAATCTATGTATAACACCTGATTCATTGTCTATGTATATATATATATATATCTGTTTCTAAAGAAGTGATAATTTATTTTATTCATGATAGATAGATAGATAGATAGATAGGAACAGAGTAAGGTAGACAGATATATATATATGAATCAGCAGTTCTCTCTGTGAATATTTATTTTGCTATGTACTTATTTCGCTCCATTTTTAATGAAAGATGCAATGATAGCATCGTATTATTCATCGATGATGGAGAAGGAACGTTTGGCTTCGTACTTAAATATTAACGGTTGCCAGTCACTGGTACCCGTGACTCCTCAGCCGGAGAAAGGAATATTGCAGTCGAGAAAGGAGAGCCTGTAGTAGAAGCATGTCCGCCTGTTTCAGCTTGTCCCGACCAGTTGGTCGCTGCAGGTCTCGACATGTGTCGATTTGCACGACAATCCCAGCTCCAAGCCTGTGCTGTGGGTGGGGCAATACAACAAGACAAAGGCCGCGCTCTCGATCGTACAGATATCATCGGATGATCTGCATTTGAGTCGCTTCGTGTCACGTGCCCAGGAGCTGAACAGAGGCGAAATGAAAGGAGTGGTCCGAATTTGAACGGGAAATACAAGCAGATAGACTCATATCTGTTGGATACGGATAATGAAAGTCTTGCTAGAAGGGGTGCGACCTGAGGGTCTTAGATTCAAATTTCGGTCATTTCTTTTTTGTGTTAATTTTTTATGATTATATGGTGTGACGTCAGTGCTGTTTCATT
>OZ038516.1:65511274-65521274 GCA_964036315.1 Acanthosepion esculentum
ATAGGAACAGAATGAGATAGATAGATAGATAGATAAATAGATAGATAGATAGATAGATAGATAGATAGATAGATAGATAGGAACAGAATGAGATAGATAGATAGATAGATAGATAGATAGATAGATAGATAGATAGATAGATAGATAGATAGATAGATAGATAGGAACAGAATGAGATAGATAGATAGATAGATAGATAGATAGATAGATAGATAGGAACAGAATGAGATAGATAGATAGATAGATAGATAGATAGATAGATAGATAGATAGATAGATAGATAGATAGATAGGAACAGGCTGAGTAGATAGATAGAAACAGAATGAGATAGATAGATAGATAGATAGATAGATAGGAACAGACTGAGTAGATAGATAGAAACAGAATGAGATAGATAGATAGATAGATAGATAGATAGATAGATAGGAACAGAATGAGATAGATAGATAGATAGATAGATAGGAACAGACTAACATAGATAGATAGATAGATAGATAGATAGATAGATAGATAGATAGATAGATAGGAACAGAATGAGATAGATAGATAGATAGATAGATAGATAGGAACAGACAGAGATAGAAAGAAACAGAATGAGATAGATAGATAGATAGATAGATAGATAGGAACAGAATGAGATAGATAGATAGATAGATAGGAACAGACAGAGATAGAAAGAAACAGAATGAGATAGATAGATAGATAGATAGATAGATAGATAGATAGATAGATAGATAGGAACAGAATGAGATAGATAGATAGATAGATAGATAGATAGATAGATAGATAGATAGATAGATAGATAGAAACAGAATGAGATAGATAGATAGATAGAAACAGAATGAGATAGATAGATAGATAGATAGATAGATAGATAGATAGGAACAGAATTAGATAGATAGATAGATAGAAACAGAATGAGATAGATAGATAGATAGGAACAGACTGAGATAGATAGATAGATAGATAGATAGATAGATAGATAGATAGATAGATAGATAGATACGTATCGAGTGAGTGAGATAGTGAGAAAGTGCCACAGACCTTGGCAGCTGCTGCTGCTGCTCTTGCTGTAGCAAAGCACAGCACTACAGCGACATCAGATATTGCTGAGCCGGATGTTGCTGCCGAAGCAGTATTGGAAATGAAGAAGGAAGAAGGAAGTGAAAAGCCACCAACACCGGGAGGAAGTCAAAGCGACAACGAGTGGCAGTGGGAGGAGCATGCCACCAACAATGACGTCACCGGATGTTTCATAATGACCACAACAAGCTGCATGCCTCACACTACAGAGACAAGAAATATGCTAGCAGTCGCCAACCTCCAATGTATTTAAGTAGTTTTTATTAGACATATATAAGTATGTATATATTTATATTTATTTATTTATCTATGGTGAAATGCAGAATCGGCAAAACGGGTATATTTTTTTATTTTAAATTAATGATGAACATGAGGGTGGAAGGAGAGTCTATCGGTCGGCGCGTGAGTGAAGCCTTCACATACGGTATTAGAATTAGTCGAGGACACAGATCATGACAGTCGGTAAAATGGTAGCGATTACGTAAGGACTATCTACCCGCTTCCCACCCTCTTTTTGTTAAATTAAAGGAATATTAACCACTCCCCTCACTTTTTGGCAAATTAAAGGAATATTACACCAAAAGGGGGGTAATATACCTAGGGTTAAATTAAAAGAATATTACTCCACCCCGCCTTTTTCGGTAAATTAAAGGAATATTACCCCCCCTCCTTTTTGGTAAATTAAAGGAATATTATCCCCCTTTAGGTAAATTAAATGAATAATACCCCCTGCTTTTTAAATTAAAGGAATATTACCCCCTCCCATTTTTTGGTAAATTTATGGAATATTACCCGCACCACCACACACACACACACTTTTTTTGTAAATTGAAGGAATATTACCACTCTGTTTATGGTAAAATTAAACGGATATTACCCCTCTCCCCTTTTTTTAAGCAAATATTACTCCCCCCTCCTTTTTTTTGTAAATTAAACGAATATTACTCCCTCCCTTTTTGGTACATTAAACGAATATTACCCCCTCCCTTTTTGGTACATTAAATGAATATTACCCCCTCCCTTTTTAGTACATTAAATGAATATTACCCCCTCCCTTTTTGGTACATTAAATGAATATTACCCCCTCCCTTTTTGGTACATTAAACGAATATTACCCCCTCCCTTTTTGGTACATTAAACGAATATTACCCCCTCCCTTTTTGGTACATTAAACGAATATTACCCCCTCCCTTTTTGGTACATTAAATGAATATTACCCCCTCCCTTTTTGGTACATTAAACGAATATTACCCCCTCCCTTTTTGGTACATTAAACGAATATTACCCCCTCCCTTTTTGGTACATTAAACTAATATTACCCCCTCCCTTTTTGGTACATTAAATGAATATTACCCCCTCCCTTTTTGGTACATTAAACGAATATTACCCCCTCCCTTTTTGGTACATTAAACGAATATTACCCCCTCCCTTTTTGATACATTAAATGAATATTACCCCCTCCCTTTTTGGTACATTAAATGAATATTACCCCCTCCCTTTTTGGTACATTAAATGAATATTACCCCCTCCCTTTTTGGTACATTAAATGAATATTACCCCCTCCCTTTTTGGTACATTAAATGAATATTACCCCCTCCCTTTTTGGTACATTAAACGAATATTACCCCCTCCCTTTTTGGTACATTAAACGAATATTACCCCCTCCCTTTTTGGTACATTAAATGAATATTACCCCCTCCCTTTTTGGTACATTAAACGAATATTACCCCCTCCCTTTTTGGTACATTAAACGAATATTACCCCCTCCCTTTTTGGTACATTAAACTAATATTACCCCCTCCCTTTTTGGTACATTAAATGAATATTACCCCCTCCCTTTTTGGTACATTAAACGAATATTACCCCCTCCCTTTTTGGTACATTAAACGAATATTACCCCCTCCCTTTTTGATACATTAAATGAATATTACCCCCTCCCTTTTTGGTACATTAAATGAATATTACCCCCTCCCTTTTTGGTACATTAAATGAATATTACCCCCTCCCTTTTTGGTACATTAAATGAATATTACCCCCTCCCTTTTTGGTACATTAAATGAATATTACCCCCTCCCTTTTTGGTACATTAAATGAATATTACCCCCTCCCTTTTTGGTACATTAAACGAATATTACCCCCTCCCTTTTTGGTACATTAAATGAATATTACCCCCTCCCTGCTTTTTTTGATAAACTAAAAAAAAGAAGATTAAAAGAAAAAAAAATGGACGTCAGAGACTGCTACAAGAAACAAAATTAAATTAAATCGCGCCTGATTGTATTAAAATTTAAATTTGAAAATACAAAACTGTATTTAATTGGAAGAAATTATAATCACTTAAATCATATTGTGTAAATTTTCACTATAAGAAGACTAAATTAAAATTAAGGACTTACAGGAAATATGATTTCCAAGAATTGGCTCACGGTCTTAGGAGTCGTTTTCTGTTTATTTTCCTAGTTAATTAAATATTCTATACCAATAAAGTAGTAAAAATCTCTAACTGAAGGCACCCAAAACTTTAGTATTCATATTACCCAAGAGTCAACCAGGTCGCAAAAATCCGATATCACCTTTAATAAAATTAGATTTGTAAAGAAACATTGTTTTAAAGAAACATTGTTTAAAAAGAAACATTGTTTTAAAGAAACATTGTTTTAAAGAAACATTGTTTTAAAGAAACATTGTTTTAAAGAAACATTGTTTTAAAGAAACATTGTTTAAAAAGAAATATTGTTTTAAAGAAACATTGTTTTAAAGAAACATTGTTTAAAAAGAAACATTGTTTTAAAGAAACATTGTTTAAAAAGAAACATTGTTTTAAAGAAACATTGTTTAAAAAGAAACATTGTTTTAAAGAAACATTGTTTAAAAAGAAACAATGTTTTAAAGAAACATTATTTTAAGGAGAATTTTGATTTCCAAAGAGGTGGTGGGGTTGAGTTTTTGTGTGAATGCACGTGTCTTATTTATTTCATTTTTAATCATCTTCTTCTTCTTTTATGTGTTGTGTCTCTTCAGGGTGTAGGTGATCACGGCCCTCCACATTTTCCTCTCCCTTGTAGTTGTTGTCTTGTTATTTCTCCCAAACCATGTTCTGCCATTCATTTACTCAAGCGCATCAAGTATGTTACGCGCCGCTTTCCTCTGTCACTCTTTCCCCCTCAATCCATCCTGTGAGTATCAGATTTTCCAAGCCCTCCTTCCTCATTATGTACCCCAGAAATTTCATCTGCCTCTTCTTGGTGTTAAGTATAAGTTTCTTCATCGTTGCTCACATGTTCGGTCCATGGCATCCTTAGCAACCTTCTGTCGGACCACGTCTCTGTTACTTCACGTCTCTTCCTCATCTTTGAGGAGATTGTTCAGCATCCGTTGCCATACAGGGGGGGCATATATCACGAAACAGTTCCATTTAGTGATATGTAAATATAGTGATTTTTAAGAAATAACCTAGGGAAGGTTACTGAATAGAATAATCAAAGGAAGGTTGGTAATGAACGATAATACTTAGGACAAGAACAACGCATATAAGATTCGCCAGCGGCGCGTAGAAGTAGTAGTCATCTGCTAGAAGTGAATTCCACAATGAATCTCCAACTGCAGACCGCATATCCCACATGGATTCTGTCAATACAGAAAGAAAGAAAGAAAGAAAGAAAGAAAGAAAGAAAGAAAGAAAGAAAGAAAGAAAGAAACCTGCCCATATATGGTACACCATTTTCTGCCTGATCTGTCTCTTATAAAGCGAGGCCGGATATTTCGCCGATGGACGTTTGGCCGAGAGACATTTGGCCGAACGGACATGCCGAGATACATCTGGCCGAACGGATATTAGCCGACGGACATTTGGCCGAGAGACATTTGACCAGGCGACATTTGCCCGAACGGATATTTGCACGAACGGTCATTTGGCCGAGAGACATTTGACCAAGAGACATTTGGCCGAACGGACATTTCACCGACGGATATTTGGCCGAGAGACATTTGGCCAAGAGACATTTGGTCGATGGATATTTGATCGACGGATATTTGTCCTATCTGACATTTGGCCGAGGGATTTTGGGCCTAACGAAAATTTGGCCGAACGGACATTTGGCCGAGAGATATTTGGCCGAACGGACATTGGCCGAAAGGATATTTGGTCGAGAGACATTTGGCCAAGAGACCTTTGGCAGACAGATATTTGGCCGAACGGACATTTCACTGAAAAAGTACAATTAAAAATGGTAACAAGTAATACTTTAATAGTAGTATTTTAATTAGCAGTATTATAAGGTAGAATAGGACTAATAATTACTACTGAATTTCAAGTAATTAAATACTTTCTTCCTTTTTATGCGCCATGTCCTTTCAGGACGTAGACGATTATGGCTCTCCACCTCCCTCTGTTCCTTGCAGCTCTCAACAAGTTCCTTCCTACTGCCACACACTCCAGACCACGTTCTGTCATCCATTTGCTTAAGGCCGCTAGTTATGTCATGCATTGTTTTCCCTTGTCTCGCTTTCTCTCTATTCGACCCGTGAGTATCAGATTCTCCAGGCCCTCTTTCCTCATTATGTGTCCCAGAAACTTCAGCTGCCTCTTCCTGATATTAAGTATAAGCCTCCTCCGTGTTTGCAACCTCTCTAAGACCTCATCTCTGCTCACACGCTCGGTCCATGATATCCTCAGCATCCTTCTGTAGAACTACATCACTGTCGCCTCGAGTCTTCTTCATCTTTGATGAAATCGTCCAACATTCGCTGCCGTAAAAAAGGACAGATGTCACGTAACAGCTCAGTATTCTTTTCTTTGTTAGCAAAGAAATCCTCCTGATTTGCAATACTCTGCCCAGGTTTTGGAATGCGTCCTTGGCCATGCAAATACCTCTACGGATCTCAGTGTCGCACATACCGTCCTCTGTCAAAACGCTTCCCAGATATTTAAACTTCTCCGTCTGCTTGATTTTAATGTTCCCGACATTCAGATCGCATTTCAGGTTCTAAATTTAAAGTTAAAAGTTTTCTTATTTCAATATTTGTTTATGTATCTTTAAAAATATTTGATTGTATTTGGGTAAAAAGTAGCACTTAATTATTTAAATTCGTATTTAACAGTAAGATAAAAGCCAGTTCATCCCTTTAAGATAATGATCTTTAAAAGCGAAATTGGAAGATCTTTCATATCGTAAAAGCTTAAGATTTTTGCTGCAGTAAGATGTGCTTTTTCGCAAAATACTTATCACCTTACAGTAACATTTGAAGTAAAATATAATATATACAGAATAGATTTTTAAAAAAGGCTGTCCAAAAGAAAAAAAAATAATATTAAAAATTATATTATAAATGAATACAGTAAATAAATGTAAATATACGTAGCACATTACGATAAAGAGGGTGACATGCTTGTAAATATGCCACTACATTATAGGCTAAATGTCCATTCGGTTAAATGTCCGAGTGCCAGCATGGTGAGGCTGGGTCTTAAAGCTTCATTGAAGAATATAAAAGTCTTGCACCTACTTTGTATTAATATGCAAATTAAAAATACTTGATAATTTAATTAACGTACAATGTCCGTGGGTGAATATAGTTCTCAGTATCTGTTTTTTATTGCCCTTTTGTCCCAATATGCTACCCATTCACGGAGCCTCGATAAGAAGCTTACACACCGCTTCCCCTTGCTGCTTTTGTCGTCAATATGTCATGTGAGTGTTAAATTCGCCAAGTCCTCTTTCCTTATTATGCGTCACAGAAAAAAACGGTCTCGTTTTGATTCTAAGTATAAGTTTCCTTGATGTCTTAATTTCCCTTAAAACCTTTATCGTATTCTTAGAATTTCTCAGTAGAAACAGATCCGTGTCACCTGAAGCCCGTTCTTAATTTCTGAAGAGATTGCCCGTCATTCCCCTGACGTGTAGATAAATAAATATTACAGATCTATTTGGCATCTAAAACGTGAAAAAAACAATTTCTAAAGAATTATTTTTAATCCTAAATTATTATTACATCAAACGTTAATTTTAGAGCATATCGATATTTAAAATAGACGCCTTATTGAACAGTGTGAATTACACCAAACAACCAATTTTGGTGGGTATTTAAAACAAAAATGAAACGTCTATTTCAAATACAGGTATCCACCAAAAATACTGTTTGAAACAATATATATAGCAATTCATCGAGTCTAGAATAATCCTCAACAGAATGCAGAAAGCATTTGACAGTCGTTTCGTCCTATATTTGGGACTCATCAGCAGTGCGAATCCAATACCTAGATTGAGACGCGAACTGTTTCGATACGACGCAAGCGTCACACCAACTGTAATAACGGGGCTCGATGATGAAAAAAGATACGGAATAGACTCGATATTTGCTGTAGTAAAATGTGGTTTCTCTCAAAATACAGTAATATTTCAAGTAAAATATAATATATACAGAATAGATATTTTTAAAAAGCATGTCAAAAAAAAAAACGAAAAATTATAAAATAATACAATAAATAAATATATGTAATGGACAAAGTCCGACAACTATTTTAAGACATTTTTATGTTTATACATTCTTTTTATAGATACAAATATTTAAGTAAATGTCCTGTTTACAATAAACAGTATTAAACAACATTTACCGGCTTGAATGTCCGAGAAATTATCATTGAAAATATACGTTCTCCGGCAGGATTCGAACTGTAAACCTGTAAACCATCATATAGCCTGACGTGCCTTAACCGTTTCGGCCAGAGAGGAGCGTTCGGTTAGCAAGGTCGAATTTACTGCTTATAAACTTTAATCTTCGATGAATCTCTCGCGTACATTCAGATCTGCTCAAATCGTATCAAATGTAAACAAATGACGTCACTCATTATAAAATGGATAAAGTCCGACAATTATTTTATGATATTTTTATGTTTATACATTCTTTTAATAGATACAAATATTTAAGTAAATGCTCTGTTTATAATAAACAGTATTAACGACATTTACCGGCCTGAATGTCCGAGAAATTTTCATAGAAAATATGTATCCTCCGACAGGATTCGAACCTGTATCCTATATGGAACCGTCATACAACCTGACGTGCTTTTACCGACTGAGCCACAGATCAGCGTTTCGGTTATGCCTAGATGCAGCGTAATGTGTTGTGACTAGTTCGAAATCTAATTTTGTTGAGTGTGGGTTGCTTCTTTCCATGTAGATCGCCCTCAATATCTGGAGGTTCTTTTTTCTGTGTGTATGTAAGAGTATTACTGTGTTATCAACTAATATCTTTCTAATATTATGTGCATGGCTAAGTTTTTCTAAGAAATATCATCTTTGACGGTGGATATCTTTGTTTCATGACTGTATAACCACTCTGAGGATGAGCCGAAAGCTTAGGATCGACTTAATAAAAAAATAGCCAAATGTTGGACAGTTTTTGTCTTTATTTTCACCAGAAATTAAAGCAAACGTTCGAACATTAGAACGGCTCATGATCAGACATAACAGACATTCATTGTCTGTCATATATATATATATATATATATATATATATATATATATATATATATATATATATATATATATATATATATATATATATGTATATATATATATATATATATATATATATATATATATATATATATATATATATATTATAATAATAATAATAGGTACCACCACAAATTCACTAAAAAATGAGTATCTCTATCGTTAAAAGGCAGGATGTGTGTGTGTGTGTGTGTGTGTGTGTGTGTGTGTGTGTGTGTGTGTGTGTGTGTGTGTGTGTGTGTGTAACGAATGCAATTTTCGACTGATTTGCACCAAAATTTACATGCACATGCTCCAAATTACTGACGAGGCCATGACCAACTTTGCATTTCCCAACTCCCATCGGTAGTGGAAATAATTGTTTTTTTCATGGGTTCTAAGGCAGTTTTCATGTAGTTTGCGGCCATTTTCTACTGGCCAGAGAGAGAGCAATAGGCAGGAAGATTCTATAGGCCAGCGTGATAGCCAACAGCTGACTGACACGAATGTTAACTAGCATGCTAACATGCAAAAAAAATCGATAGCTGCATTCGTCACAAGTGGGAAAAATTTAAATCTGTATGGCACTTTACTCCAATTGGCTTATTCCCTTGCTTAAACTCAACGTTGATTCTGATTTCGCAGAAGTGGGTTGGGTGTGAAAAAGTATTTGTTGTTAACATTCTTTTTTCATTCACTTTTCCAGTTACGAGTCCTTTTTTAAAGCTGATCGTTTTGTGTTCATTTTGTTTAGTTCCTTTTTCGTAACAGATTTAATGTTTAGCATAGAGCTTAGAAAAATTCGCAGTGTGAGATAGGCAAGAAGTAAGGCATGTAGCAACATCAGCACGGCAAAGGGCACTCCTTTAAAGGCAAGGAAGGGCAAAAATATTTTAAGTCAAGTGATAGCGATTGCTGTATGTGTCGTACGATTTTTGAATCAAGCTCGGGCAACGCCGGGCCATGCTGCTAGTACATGATGAAAAAATGACCTAAACTTAATAAAAAGTTTTATCGTCAAAATCTGTATGTTGTTATTAAAAGGAAAGACAAAACTTTTTTTTATTATTAAATTTTATTTTTTGAGCCTTTTTAGAAAGTTCGAAATTTTCGTTAGAAATCTTGCGTTAACCTGTTGGGTGGGGGTTGCAAAGATGGGTATACGAAATTTTAGCGTCTTTTTTGCGGTGAAAAAACGCATTCATTTGAAAATTCTTTCAAAAATCAAATAATTGTCTGATTTTAATGGAACTTTCAGGATTTATTCACAGATCCATGAAATTATTATAGAAATGTTTCGTTTTTAGAAAATCTTGGAAAAAAAATTTGTTTTTACATCTGTTACCCCCTTACATAGATACTCACACACAAAGACATTCACACGTTTATTTAATTTATTGAAATTTCGACAAATTATTTTT
>OZ038516.1:65526274-65551274 GCA_964036315.1 Acanthosepion esculentum
GTGTGTGTGTGTGTGTGTGTGTGTGTGTGTGTGTGTGTGTGTGTTATAATTTTTTCATATGGACAAAAACAGTTTACTCACTACAAAGATGCAACTTCGTTTCGGTGCATTGGTTACCATTTTTGGTTCTCACCAGCCGAAGTGCAATTGAAATGCATCCAAACGAAGTTGCATCTTTGTAGTGAGTAAATTGTTTTTGTCTATATGATAAAATTGTAATAAAAAATTATTGCTTTACTATCGATATCGATCCCTCTTTTGGATTAATGCTGTGAACGTTATAAGTTATATATTATTTTCGTTCTCAATACATCGGAAATATATATATATATATATATATATATATATATATATATATATATATATATGTGTGTGTGTGTGTGTGTGTGTGTGTGTGTGTGTGTCTTATGGTATGAAATTGCTCGTCACTACGCAGTGTTGATTTTTGTCTAATAACTGTCTCTTCTCCACGCTCTTCCCCAATAAATCTGATTCATTTTAGACAATTATATATATATATATATATATATATATATATATATATATATATATATATATATATATAGTAGTAGTAGTAGTACTAGTAGTAGTAGTAGTAGTAGTAATCATCGAAAATGAATTGTGAAATGAATGCTTTTGAAAATTATCATGGTAAAAAAGGAAGAAAAAACTAAATGAAATCAAACGTAATACAAAAGAAAGAAAGAAAGAAAGAACGAAAATGAAAGAAATAAAGCGAAATAAATAAAGAAAGAAAGAACGAAAATGAAAGAAAGAAAGGGAAATAAATAAATAAAGAAAGAAAGAACGAAAATGAAAGAAAGAAAGCGATAGAAAGAAAGAGAAAGAAAGAAAGAAAGAACGAAAATGAAAGAAAGAAGGCGAAATAAAGAAAGAAAGAACGAAAATGAAAGAAAGAAAGCGAAATAAATAAAGAAAGAAAGAACAAAAATGAAAGAAAGAAAGCGATAGAAAGAAAGAGAAAGAAAGAAAGAACGAAAATGAAAGAAAGAAAGCGATAGAAAGAAAGAGAAAGAAAGAAAGAACGAAAATGAAAGAAAGAAAGCGAAATAAAGAAATAAATAAAGAAAGAAAGAAAGAACGAAAATGAAAGAAAGAAAGCGAAATAAATAAATAAAGAAAGAAAGAACCAAAATGAAAGAAAGAAAGCGATAGAAAGAAAGAGAAAGAAAGAAAGAAAGAACGAAAATGAAAGAAAGAAGGCGAAATAAAGAAAGAAAGAAAGAAAGAAAGAACGAAAATGAAAGAAAGAAAGCGAAATAAAGAAAGAAAGAACGAAAATGAAAGAAAGAAAGAAGAAAGAACGAAAATGAAAGAAAGAAAGAAAGAAAGAAAACGGAAACGTAAGAAAGGATGAAGAGAAAAAGAAAAATAAAGATAAAAAACTGAAAGAAATGCCAAAACGACAAAAGCAAGAGATCAAAATACATTGAAAAGAAACTAAAAAGAGAAAGAAGGAAAAAAAGAGAGAAGGAAAATCAAACCGCCACCGCCTTTACTTACTGCGCATGCGCCAATGTAAAAGGACCGATTCTGGAAATCGAATTTTTATCATCGATTTATTTAATCCCATTTTTATGTCGCTTCATCAAGTATAGCTTCACCCCACCCCGCCCGCTCACCCGACACCACCAGGCCCGCCCGCCCGCCCGCCAAAACCAACTCATAGCTTTTTTATTTACCGTTTTCATTCAAGCATTTATTTATATATTTGTCGTTTGCATTTATTTGTGTTTTTGTTTAATCTTTTTTCTTTCTTCTTCAACACAATGGCGGAAGGTCCGCATGAAAAGCAGGCGAGTTGCCGGGTAGGCATGTCGTTACACGAAAATCATTTGCCGGCTCATTTACAATTGAAAGACAGTGACATTAAAAGATAAAATCTTTAGAAGTGGTAGGAAGGGTTCGATTATTACATTCACCCTCCTTCCTTCCAACTTCCATCTGGTCATAGATTTTACAAGGGTAACATTCCCAACCACATCCATCTATCTATCTATCTATCTATCTATCTATCTATCTATCTATCTATCTATCTATCTATCACAGTCTGTTCATATCTATCTATCTATCTATCTATCTATCTATCTATCTATCTATCTATGTCTTTCTCGTTCTGTTTCTATTTATCTATCTCATTCTGCCCCCTCTTACCACATACACATGAATTTTGGAAGGTTCACCGAGTGTTTCTCTCTCTGTCTCTGTCTCTGTCTCTCTCTTTCTCTCTCTTTCTTATAGAAACTTCTTATTGATTTATTTGCTCTTTCCCTTCCTTTTCACATTCTTTCTTGATTTCTTTCTTTCTTCGTTATATCTCTGTCTTTCTTTCTCTCTTTCTCTCTCTCTCTCTCTCTCTCTCTCTCTCTCTCTTACAGTATCTTCTTATGTTTTATTTGCTATTTCTCTCCCTTATCGCACACTTTCTTTTTCTTTCTTTCTTTCCTTCTTTCTTTCCTTCTTTCTTTCTTTCTG
This sequence comes from Acanthosepion esculentum, assembly GCA_964036315.1. NCBI lineage: Eukaryota > Metazoa > Mollusca > Cephalopoda > Sepiida > Sepiidae > Acanthosepion > Acanthosepion esculentum. The sequence continues at coordinate 65,528,771 of OZ038516.1, forward strand.
TTAGTCTGTCTTTCTCTCCTATCTCTGTCACTCACTCTCTCTCCCCCCTCTCTCTCTCTCTGTCTTAGAGAAGCTTCTTATTGCTTTATTTGCTATTTCTCTCCCTTCTCCCTTATCGCACTCTTTATTTCTTCTTCTTTCTTTCTTTCTTTCTTTCTTTCTGTTAGTCTGTCTTTCTCTCCTATCTCTATCACTCACTCTCTCTCTCTCTCTCTCAGTATCATTCTGTTTCTTTCTCAGTCTTACCGCACTTTCTCATCATTAACTTTCTCTCCGTCTTACATAATCTAATTTTGACTTATCTCTTTCTCCCCATGACCTCTCTTTCTTTGTTTCTCTCTCTCTTTCCCTTTATCATACCTTCTCTTTTCTTTATTTGGTCACTCTCTCTCCTAACTCTACATTTCTTTATTCTTATTTCTCTCTTTTATTACTCTCTCTCTCTCTCTCTCTCTCTCTCTCGTAAGCTTAGAGCGCCTTCTCTCTCTATCACTGCATCTTACAATCTCTCTCAATCTTATCCGCCACATTCTCACTGTTTTATTTGCACTTCTCTCTCTCTTTTGACAGTCTTTCTTATACCTTTTCAGTCTTTCTGCCTCCTCCTTTTATTTCTTTTCTCTCCCTCACCCTCACCCCCTCTCTCTCTCTCTCTCTCTTTCTCTACTATTTTCTTTCGCTTCTCCTTTCTTTTATCAATCTCTCAGTTATTTTCTCTCTTTTACAGCCTTTCTTTCTCATATTCTTTTCACTCTTTCCATCTCCTCCTATCGTTTTCTGTCTTTTTCTCACTCACTCTAAGGCACTCTCTCGTGTTCACTATTATTATTATTATTATTATTATTATTATTATTATTATTATTATTATTCCTGTCTCCTTCAATTATCGTTTTCAGATAAATCGATCCCTTTGGACAGATCGATACTCCGTTTTGAGGCGAGGTATCATTAATACATGCTTCCTCCTGCTTCCTCCTTAAAACGAGTAACATTTTCTCATAAGATCCACGGGTTTGTGTTTGAGCACTGGGAAAGGTCAGAATATTGACATATGGCTACTTTCGACTTGTTATGATGACTCCGGTGATCTGTCCAAGTAGCAATCTCAACACTCCATAGATACCGGTCGATGCTTGTTGCATATTAATGATGGGTTTAGACGATGTTGGGTTATCCAAATATATCCTATGCATTCTTGTTCGTATCTTACTGTGATAAACAGATTTACTGCCAAACCATTTGTAAGAAAATAAAATAAAGACGATAAATTATAAATAAGGTGAATAAAGATGGCCAGCGATAAGTTGGAAGAGCGTAAATTAATTTTATTTTCTAGAAAGGGAACATGGTAATAAAGTAATGTGTTACTCGCCTTCGCCCCGACCCTGAAAAGGAAAGCTAACAGATGTTACACAAGCTGTTTTCACTCACAAGTCCTACGCGTTATGTGAAAATATGCTTCTCTCTACTCACCAGTCCTGGGGTACAGTTTGTCTTACGGTGTCTACCAGATAACTGTTTCAGTGTACACCGAGCTTTGCTGATTGGCTGATGAAGGTCACATGAAAGGCAAAGAGTCGTGCAGAGCAATTGATTGGTTAATTGTTTTGTCAGTTTGCAGCTTATCAAATATGTGTGAGACATTGAATGCCGATACATATTTTTGGATTGTAAAGTAATTCTTTTTTTTTCTGTGGCTATCGCATGAAGAATTATTTTGAGAGCAACAATGATTTCTTCCAGATCAAGTTCCTACTATTTAAGCCAAACTTGAAAGGCGTAGATGAAATCCTACGATTCTCAAGGGTATTACACCTGTCAGAATAGACGAAATAGAATAAGGAACAAAATCAATAAATAAAGTAAATAATAAACAAATTAGCAAACTATTATGACCAAAATATTAGACTATAAAAAATCAAAACAGAAAAATCGGACGAAAAATTGCTATAACTGTTATATAACGATAAAAAAATGAATAAAAAATAATATACTGCGTTACTTAAAGATCGAAAACCAAAAAGTGAAAATATACAGTGTAATAAATAAATAACAACAAATATAATAAATTGATCTAAATACATCCGAATATATAAATGAACTAACAACCGATACCGATAAACTAGCCGTTTAGAAAAAAACAAATAAAGATAATCAATCCAAATAAATAAATTAAAAACTCTTCCCGCCAAAATAATAGTCAAAACAAACGACAACAATCAACCCCAAAATTCAACAAATAACTTTATCTTCCCATACAAAAAAAAACTATTAAGTAAGCTATATAAACAAATTTTTATTACGTTAATAAAAACACCGATCAAAATAAAAATAAAAAGTAAATAAATATATAAGATAAAAAATAAAAATAAATAAAAACAAGAAAAATAATTTGACCCAAATAAATAAACAAATAAACGACTTCCGGTAAAATAACCGCCAAAATAGACTTCCCACAATAAGCTATATAAACAAATTTTAACTACGTTAATAAAAACACCGATCAAAATAAAAAATAAATAAATAAATATATAAGATAAAAAATAAAAATAAAATTAAATAACAACAGGCAAAATAATTTGACACAAATAAATAAATAAACAAATAAACGACTTCCGGTAAAATAGCCGTCAAAATAGACTACCCACAATGAACCACTCACCCGTATATATTAATAGCCGAGAAAAATAACAGCACTCGTGGCCTGACGATTGCATCTAGCATGAAGCAGACTGTCGCCACTAAGTGTTGACTTCTATGTTCACTTTTATATTTACACACGCTCTATCTCTGATATTGAGCACTTTATCCCATAAATATAGCACACTTTAAGAGTATATTTCTTCATATAGATAGATAGATAGATAGATAGATAGATTTGTATATTCTGAGAAAGATAGATTTTGAATCATTTTGAATGTGTATAAACGTGCCGATTTTGTATGGACGGTCGGACATACAAAACATGATTAAAAAATAAGCGCTATGACTATAGTAAATTTAAAGCCAAATTTAATAAAATTCAATAAAACTTTAGATTATAGAGAATATTTTCCTACAGTTTTAGGATTACTGAGAACATAAACATTTAATAAAATAGACGTTCACTTCAATTTCTTCAATAATATTTTAAAGTCTCCATAGAACAACATAAGGTCTGCCAATACGCAGTCAAACCGGCTACTGTCGGGTTAAAAAAAACAGCTACTGCGGTTTAAAAAATGCATTTCTGTGATATTTGAAACTCAACGTAAGTAATATTTGTTTCAAATCAGAGTAATTAAACTTTAAATCTGCTAATAATACTCAAATAATGTTTCAGAAAATGATATTCTATTTTCGCAAGATTTTTTTAATAAAAAGAATTACATTGCGGTGAAAGATGAGAAAAAAAGGGGAGCTAATCAGCTATTTTAGCAAAATAAAAAAAATCTTTCCAGCCAATTTAAATTTGTTTTGGAAATGCAGCAAAGTATTTTGCTTATGGGAAATATTAATAACATATAATTTCTGCTGCTGTAGAAAAAAGACACTTAACCCTAACCCTAACCCTAACCCTAACCCTCTTATGCACGGGCACAACTTTACAATATGCCATTCGCTAGAAGAATTTTTCTTTTAATATTTCTTTCTTTTAATCCGTCCCTTCAGTCATTTTGTCGTCTTTCTTTTTCTGTTAAAGAATTTCTCAAGAAACATAACTAAAAATTCAAATGGCTATACACGCTGTTCTTAGGCGACATTCTTGACAAATAGTCAATGACAGATATTGGAATAAAATGGCTACAATTTTCCGATAAATTACTCCTGTTTGTGCGTGTAAAGAAGACGGTCACATGTATCAGTCGACCCTTCGATTTGGGCTAAAACATTATTTCAGGTGGTCTGTCCGGAAAGTAATTTTGAGAATCTAAAGAACTAGTTACGCGGGCTCGATATAACTTGACAAAAAAACAGAAGCGATTTACAGGAGCAGAAATTCTTACTTGAAGTTACATGGTCGGAAATGAAATGCCTTACAGCCCGTAAAGAAGCAGAAACTCTTACTTCAAGTTCCATGGTCGAAAATGAAACGCCTTACAGTGCATAAAGAAGCAGAAACTCTTACTTGGATTTATATGGTCGGAAATGAAACCCCTTACAGTGCATAAAGAACCAGAAACTCTTACTTGAATTTATATGGTCAGAAATGAAATGCCTTACAGCCCGTAAAGAAGCAGAAACTCTTACTTGAATTTTTATAGTCGAAAATGAAATGCCTTACAGCACGTAAAGAAGCAGAAACTCGTACTTGAAGTTACATGGCCGGAAATGAAACGCCTTACAGTGCATAAAGAAGCAGAAACTCTTACTTGAAGTTATATGGTTGGAAATGAAACGCCTTACACCGCATAAAGAAGCAGAAACTCTTACTTGACTTTATATGGTCGGAAATGAAACGCCTTACAGTGCATAAAGAAACAGAAACTCTTACTTGAATGTATATGGTCGGAAAGGAAATACCTTACAGAAGACGAAACTCTTACTTGAAGTTACATGGTCGGAAATGAAAGGCCAACACCGCATAAAGAAGCAGAAACTCTTACAAGACATTATATGGTCGGAAATGACACGCCTTACAGTGCATAAAGAAGCAGAAACTCTTACTTGGATTTATATGTTCGGAAATGAAACGCCTTACAGTGCATAAAGAATCAGAAACTCTTACTTGAATTTATATGGTCAGAAATGAAATGCCTTACAGCCTGTAAAGAAGCAGAAACTCTTACTTGAATTTATATAGTCGCAAATGAAATGCCTTACAGCCCGTAAAGAAGCAGAAACTCTTACTTCAAGTTCCATGGTCGGAAATGAAACGCCTTACAGTGCATAAAAAAGCAGAAACTCTTACATGAAGCTACATGGTCAGAAATGAAACGCCTTATACCGCACAAAGAAGCAGAAACGTTTACTTGAAATTATATGGTCGGAAATGAAATGCCTTACAGCTCGTAAAGAATCAGAAACTCTTACTTGAAGTTTCATGGTCGGAAATGACACGCCTTACAGTTCATAAAGAAGCAGAAAGTCTTACTTGAAGTTATATGGTCGGAAATGAAACGCCTTACACCGCATAAAGAAGCAGAAACTCTTACTTGAAGCTACATGGTCGGAAATGAAACGCCTTACACCGCATAAAGATGCAGAAAGTCTTTCTGGATGTTATATGGTCGGAAATGAAATGCCTTACAGCCCGTAAAGAAGAAGTAATTCTTACGTGAAGTTACATGGTCGGAAATGAAACGCCTTACACCGCATAAAGAAGCAGAAACTCATTCATTAAGTTGCGTAGTCGGAAATGAAACGCCTTACACCGCATAAAGAAGCAGAAACTCTTACTTGACTTTATATAGTCGGAAATGAAACGCCTTACAGTGCATAAAGAAGCAGAAACTCTTGAATTTAAATGGTCGGAAATGAAATGCCTTACAGCCCGTAAAGAAGCAGAAACTCTTACTTGAAGTTACATGGTCGGAAATGAAACGACTTACACCGCATAAAGAAGCAGAAACTCTTACTTGAATTTATATGGTCGAAAATGAAACGCATTACAGTGCATAAAGAAACACAAATTTTCATGAAGCTACATGGTCGGAAATGAAACGCCTTACACCGTATAAAGAATTAGAATGTCTTTCGGGATGTTATATGGTCGGAAATGAAATGCCTTACAGCCCGTAAAGAAGAATAAACTCTTATTTGAAGTTACATGGTTGGAAATGAAACGCCTTACACCGCCTAAAGAAGCAGAAACTCATTCTTGAAGTTACGTAGTCAGAAATAAAACGCCTTACACCGCATAAAGATGCAGAAACTCTTACTTGACTTTATATGTTCGGAAATGAAACGCCTTGCAGTGCATAAAGAAGCAGAAACTCTTACTTGAATTTATATGGTCGGAAATGAAACGTCTTGCACTGCATAAATAAGCAGAAACTCTTACTTGAAGCTACATGGTCGGAAATGAAACGCCTTACAGTTCATAAAGAAGCAGAAACTCTTACTTGATGTTATATGGTCGGAATTTAAATGCCTTACAGCTCGTAAAGAAGTAGAAACTCTTACTTGAAGTTACATGGTCGGAAATGAAATGCCTTACAGTGCATAAAGAAGCAGAAACTCTAAATTGACTTTATATGTTCGGAAATGAAACGCCTTACAGTGCATAAGGAAGCGGAAACTCTTACGTGAAGGTACAAGGTCAGAAATAAAACGCCTTACACCGCATAAAGAAGCAGATACTCTTACTTGAAGATACGTGGTCGGAAATGAAACGCCTTACACCGCATAAAGAAGCAGAAACTCTTGATGTTATATGGTCGGAAATTAAATGCCTTACAGCTCGTAAAGAAGAAGAAACTCTTACTTGAAGTTACATGGTCGGAAATGAAATGCCTTACAGCGCATAAAGACGCAGAAACTCATTCTTGAAGTTACGTAGTTGGAAATGAAATGCTTTACACCGCAGAAGAAGAAACTCTAACTTGACTTTATATGTTCGGAAATGAAACGTCTTACAGTGCATAAGGAAGCGGAAACCCTTACGTGAAGGTACAGGGTCGGAAATGAAACGCCTTACACCGCATAAAGAAGCAGAAACTCTTACTAGAATTTATATGGTCGGAAATGAAACGCCTTGCAGTGCATAAATAAGCAGAAACTCTTACTTGAAGCTACATGGTCGGAAATGAAACGCCTTACAGTTCATAAAGAAGCAGAAACTCTTACTTGAACCTACATAGTCGGAAATGATACGACTTACACCGCATAAAGAAGCAGAAACTCTTACTTGAATTTATATGGTCGAAAATGAAACGCCTTACAGCGCATAAAGAAGTAGAAACTCTTATTTGAATTTATATGATCGGAAATGAAACGCCTTACAGTGCATAAAGAGGCAGAAACTCTTACTTGAATTTATATGGTCGAAAATGAAACGCCTTACAGCGCATAAAGAAGCAGAAACTCTTATTTGAATTTATATGGTCGGAAATTAAACGCCTTACATCGCGTAAGAAACAGAAACACTTACTTGAATTTATATGGTCGGAAATGAAACGCCTTACAGCGCATAAAGAAGCAGAAACTCTTACTTGAAGTTACACAGTCGACAATGAAACTTCTTACAGCGCATAGAAAAACAGAAACTATTACTTGGATTTAGACAATTGGTAATGAAACGCCAATAAATGAGCTTGTGTATTGTGTGATCGTCGAATTCGCGTTCGCTGTATGTCCTGATGGTTTCCTTCTTTCGTCTCGGTTAAAGCAATCTGTAGTTTGTGGGCTATGATGTTCAACCACTGCAGAAAGATCTTCAGCGCCTGAAAGATCTCAGTTTTTTCTCGTCGAGTCTTTACAATTTAATTCTTAATAATCGGCGGTTATCTACTTATTGCACCAATGTCCGAAAGGTATGTTTCACCACTAACTTGAGCATTCCTCAAGTCGTGCTGTTTCGGGAATAAACCAATCCCGTCGTCTGATTATAGCAAAATCAAAATCTATAAGTTTATTAAAATCAGTTAAATATTTCTTCTTCGTAACTGCGACATTCAACGCATAAAAGTGAAGAATTTCTTGCAGAATTACCTACTTATACATCTCTGACACTCCTGTCCGCCTATGGACCTGGAAGCAAATAAGACGTGGTTCCACGCTCCTTAAAACCTCCCAATCCGAGACCGGGCTGCCGGATGTAGTTTATCTTCAGACCGAGGACTATTAAAAAAACACTTTATGAAAATAAAAAACTCGTTAAAAAAACTTATAACATTTTCCTTATGCATCACTTTCAATGAAACCTGTATAAAAGAATGATTGCTGCCCAAATATACAATGCCAGCAGCATGGCCCGGCGTTGCCCGGGCTTGATTCAAAAATCGTACGACTGACATAGCAATACCTATCACTTGACTTAAAATATTTTTGCTCTTCCTTGCCTTTAAAGGAGTGTCCTTTGCCGTGCTGATGTTGCTACATGCCTTACTTCTTGCCTATCTCACACTGCGATTTTTTCTAAGCTCTATACTAAACATTAAATCTGTTACGGAAAAAGAACTAAACAAAATGAACGCAAAACGACCAGCTTTAAAAAAGGATTCGTAACTGGAAAAAACGAATGAAAAAAGAATGTTAACAACAAATACTTTTTCACACCCAACCCACTTCTGCGGAATCAGAATCAACGTTGAGTTTAAGAAAGCGAATGAGCCAATTGGAGTAAAGTGCCATGCAGATTTAAAGTTTTCTCACTTGTGACGAATGCAGCTATCGATTTTAGTCGCATGCTAGTTAACATTCGTGTCAGTCAGCTGTTGGCTCTCACGCTGGCCAGTAGAATCTTCCTGCCTATTCGTGGCAGCCAGCTATAGGCTCTCACTCTGGCCAGTAGAATATGGCCGCAAACTACATGAAAACTACCGTAGAAGCATGAAAAAATCTATTATTTCCACTACCGATGGGTGTTGGGAAATGCAAAGTCGGTCTTGGGTTTCTCGCTAACTTGGAGCATGTGCATGTAAATTTTGGTGCAAATCCGTCGAAAATTGCGCCCGTGCATTCGTTATACACACAAAGACACACACACACACACACACAAAGACACACACACACACACACACACACACACACATCCGGCCTTTTATAGATAGAGATTCGAATACACTGGGTGTGGTATATACACATTTTCTCTTTATGTATTTTATCATAAAATTTTTCAAAAGTCTTAGGCTTTGGTTAATGAAAGTTTACAGGTTGATTGTTTTGAGATGCTTGTCGTGAAATATCACAAAAAAATAGAAAAACTGGCAAACCCCGATATATATATCGAACGAGACTCTGTCCTTCAGCGGAGCCTCGTCCGGGTTCCTCTCTGCTTAGAGGCAGAGAGTTTGACCGTCCAACCGAAAGACGTCGCCGTCTTCTTTGTTGCAGACTGAACATATACACACAAGACAGACATGCTTACGGAGGTGTTGAGGCCGCACACTTATGCACACAGCCACACTAATAGACACATTTACGCACATCATACTCACTCATTCCCTACTGGGCCAAATGATAACATACACCCACAGCAATATACATGCTTACACATATCATACTCACTCACTCCCTAAGAACCAAATAACACACACACGCACACAAACTTAACAGAGACACCACCCCCTCTCCAGGTACCAATAAAACTGCCAAATTGACCAAGAGAATTTGAAACAGCATGAATCCATCCAGCTCTTATCTGAAATGACAACTTAAAAGAGACTGTTTGACCAACACAAGGAATGTTAATAAACTCATGTTAAAAAGATAAAAAAAAAACAAATAAAAAAAACAAATGAAAACTACAGACAAAAGTTCATTTTCTCCATCAAGACATTCATTTCTTTAGTTCACTGCTACCAGCAAGCAGAAACATTTTTCTCCTGATGATGGCCGTGTTGGCCGAAACTAGTCCAGGAATCTAAATGAAATAATAATAATAAAAACGAAAGAATATTAATCTACAACCCAGTGTGTCTGAAGATTTTAATTTTTTTAATAATTTTTTTTAAATAATTTTATTTAATAATTTTATTTAATAATTTTATTTAATAATTTATATATATATTAGGTGTGTGTAAATGTTCTCAGTGCCTCTCAGTGCCACACTATAAAACATTTTAATAATAAAAAAATGCTGGAAACTTCTGCAAACGCCTAATATGCAACGAAGAAAGTATAAAATATAATCTTATAAACACATTAAGACCCATGAGATACTCCAGAAAAGACATAATCTGATTAGAATGTAGAAATGAAAAGAAGAGAGAAAAAAAGAAGAAAAGAAACGAAAAAAAAAAACACAAAATCACCTGGTTGAGGGTAATAAGCTCGGAGAAATAATTTAAAAAAAAAATCTGCTGAAATATCAATTCCGAATTCAGAGAAGCGAAAACGTGGTTCAAAAGCAAAATGGCGGACAAGCAGATTAGGAAGAAATTCTTTAATACAATCGACTCCATTGCTAAAAAAAATATATCCGTTTTTTTTTTTGGGAGGGGGTTGGTTTTTTTTTTGGTTTTTTTTCACTAATGTCTTTCTTTCCTTGTTCTTCTGTCTCGATTTCTTTTAATGAGATTCACTTTGAATCAGAATGGCTTCTCTTTTTACTCCATTTTTCAGTCGTAGTAGATCGACATTGCATCGAAATGAGTTTGACACAGGCCGGATCAATGGAGTATCCAGAATTGATCAGAATTCCGCAAGCTTAGTATGACAAGCATTACTAAAAAACAAAAGGTTCTCTTACTATTTATAATAAACCAATTGACTTTTGTCTGCAATGTATATAAGGTTATCTCCCTAGCACTAGCAAAATTAAAAGGCCCGATTTCGTGAAAGAGCAAAGTACAGCATTAAAACAATTTGAAAGACTCACATATGAAAACTTATTGACAAGAGTAAGGACTATATATACACACACACTGTCATAATATATATATATATATATATATATATATATATATATATATATATATATATATATATATATATATATATATATATATATAATTGTGTTTGGCAGCAATCCCACTTTTATACAAGTTATGTTAAAAACGACTGATAAGGAACACTGGCCAGAATAATAATAATAATAATAATAATAATAATAATAATAACAACAACATATATATAGATAGATAGATAGATAGATAGATAGATAGATAGATAGTTAGTTAGTTAGTTAGTTAGATAAGGAAATAACGAAAAAATCACTTTCCCGGGGAAATTAATTATAGTTAATGGAACCTTTTTAATTTAAATTAAATTGATTTATATACAGGGTGTCCATAAAGTCCGTGTGCGATTTAAAATACTTGTAGTTTATGGACACAGACTTTATGGACACCCTGTATATATATGTATGTATATATATATATATATATATATATATATATATATATATATATATATATATATATATATATATATATATGTGTGTGTGTGTGTGTGTGTGTGTGTGTGTGTGTGTGTGTGAGCATAGAAGTCAACACTCAGAGGCGACAGGCTGTTTCATGCTAGACGCAATCGTCAGGTGGCCTGACGTTTGCGTCTAGATGAAACAGCCTGTCGCCTCTGAGTGTTGATGTCAATGTTCACTTTTATATTTACACACGCTCTATCTCTGATACTGAGCACTTTATCCCATAAATGTAGCACATCTTAAGACTATATTTCTTCATATATATATATATATATATATATATATATATATATATATATATGCGTTTACATACCTCAAAATAAGTATATATACATATATATTTATATATATATATATATCTTCTACAGGAAGATGTAGAGGACCATGATCGCCAACATCCATTCCATCTTTCCAAGAATCCTGGTTCCGGAATTATTGAAGACTCCCCACAATATGCCCGACACCATTTCACTATGGGGGTGGGGGCGTTGTTTTGGATATACAACACTCATTTCTTTCTCCAAATATAGTTAACATCTGTGTGGCCCCAAAACTTCCAATGTCATTCATTTTCATCCGATAGAGTGTCGCAATGTGAAGCCGGAGAGCCGAGTTCGAAATTCAATCAAGTTCGTTGCATTCGTTGCAAATGAAAATATCACTGCAAACCTAGGATCAAATGAAAATATCACGGCAAACCTAGGATCAAATTAAAATATCACGGCAAACCTAGGATCAAATGAAAATATCACGGCAAACCTAGGATCAAATGAAAATATCACGGCAAACCTAGGATCAAATGAAAATATCACGGCAAACCTAGGATCAAATGAAAATATCACAGTCTACATTTTTAAAGGCTATACATTTAAATGTTATGAAATAAAACCATAGATTAAAAAAATACACCCACAAATGTGAACTTTATTTCAATGTTTCTATTCAACTATTTGTGCAACTTATTTAGTTTGAAACTTGGGCTTGGAGTTTTTTGCGATTTCTTCAATGTTTGGTCGACTATGCGATAAACAGACCCTCATTTCTTCTTCAGTTGAGCGTAGTATTTCTCGCTTCTTATTTTTGATGTTATTTAGGGTCGAGAAGCCTAATTCAAATCAATAAGAAGTAGAAAATTGCAATAAAACTGATAAAGCCTTTTTAGCTAATGTGGGATAAAAAAAGTTTAATATTTCTTCTTCTGCACCTCCATCTTCTTCTTCTTCTTCTTCTTCTTCTTCTTCTTCTCCTCCTCCTCCATCTTCTTCTTCTTCTTCTGCTCCTCCTCCATCTTCTTCTTCTTCTTCTTCTTCTTCTTCTTCTTCTTCTTCTTCTTCTTCTTCTTCTTCTTCTTCTTCTTCTTCTCGTCCATCTGCTTCTTCTTCTTTTTCCTCTTCTTCTTCTTCTTCTTCTTCTTCATCTTCTTCTTCTTCTTCTTCTTCTCCTCCTCCTCCATCTTCTTCTTCTTCTTCTGCTCCTCGTCCATCTGCTTCTTCTTCTTTTTCCTCTTCTTCTTCTTCTTCTTCTTCTTCTTCTTCATCTCCTTCTTCTTCTTCCTCTTCTTCTTCTGCTCCTCCATCTTCTTCTTCTTCTTCTTCTTCTTCTTCTTCTTCTTCTTCTCGTCCATCTGCTTCTTCTTCTTTTTCCTCTTCTTCTTCTTCTTCTTCTTCTTCTTCTTCTTCTTCTTCATCTCCTTCTTCTTCTTCCTCTTCTTCTTCTGCTCCTCCATCTTCTTCTTCTTCTTCTTTTCTTCTTCTTCCTCTTTCTCTTCTTCTTCTTCTTCTTCTTCTTCTTCTTTTTCATCTGTTTCTTCTTTTTTCTCTTCTTCTTCTTCTTCTTCTTTTTCATCTGTTTCTTCTTCTTCTTCTTCTTATCCATCTGCTTCTTCTTATTATTATTATTCTCATCCATCTGCTTCTTCTTCTTCTTCTTCTTCTTCTTCTTCTTCTTCTTCTTCTTCTTCTTCTTCTTCTGCTCCTCCATCTTCTTCTTCTTCTTCTTCTTCTTCTTCTTCTCGTCCATCTGCCTCTTCTTCTTTTTCCTCTTCTTCTTCTGATCCTCCTCCTCCTTCTTCTTCTTCTTCATGTTATTCTTCTACTCTTTCCTTTTTCCTTCGTCTTTTTAAATTAAGTTTTCATTATCGACATCATTCTCTTCGTTTACTCTCTCTTTCTCTTTCCATCCCCCTCTCTCTTTCTCTTTCCATCCCCCTCTCTCTTTCTCTCTCTCGATCGTTTCTCGTTTCTCCACTTCTCTTTCCCTTTCGCCATTCAATATTCCGTTTTTTGCATAATCTTCCCCATTGTACACCATATTGACAATTAAATTATTTTTTCTTTCATTAATTTTCATTAATTTTCATTCTTTTTTTTATACTTTTTTCCTCCTTCCCGAATGTTTTTTCTATAACTACAATAACTACTACACCTCGCGATTGCCTTTTTGTGTACGCATGCGCAGGCGCAGGCGCTTTTACGTGCTCAGGGTTTGCACTCAAAACTGTTTTGATTAATTCGTTCGATTCACTTTAATATTTTTTATTATTATTATTATTCCGTTCAGCTTCGACTGTTTACGGAAGCATATTTAATCATATCATGAAATGTTTTCAGTTTATTTTCTTGATCAATTCAGATGGGTGAACAAAACATCGTTGCACTGCAAATATCATCTGGTGATCCCGTGCAGAACCTGTGCCTACTGCCCCTGAACCCTTTTGTGACCCTTATCAACATTTGCTTTTTATACCTACATTTATATACGTTACAAATAACTGACTATTAAAGGAATATAGGAATAATTGTCGCTGCCGACACTGTAGTTTGAACACAGATCGTCAGAGTGCAAACACAGGCGATCCCATTTTGAATAAGTAGATCACGTGATGGTAAGGAAATGAATATATATGGGAATTAGCGTGGCGTCTAGTTGATCACTATTTCTAATCTATCCTCTATTATTATATGGTTCGCTATTCTCTACTCTATTCACTATACTATTTCTCTATTCAGATCACTATACGGATTACTATTCGAGCGAGTATTATCGAGCAAGTACTATTAGTGCGAGTGATATTCGAAGGCGTCTGACTCCAGTATTGTTCAACGGCGTTACTATAGTTGTATCTGCGATTACAAAGTCTCTACTACAACGAGCATTTACGGAAGTGACAACGAATATTCGTTGACATTACAAAAGCGACAGCGAGTGTTCATTGGCATCACAAAATAAAGGATAAAAAATTGTCGCGGATTTTTACGTCTATCAAAAGGGATCGTCCTAATCCATGATTTTTTTTTTTAAACGGGTTAAACGCGACATTAGTCTCATGTGCCCTATCAGCGGTCTTCCGTGCTGTTTGATTTTAAACTAATTTAACACTAACTGGCAAGAGATAAAAAAGAACTTTGTCACAAAAAGATACAACTAGGAATATTGAATGAGGAGTGATTTTTCAGTGCACCCATGTATGACAAAAGGTCAGAGTGGGGACCCATATTATTGTGTCGGTGGGGGTGGTTACGGGATCCTTTCACCGGCTTTGAGCCCGTGCATCGAGCTCTGCTGTATTTCTGGTGAATGAAGGGAAATAAACACATTACTAATATATTTTGTGATTCTTCTCCATCTTTTTATTATTATTATTATTATTATTATTATTATTGTTGTTGTTGTTGTTGTTGTTGTTGTTGTTGTTGTGGATTCCGGGGATGGAGTAGTCCAGGAATGCGGGTTAGTAGAAAATATATGTACAAGACTCTCTCTCTCTCTCTCTCTATCTCTCTCTCTCTCTCTCTCTCTCTCACGACACTCTAGTATATATTTCAATCATCTGTTCTTTTGATATCTTTTTCACTTCTTCTTCTTCTTCTTCTTCTTCTTCTTCTTCTTCTTCTTCTTCTTCTTCTGCTCCTCCATCTTCTTCTTCTCCATTTTCTTCTTCTTCTTCTTCTTCTCCATTTTTTTCTTCTTCTTCTTCTTCTTCTTCTTCTTCTTCTTCTTCTTCTTCTTCTTCTTCTTCTTTTTCATCTCCTTCTTCTTCTTCTTCTTCTTCTTCATCTCCTTCTTCTTCTTCCTCTTCTTCTTCTGCTCCTCCATCTTCTTCTTCTTCTTTTCTTCTTCTTCTTCTTTCTCTTCTTCTTCTTTCTCTTCTTCTTCTTCTTCTTCTTCTTCTTCTTCTTCTTCTTCTTCTTCTTCTTCTTCTTCTTCTTCTTCTTCTTCTTCTTCCAGATTTCGTAACTCCATGATCTAGAAGTGAGATGACCCTCAGGCTACATCCGGGTCTGTATAGATACGGAGAATTGTGAATTCTCGCGTTTCCCCATTTAATTAACAAATTAACGCACCACCGAACTACCGATAAATTGAAGGACGTGAATTTTGGAATAAGAAACATATAAATTGTTCGAGGCGACTCTGCCTCTTCGCCACTTCTTTATTATTTTGCTCAAAGGCCAGAAGCAGACGACCGACTGCAACCGTTTCGCGCCCAAACATATCGCTTTTCAAAATGGCGGACGATAGTCGAACAATCGTAGCAAGATACTTTGCTGTAGCAGCCTTAGGCTTGAGAAGTGTCATGTCGATGTTTATGCAAAAATAAATTTGTCATTAGGTTAACGGTAAATAAAGTAGGTGGGAGGAAAAAGACGAAGGAACGGAGAAATGGAATCTCAGTTAAATAAAAAAAAAATATGAACATATTTGATTTTAAACTTAAAATTACGATTTCTTCTTTTAAATTCTTCTTTGCAAACTTCCGTCTCTGCTTCTCTTGTTATATGACATAGATACGCAAAAACACACTCCCTCTCTCTCTCTCTCTCTCTCTCTCTCTCTCTCTCTCTGTCTTCTTTATTAATATCATTTTATCTATCGAACTCCATGACTGACAAGACTGTATAAATTCCAATGTCGTTGTGCTATGTCTCAGCCTTTTCATATCTATCAATCTGTTCATTTTTCTCTCTCTCTTTCTCTCGCGCTCTCTCTCTCTTTCTCTCGCGCTCTCTCTCTCTCTTTCTATATATATATATATATATATATATATATATATATATATATATGTGTCTGTGGCTGTGTGGCTGTGTGTGTGTCTGTGTGTCTGTGTCTCTGTGTGTTTAATCTGTACTAATGTCTGTGTTTGGTCTGTTCATACTACCTTTCTTCACATCTATCAGTCTATCTATCTGTCTGTCTATCTATCTATCTATCTATCTATCTATCATTGTTCATCTCTAAGTCTGTTTACATCTGTCTGTCTATCTCAGATTGCTGGTATCTATCTATCACAGTTCATCTCTATCTAAATCTGTTCGCGCATGCCTGTCTCTATCTGAATGCTGATATCTGTTTATCTATCTCATTTTATTACAATATATATATATATATATATATATATATATATATATATATATATATATATATATATATATATATATATACAGTGGTGGAAAACAAATATTCGTACATATACAAATTTGTAATTTATTGTCTTTCCGACTAATGAATAAACATACTTTTCATATAAGTAACTGTACGTAGATGCATAATAACTAAATATGCATAGAAAACAGAAAAGCTTTGATTTAATAGAAATAAATCCCATTTGTCCATTTTAATGGGTCAAAAAAGTATTTGTACAATACAAAAAAGAATACATAATCTTCATTTAATACTTTGTAGAATCGCCATTATTCACTTCTACAACCAAACTCTTCCTGTAGTTCTCAATCAATGATTTGCAAATTTTAATTCCTTCTTTGCATATCGTCTTCAGATCCGGGATTTCTGTTGGAGCTCTTGATTGGATTTGAATTTTCAAATAACACCACGGATTCTTGATTGGGTTTAAATCTGAGGACTGACTTAAACATTTCAGGATATTTACATTATTTTCAGCCAGCCATTTCATCGTAGAAACGCAGCGTGCTTAGGATCGTTATCCTGTTAGAAAAACCAATTAGGAGGAATTTCAAGATTTTCAATCGCAATCATTAAATTTGCTTCCAAAATATTTTGATATGCTGCGGCATTCATCCTACCATCTCTTACTGATATGTTACCAGTACCTTTTGCAGAAAAAACATCCCTAAATCATGATGCTGCCGCCACCAAATTTCAAACTTCAAAATTTGTTTGAAGGCATCGCCATCACTTCTACATACATAATTTCGGGAATTACGTTCAAACATCTCAATTTTGGTTTCGTCTATCAATAATACTCTTTCCCAATTTGACTTTTCTTTATACCTTATGTTCAAGAACGAATTTTCATCTGACATCTCTGTGTCTTTTTAATAACAGTGGAGTTTTCCCAGGGGAGCGTGACTTTAGATTGTTCCAATGAATTTCATTGCTTATTGTCCATTTTGTGACACAGATTCCTGATGAAAGCAAATCGTCTTGCAACTCTAGACGAGTAACCATTGGATTTTGTTTAATCTGACGCATAAATTTCCTCGAAGATCTTGAAGAATTCTTCAGTGGAGCGTCTGTTCTTCTTTGGTTTAAAACAGTTTTGAGTTTTTATACCTTGCAATGAATGAACTAATGGTAGTAAATGAAATATTCAGGTTGTCTGAGATTTTTTTACTGCAACTTTTACCTTTTTCCAGAGCTTAACAATCAGTTCTTTTTGCGAACTTATCAATTCTTTACCTCTTGAATACCATATGTTTTATTTTTTAGGTTAAAAATAATTACTGATAACATTATTGGAGCATTCTAGATTATTTCACTTGAATAAACTAGAGTATTAAAGCACACACACACACACTATATATATATATATATATATATATATATATATATATATATATATATATATATATATATATATGATTTACATTGCTCGGACTATCATCCTCATCTTTGTTGCCATATTTATCACAACGTTTCGGCTGTAGTACGCTCCGGCCTTCTTCAGGTGGTTGGAATGTCAAACTGAACCCTTTATTTCGCTCACTGGGGTAGACTGTTCTAGTTCCACGTGCCATGTCTAATGGATGTCAGTTATCAGTTATCTCCTGTTAATTCTCCTCTCCAACTTCACCACCGCCTTAACCAGGTATTGAACTCACACTCTTTGGGTCCTTTCACTGGATCTAACTAACGCTTTATTTATTTTATTCTTGAGGACATCTGTGTAGGAATTTCTGGGTATTATGAATATATATCTTCAGCAACCTTTTTTACCAGTGCTCATATGCAATTTTTGCTGTTATCATTGCATTTTTCCCATTGCAATATAACATCAGGACAACCTTCAAACGCTGGACGACACTTCGCAGTTTAAGGTTTCCAAGCCCTTCTTCCTCATTCTGTGTCCAAAGAATTTTAGCTGTCTTTTCCCGATTCTCAGTATAAATGTTCTTTCTGCTGCCATTTTCTTTAAGACTTCCTTGCTTATTACTTCGTCCGTGGAATGTTCAGTAGCCTTCTGTAGAATCATATTTCTGCTGTCTCTAGATTTTCCCCCCTCATCTGTCGGGAAATGGTCCTGCATTCACTGACATAAAAGATGATTGATATCACATCGCAATCCAGCACTCTTTTCTTTATTTCTAACGAAATCTTTCCATTTCTAAGCACCATGCTTGACTTTTCGCTAGTCCAATGCGTACTTCGGATCTCGGTGTCACGTTTTCCATCCTCTGTTAAAATGCTTCCCAGATATTTGAACTTCTGCGACTGCTTGATGTTTGTATCTCCAATTCGTACCTCGTATCTTGGGATTTTTTACTTTCTCATGACCCAGTATAAGTTTTGAATTGACAGTTACTATATCAATAAGTAATGCTTTTTCTTCTTTTTTTTTAATAAGTATTTCACCCCAAGCAAGGCGAGAAGCCACTAGCACGCAAGGGGTTTCAGAGAGTTGGAGCGAGAGCAAATAGGAGTGATAGAGAAAAGAATGAAGAGAAGGTTAGGGGATAGATCAGGGCATCTGGAAACGTCGATTGACATTACATTTGAATAGTTGGAGATTATAGCTATCAGGGAAACAGGAAAAGGGGAGGGAGTTCAACAGGCGAGAAGTGCGAGACATGAAGCTATTGGAGTAGAAGAGACGGCTACATTTAACAGTTTCGACAGTGAAAAGGTGAGATCGAGATGCCAGCCTAGTTGAACGCTTAAATTCATCAAGTCTAGGAACCAGCGAAAGCAGCTCATCGGAGCAGTTATCGTGAAAGTATTTGTAAAAAAGACAGAGGGAGGCGACGGCATGTCTGTGAGAGAGCGACTGCAGACGAGATGCCAGATCAGGGCCAATTACATTGCATATCCGTCTCTGGATTTTATCAAGGACCTTGAGACAAACAGAAGGGACTCCAGACCATATATGGCAGCAATACTCCATTCAAGGGAGAATGGTTGATTTGTAGATTTGAAGGATCGACTCCGGCGAGAAAAATTTCCTGGCGGTACAGGGAGCCAACTTTTCTTGCAGTGGACGAAGCTAACTTAAAGGGGGGGGGGTTATTACCTAACAGGAATATATAATAGATCCCCCATTGATACACAGTAAAAATGACAGCCCATTTTGTCAGAATTTTTTTTTAACACGTGAATCTTTAAATATATTTCATAAGACAATTATTAATATTTCAGTTAAGCACGATGGAGTAATGGAAAGCGGCTCGGACTGAGGAATCGGAGAGCCGAGTTCGAATTCCAGTCGAATCTATTACATTCACTTACGTGCTAATACCCCTGGGAAAGGTATGCATCCTATTCCTCCCACCCCCACCCCCCATCTATGTGTAAATAGCATACAGGCTGGATTCTGTAGCTTTAGATGGCAACTGGTCTACTTACTTATGGCAACCTACTGCGGGGAAAAATCTGCCTCATCAGTCATGTATCGAAAGATACATGATCGCCTAAGCGTGTATCACGTATGGCACATAACTGACTGATTAATATGTCGGAATTATTAGGGGACCAGTTTATTAGTTGCTGTTTATATCTTTTCTGCTTGTGCACCCACCATTAGTTAGCACGACCGTTACACCCTGCCAATACCTTATAAATAATGGACTATTCCATTTTGATCATGAGGAAATCGGAAAAGACATACCAGAGATGTTACTTGGTTTCAGTAAAAAATAATGAAAGAAAGACAGACAGAGGGGAATATAGAATGTTTAAAGTCTCCTCTTAATACCTCATAAATAGTACACTAATACGTTTTGATCCTGGGGAAAGACAAAAAAGACATATCAGGGACGCTACACTGAGATTCGTACAATGTCATGTTTTAATCTTGACCGTCAAGGAGTAGTTTTGTTCAAGCTACCATCTGCTCCAGGACGACAGTCGAACAAGACCAGCTTATTATTATTATTATTATTATTATTATTATTATTATTATTATTATTATTATTATATTAATAATTTCCCTATTTCGATTTCTTCTATAGTCACACTACCTACCAAGTATGCGGGAAGACCTAAGCCAGGTAGTGGTGTGTTGTTATGGCTATATTTCATGATTTGTTTTCCTAACTCCGATAACATCACTAGAGTTACATGGACAAAGTTCTTCTTTGGGTGTGGGCTGTACTTATCAAGACAATTTTTTTTTGTATTTCTCTTAAGCTGGGATTTCTAGGGATTTTTTTTTCAAAGTGTTGTTGTGTTCCTTTTTTTATCATTCCAAGCGCACCTACTATGATTGGTATTATTCTTGTTTTTGATACACACACATTTTTTTCTATTTCTTCTACTTCTTCTTCTTCTTCTTCTTCTTCTTCTTCTTCTTATTATTATTATTATTATTATTATTATTTATAACAATATAAAAATCACTACCCATTTTATGCCCAGTTGAATCTTATATCAATACCATACGTAAAAATATTGGCATAATTTATTAAATGCTTACTGTTATTAGGTTTTCACATGAAAGTCTTTATATTTTTTTCTACTGTTATTACTGTTACGTCCTGCTCTTTCACGAACTCAGTTTTTTTTCTCCCCGTTTCGTTAGTATGCCCCAATAATCTATCAGTGTCCTAACAATGACCACATGTTAGCACCTGTTGATATTACACCACAGTACACCAAATGACTAACTTGAATGTAATAATCATAATTAGATTTAATGAGAAGAGACTGTGAAAACACACGATATAAAAAGATATTTGCGCCGGGCCACTTATTTAGCTAATTGCTAAACTCTCTTTGATAGATGAAGAGGTGCTGAACTCTCTTTGATGTTACCCCGTTTGAAGAACAACATTATTTACGACAGGCGAATAAATCAAGCTCATTACCATAATTAGAAAAGGAAAGAGACTTTATATTTTTATGTGCCGTGTGCCTTAAGGGTGTGGACGATCCTGGCTCTCCACAACTTCCTGTCTTCTGTTGCTCTCAGTAACTATTGACACTTAACCATCCCTCTTCGTCCCGACACTGTCCTCCATATGCATGTTCTTTTATGGGACATGTTTCGTCAAGACGTGCGCGATCATGGCTCTCCACAACTTCCTGTCTTTTATTGCTCTAACCTTTGACTTTTAAACATCCCTGTATGTCCCTACTCGGCACTCCATATGCGTATTCTATTATTTAACATAACACTTCAAGACGTGAGCAGTCGTGGCTCTCCACAACTTCCAATCTATTATTGCTCTAAGTAACTTTTGACACTTAACTACCCTCTTTGTCTCAACTCTGCCCTCCATATATTTGTTCTTTTTCTTTTATGCGTCATGTCTTGTCTAGACGTGACCGTTCGCGGCCCTCCACAACTTCCTGACTTTTATTGCACTAAGTAATTTTTCACACTTAACCATCTCCCTTTGTCTCAACTCTGTCTTCCATATGCTTGTTCTTTTTCTTTCATGCGTCATGTCTTGTCTAGAAGTGGCCGTTCGAGGCTCTCCACAACTTCCTGTCTTTTATTGCTCGAAGTAACATTTGACACTTAACCATCACTTTTTGTCTCAACTCTGTCTTCCATATGCTTGTTCTTTTTCTTTCATGCGTCATGTCTTGTCTAGACGTGGCCGTTCGTGGCTCTCCACAACTTCCTGTCTTTTATTGCTCTAAGTTTTGCCTCTGCCATCCCTGCTTGTTTTTGATTTGCCATCCATTTCGCACCGACTCGTTAAGTTACTCTTTCCATCTGCCTTTTCTTGCTTTCAGTCTCTCCTGTGAGTGATTGATTCTACATGCCTTCTTTCCTTATTATCTGTTAGAATCGATGGATTCCTATATTTCCAAAAGACATTTGTTTGAACGCACAGACTGGGACGGAATTTGAAATCCCGATGGCACTTCGTGGGCCGATATATATTACTTTACACGCACATCACGGGGTAGGGTACTTTTTAATTCGTTTTTTATTTCTTTTCTGTTGCTTTCCCTAAAATAAAACATCGCCATTGATATATCATCCGTCCATCCTTGCAATCAAACAGGAATGGTCCATTGTTTATTTGAGGCAACGGCAGAGTGTATCTAGCAAAGGATACGACTATGAAACGG
>OZ038516.1:65561274-65586274 GCA_964036315.1 Acanthosepion esculentum
AAACAAAGAGTAATGTTACCTTTCCTGGATGTGCTGGTTGAGATAACTACTACTTCTTTCCTCGCCAGCGTATATAGGAAGTCCACTTTTACTGGGCTGTATCTCAGGTGGGACTCATTTGCTTCTAAGTCTAGGAAAATTAACGTTGTCAAAACACTTACTCATCATGCATTGATAATATGTTTGGAGGGCAAACTTGATGCCGAACTTCGGGAAATTACCAATATCTTTGTCGCCAACGGCTATACGGAATGTGTCATTAAAAGAAACATTAGACTTAAAATTTATAAGTTTAATGAAATTAAAACATTTAGCCCACCTAAATGTTCTGACAACATGAGATTTCCTTGGATTAGCTCTTATAGTCATGCGCCGATCTCCAGAACTGTCATGCAGTGCTTCAATTCTGTGGTAGCATGGAACATCTTCTTCTGGTAGGAGTGCTTTCCCATCTGTCCGTAAGGATGTCTTAACCACCAATCAAGAAAGTTCTGTTATTTATCGTTTTAAGGTGAGGCCGACTATATGAGTAGGACAATCCATTGGCTGGAGATGCGGATTGCGCAGTACGGTGCTTGGCTTCATTCGTAAACATGCTCCATTATCATCCGGGCACTCACAGGCGCATGAGTCTGACATCGAGGAGCATTTATTGAGTTCTTGTCACGTGTGGGCCAAATTATTCAGCAGATTACTTCTCTGTGCTGCACAGGGCTCGACTGAAACACCATCTTGAAGGCGGTTGTTATAAACACGTCTCGACCGCCTCTGTGTAGGTAAAGGGAGCTACAACATAAACTGGCACACATCGGCCAGTCTTTGTCGTGTTCTGGACAATTTTGATTTTATTTTCTCCCCCTCCTCCTTGTCTCTCTTAATTCTATCTCAAGGAGGTCCGTTTCTTTTCAGTAGTTTCTCCTAATTCTGACCATTTTTTTCTTCTGATGAAACGTCGGACGAAATGTACTTTAACACTTCTATTTTTAAGCGAGACGATATTTTGTATCCGCCATTTTGATTTATAAAATATTTCAAGCATTATTCAAATACTGAAAAAGCCAACTTTGGCGATTCACTGAAAAGTCTCCTATCTCACCTATATATTCTTTTTTTTCATGATTTCCTTGACCTAAATCAAATCTCGGGTAAACTCAAAAAGTCTACTAAGGGCGTAATAGTATAAAAAATATAATAAAAAAAATGAACCGATTTCATGACGCATTGCTTCAGTTCTGAAGCATCATCATGGAATCAGTCAGTGACCATTTGAAAGAGTAGTTTTCTAAGTTTTGAATGGCTTCCACAGGGTCGCTGTAGTCGCGTCGTATCTCCGACAACGTTCAGTTGTTTGTTTACACCCGTAATGGCGAATTCTAACAAAAGTGCCTTCTGCGTTTTGGAGTTCGCAAAAACAGATTCGGTTGTCACGGTGCAGCGTGCTTTTCGGAGTCAATTCGACATTAATCCGCCCTCTCCTAAGAATATTCGGCGGTGGTTTAAACAGTTTCAAGGGAGTGGATGTCTGTGTAAAGGAAAACGGTCCAGGACGACCAGGAGTTTCGAAGGAACAAGTGGCCAGAATCCGTGATGCGTTTGAGGGGAGTCCACAGAAGTCCACAAATCGAGCTAGCCATGAGCTTGCGATCTCTCAATTTCTCTCCGCCTTGTCTCTCTTAATTCTATTTCAAGGAAGTTTGTATCTTTTCAGTAGTTTCTCCTAATTCCGACCATTTTTCCTTCTGATGAAGGGTTGGTCGAAATGTACATTACCAATTCTATTTTTAAGCGAGACGATATTTTGTATCCGACATTTTGATTAATAAAATGTTCCCTGTTTTAATAATACTGTTTAGATGATGTAGCATCATCACATTTTCACACACACACATACACACAAATATATATATATATATATATATATATATATATATATATATATATATTGAGACATTTTTTATGTTTATACGTTCTTTTTTATAGATGCAAATATTTAAGTAAATGCTCTGTTTATAATAAACAGTATTAACGACATTTGAATGAAAAGGAATCGAACCTGTATCCTATAAGGAACCGTGATAAAGCCTGGCTTGCTTTAACGATTTAGCCACAGAGGAGCGTTTCGGTTTGTAAGGTCAATTTTACTGGGTTTTTTAAACTACAATGCTAACCGAATCGTTCCTCTGTGGCTAAATCGGTAAATTCTATGAAAATTTCTCGGTCATTCAGGCCGTAAATACTGTTTATTATAAACAGAGCATTTACTTAAATATTTGTATCTATAAAAAGAATTTATAAACATAAAAATGTCTTAAAATAATTGTCGGTCTTTGTCCATTTCATAATATATATATATATATATATATATATATATATATATATATATATATATATATATATATATATATATATATATATATATATTAATACATGTCTCATTAAATAATATAGATAAGCGTTGTCTATATATTTTATGTAAGTTTTTTTCATATAGTCTGATAATCTTAATAACATTATCATTAAATAATGAAAGAAAATCACAATATTGATACATACTTTTTTTTATTTAATCCAATCTGAGCTTTCGGCTTACATAAGCCATTATCAAAGATGACAATTACACAATATATTTATGCAATACACGAACAAGAAATTGATGATAGTATTATTTGTTTACATGGATGATTTCCAAGCAACGATAAACACGTGCATATAAAACGCTGAAAGCGAAAATCGCACGACAGCTCATGACGTCACACATGACCACGCGAGAGTGAATCCGACGAGTATTGAGTATGGAAAGCCGTTGGTATGAACCAATGACTTCTGTTACTAATTATAGGCATTTAAGGATATTTTTGGAGATTTCATAGTTTATTTTGTTCAGGTTAGGTTTCAACTGTTTTATGTATATAGCTTCAAGAATTTTTATATATATATTTAGTTTAAGAAAAACTAGGTAATCCGTATAGGTAGACCCAAGGAGGATAAAATCGAGAGAGCTCAATGTAAATCAGAGCTAATAATTTAAATAAAAATAAAAACAGACCACTTTAAGGTTCCATGTAATAAATTATTTCACCACAGCCCTTTTAAAGGACCGCGGATCATCAGACTTTACTTCCAAAGGTTGATGATCCGCGGTCCTTTAAAAGGGCTGTGGTGAAATAATTTATTACATGGAACCTTAAAGTGGTCTGTTTTTATTCTTATTTAAAAAAATAAATATATATATATAGATAGATAGATAGATAGATAGATAGATAGATAGATGCATCATTTTCGATACTTATTAAAAATCGACGCAGATTTTCACGATACATTGCTTTTCATGACTAAGATAAGATGCTTATAAAGAGCATAGCATCGCGAATGAATATTCAGTATTTATGATACAATAATTATAACTCGAGATAACGACTGATTACTTTTTTTTTAAAATTACGTCTAAAATTCTGTTCGCTTTAACATACGTAAAATTATATAATTTTACGTATAGTGTTATTATTATAATATATATATATATATATATATATATATATATATATATATATATATATATATATATATATATATATACAATAATAATAACAATAATAATAATAATATTAATAATAATAATAATAAATTAAGTTAAAAGCATAAAAAATTAATCATATACTACACTAAATCTAGTATATCCAACTCAATATCCAGTATATTAATCATATACTACACTAAATCTAGTATATCCAACTCAATTATTCGCAATGATTCTTCCGGTTAGCGATTTGCAAAAAACCAACATAGTTTACAAATTCAAATGCCCTTTGGGAGATTGTATCTCCAATGGATTAAATAATATTTATGTTGGTCACACCACAAACTCGCTTTCACGACGCTTGACACTAAATTTGAATGATAACTAACATTTTTAGGCATTTAAAACAACATACCTGGCCGCGTACACAATTCCGGAAAATCCTCGTTGAAAACACAACTATACTTAAACATGAAAACAATAAACAAAAACTAAAAATTCTTTTAGATATATACATAAATCAGTTGAAAACTAACCTGAACAAAATAAACTACGAAATCTCCACAAATATTCTTAAATGCCTATAATTGATAACAGAAGCCATTGGTTTATACCAACGGATTCCCATACTTAATACTTCTCGTTTTCACTGTCGCGTGTTCATGTGTGATGTCATGAGCTACAGTTGTCGTTGCTTGGAAATCTTCCATGCAAGCAAAAACAGACTATCATTATTGTTTTGTCAGTATTGGTTAATATATTATAATGTAATTGTCATCTTTGATAATGGCTTATGTAAGCTGAAAGATTAGATAGGATTAAAAAATATGTAACAATATGGTATTTTCTGTCATGTTTTAATGACAATGTTATTAAGCTTCTCAGACGATATGAAAATAATTTATATAAAATAAAAAGACAAAAATTGTCTATATCATTTAATGAAACATGCATCAATACATATATATATATATATATATATATATATATATATATATATATATATATATATATATAGATATATATATATATATATATATATATATATATATATATATAGAGAGAGAGAGAGAGAGAGACGGAAAGACAGACAGAGGACGATAGGCAATAAAACAAATAATATTACCTATTGCTAAAATTAAAATTGTTACCCAGGTGTTGCCTGTCCAGTACTTTTGGTGTGGATTATATATTACTATTATTATTAATATATATATATATATATATATATATGTGTGTGTGTGTGTGTGTGTGTGTGTGTGTGTGTGTGTGTGTGTGTGTGTGTGTGTGTGCGCGTTCTATATAATGATTAAATATCATATCGAGTGTTTATATTTAATTAAGTTTTTTTCTTTCTTTTTCAGGTAAGAATCGCGTACGAGGAACACGAATCGGTAATTCTCGTTTTATTTTTATTTTTACTGTTGCCTATAGAAAGTGCCCTGTCTTGTGAAAATCTTTGTCGGAATAATTATAATTAATGACAAATATTAATTATAATTCTTCCGACGAAGGTTTATTACTTTTTTTTTGTTTTTGTAATTGTTCTTTAGCCTCAATTCAATTTTTATCGCTTAACTAATAACAGAACAATCTAGAAAAACGTCTTTTTATTACAAATATTATTATTATTACTACTATTGCTATTCCTCGTATTATTATTATTATTATTACTACTACTACTATTCCTATTATTATTATTACTACTACTACTACTATTCCTCTTCTTATTACTGTTATTACTACTACTATTCCTCTTATTATTCTTGTTAATACTACTACTATTCCTATTATTATTATTATTACTACTACTACTGTTCCTCTTATTATTATTATTGCTACTACTACTATTCCTTTTATTATTAGTATTACTACTACTACTATTCCTCTTATTATTATTATTACTACTACGATTATTTTTCTTATTATTATTATTACTACTACTACTACTACTGACCGTGTGGTTAGAATGGTTCGCATTCTGACCATAAGACCCGGGTTCGAATCTCACCATGGTCGATTTGCCAAGAGGGAGACTTCCTGGTGTTATCGGACTGGATGGGGTCGATCTCAGCGAGCGGCACCTTTGGAAAGTGTCCGAAAACCATACCACGGCTTGACCCAAGCCTTGTGAGTGAAATTGGGTATACGGAGGCCGTCGATAGCCGTGCTAGCACGAAGTCACAAGTCAACGTGGCCGAGGGCTTGAACGTTCTGGCCTTGTTCAAATTGTTGATCACGCTACATAACACGCTCTTTCCCAGAAACTGTAAATAAGGTCTGCTCAGCTGCAGTATAAACCACAGGTGGGCTCTGTGGGTGTTGAGTAAACACAAATATGCCTGAGCGAGCGTCTGCAATAGGGATTGGCTAGCCGCCCTATTAGACGGGTATCCTCGAATACGGGTGTCCAGCTATACTACTACTATACTTAGGGAAGTGCCCGATTTAATAAAAGAAATACACAGTATTTAACAATGTTTAACAATATTACGACAGTATGCTTTTCTTTCTTTTCTTTTTTTACAATGATGTTCATCCTGTACAAGGCCCAAGAGCCACTCGAGGTAGATGGTTACAGAGTAAGAGGTGCAGTATATGGAGATATGTGGGGAAGATAACGGTTGACCCTAGAAACGAACAGACTTAAATTATACTGATCGGGGAAGCAGCCACTTGGGAGTCGGTTCCACTAAGCAGCGGTTCGTAGCAACTAGCTTCACGTTATGTTTAAAAATTCCATACAAGTATAAAAATTACTTTAATAAAATACAATCTTTGTTGTACGTTCATCAACGCCACAAAACAAATGAAACGTGATCAACGTAAATAGAATGCAACTGAAACGTGTGGAACCTGATAGGGTGTGGTCATGCTCATCTTGAAATTTTCTGTTAGTTGATTAGTTTTTTTTTGGGGGGGGGAGCATTTCATCCCAAGCAAGTCGGGAGTTCCACTAGCACGCAAGGGGTTACAGAGAGTGAGAGCAAGCGTAAAGAGGGGGGTGTTCGCGGAAAGGATAACAGAGAGACGGGTATCAAGATCAAGGCATCCGAAGATGTCGATTGACATTACATTTGAATATTTGAAAATTATATCTGTCAGGGAAGCAAGTAGGAGGAAGGGAGTTCCGCTGTCGGGAAGTGCGAAAGAAGATGCTGTTGGAATAGAAGATGCGGTTACATTTAACCGTTTCGACAGTGAAAGGGTGGGGCCGAGATGCCAAACTAGTAGCACGCTTAAATTCATCTAGTTGGGGTACCAGAGCAAAAAAAGCTCATCAGAGTAGTTGCCATGAAAATATATGTAGAAAAGACAGAGGGAAGCCACAGACAGAATGAAAGACGTAATAGACTTGTCTTTCATTCTGACCTGAAGACGCCTACCGAACGAAGGCGAAATGCGTTGTCAGTAAAAAGGTTTTCCACTTTGTCCGTTCGGATTCTATTTCCTACTAACACGCATATGTGATTATGCTCACGCGTTTTAAGGCTTGAAGGGTCAGTGGATTCTGGATATTTTTTTTTCAGAATACGTTAAGGTGTTTATTCAAATTACAGTCGATGGTGATGAACTGTTCTCCCAACTCTGTTGGTGTTATATTTTGGTGTCGGACCTCATACCCGGGGCCATTAAATATTTAATTAAAATGAAATTTACTACGAAGGGAAATAATGAAATTAATTAAATCTTAAATTGTATGATTATTATTATTATTAGTAGTAGTAGTAGTAGTAGTAGTAGCAGCAGTAGCAACAGTAACAGTAGTAGTAGTAGTTTCCTCTCTAAGGCAAAGAGAAAGTGAGGTAAGCCATTGAAATGTTTCAAAGACTGCACCAAGGCTAACATCACCCACGCTGGAATAGCCCCCAAACAACTTGAAGATTGATCGCAGGATCGAACTGGATGGCATTCGCTGAGGCACGAAGCAACAGGGACCTGTCAGGCCAACCGACGTATTAGCACCAATGAGATCCGTACCAAAAGGGAAAAAAAACTCTATGCAAGTTCCCCTGTCCCCATTGTGAAAGTTTTCTATTGTTCCCTCATTGGACTCTACAATCACCTGCGAATTCTCCCCTGTCCATAGATGCCTTTGACGAAACCGACCTACCATCACTGGATAGCAGCGATAATACGTTTCCACAGAGTATCGGACTTTGTTTGCTGATAAAAAGTTTATTTTCAGGTCACCTATTTTGACTTCAGAAAATAAACTGAACACTTTTCTTTTCGTCATATTTTCACTTTTTTTTTTGTTTGTTTCTTGTTTGTAACGGCTCTATTTCCATTCCACAGTTTAATGTCGCCAATGTTCTTTTACATGTACAACATCCCAGTGCTCTAATAATCACTGTTACTACAATTACTTTCTTTTCTCGTCTTTCCCAAATTTAAAAAATTCCAAACTTTAAGTCATTGTCGTTGTCGATGTTCTGCTTTTCTTTAGGTTAAATTCTCATGGGAGCAGACATCTTTCTGCTCAACCAGAGGGTTGGATTTTCTCTTTGTATTATTATTATTATTATTATTATTATTATTATTATTATTATTGCTATTATTATTATTATTATTATTATTATTATTATTATTATTATTTCCTTTGATTTCTGGCGTGTACACATTATTTTCCCGCTCAGAGATCTAAGGTTAGAAATTGGCACAAGTCCTACCTCAGTAACTGGTACTAGGTGGTGTTCATACCAATTTCTTTATTATTATTATTATTATTATTATTATTATTTCCTTTGATTTCTGGCGTGTACACATTTCTTTCCGGGTCCCACCCAGAAACCTGAGGTTAGAAATGGCATCATGACACTTTCCACTGACAAAAAAAAATGACATAGATAAAGACCTTCGTAAAGTGTGGGCTGTACTTGTGAGAACAATTTTTTGTGTCGCTTAGAGGCATGGACTTCCAGGGATCCCTTCAATTGTTCTACTGGAATTTTTCCTACCAATCCTAGGGCTCCAACTCCAACAGGAAGTGTTGATGTTCCCATGTGCCACATTTTTGAGATTTCTATTTCAAGGTCCTTGTATTTTGACAGCTTTTTGAATTTTTTCAAAGATACATTGCAGTCTGCAGGGACTGCCATATCAATAAGGAGGCACTTTTTTCTTTTGTTTTCTTTTTTGTGGTCTTTAATAACAATGTCTGGGCGTTTGGCTTTGATTGTTATGTCAGTGTGTATTGTGCAGTCCCATAGAATTGTAACAGGTCCTATCTCCGTAACGGGTCTGGGTGGTGTTCATACCAGTTTCTTTCAGTTTCCTTCCCGTAGAAGTTACAGATTTTCCAGTGCAGATATTGGCCCACTCTGTCATGCCGGGTTTTATATTCAGTGGGTGCCAATATCGTGCAACCTGATATAAGATGATCAATGGTTTCTGGATATTTATCACAGAATCTGCATTTTGGGCTAACACAGTATTTTAGTATATGTGCTTGATAATTCCTAGTCACCAAGCATTGATCCTGTGCAGCGATGATAAAACCTTCAGTTTCAGTTTTCAACCCTGCACTACGTAGCCACTGATGGGTGCGTTTTTTGTCTACGTCAGCTTGTTTGGCACGGTAAGAGTATTGGCCGTGGAGCGGTTTATTTTGCCATTGTTTCTGTATCTGGTCGGTCGTATTAGTCCTTGCTTTCTTTTTTAAGTATTTTGCAGCTTCAGCCGGTGTACAGTGATGTATTTGCATTTCTGCGCCCATTTTAAACTCCATTTTGAATTTGTCGGCTTCCTTTACTACAGAGTAAAGACACTTACAACTTTCATGTTCTTTGACACATACCATCATTCAGTCTTCTGTATTTTCCAAGTATCTTTGGAGGCCAATTGTTGTAGTTTTGTAGTATAGTTCTAGTTGAACTAGTCCTCTGCCTCCTTCGGATCTGGACACATACAGGCGATCAATATCAGCTTTGGGATAATGCATGCGGTAGCAAGTGAGGAGCTTTCTCGTTTTGGCATCCATTCACTTAATTTCAGCTATGGTCCAGTTAAGTACATTAAAGCTGTATTGCACCACAGGAACAGCCAAGGTGTTTATGGCTGATATTCTGTTTTTTGAGTTTAGCTCGGTATTTAGTACCAGGCGTACACGCCTGTAGTACTCCTTTCTTACCTTCTCCTTCATTTGGGGGTGTTGTATTCCATCTCCTTCACTAATTCCTAGGTACTTATAAGCTTCATCATGCTCCAAGCCCCTAATCTTTGTGACAAAATCTAAATCTATTAAGGGTGCTTCTGTAATTCTACCTTTCTTGAATATTACTTTAGCACATTTATCTAATCCGAAGTTCATACCTATGTCGTCACTGAAGTATTTTACAATATTAAGGAGGCCCTTCAACTCATTGTCGTCTTTGGCAAAGAGTTTGAGATCATCCATGTAGAGTAGGTGATTGAATATTTTCTTATTTATTTTGTAACCATAGCTACTGTTGTTCAGTTCATGCATAAGGGGGATTAAGGACAAACAAAATAGAAGGGGAGACAGAGAGTCTCCTTGAAAGATTCCACGTCGGATATTTAGTCGGTTGGATATGGCAGTGCCTCTGGTGTGACTAAGGTATAGTTTGGTGTTCCACATTCCCATGCTGTGCTTGAGGAAATTTAATACCACAGGGGAGACTTTGTACATTTCCAAAGTCTTAAGGATCCAAGAATGTGGAACACTGTCAAAGGCTTTACGATAATCAATCCACGCTGCACTGAGATTTTTACGTCTCCTCCTGCAATTTTCCAGGATCATTTTATTTATCAGTAATTGATCTTTGCAGCCATATGAACACCTCATGCATCCCTTCTGTTCCAGCGGAAGAATGCCGTTTGTTTCGAAAAAGAAGTAAGCACGGTTTGTCAGGACAGACGTGATCAACTTATACGTTGTGGAGAGACATGTTATCGGTCGATAATTTTTCGGGTCATCTGTTTCATTTGTTTTTGGTATGAGGTATGTAATACCTTCAGTAATCCATTCCGGGATTTTATTGGGATTATTTACAAGCTTTGATAATGTTTTCGTAAGGGTTTTGTGGATAGATGAGAGATGATAAAGCCAGAAATTGGGAACCTTGTCATTTCCTGGGGATTTCCATTTTTGCGATTTCGTTAGAGCTTGCCTAACATCATCTGTGGATATATTTTCCCATTCTTGCAGAGATGTATCCAACATTCGTTCTTCTTCACGTCGGATCCATTCAGCATTTGGCTTATATTCCTTCGGGCTTCTCCAAATATTTTCCCAAAATGTCTGTACAGTATCAATCGATGGTGGCCTTTCGACACGTATAGGTTTTTTTCCAATTTCCCTGTAAAATTTCTTAAGGTCCGTTTGGAATATTTTATTTTGGCGATAGAACCTACGACGTTTTTCGTATAGTCTTGTTCTCTGTGCCTTTAGCTGAAGTTTCTGCTTCAGCATTTCCGTGGTTGGTGGAATGTCAAGTAGTGATTTAATTTTGTGTTTCCTCTTGATCTTTTTGCACTTGCGCGTGGAAATATTAGAATTTCTGGTGAGCTCATCTAATATAGAACGCTCACATCTGATTTGTTTTATTTCTCGTAACAGTTTTGCTTTCCAAGCTGGCTCTCTATGTCTGTTAACTTTATTTATTGTCTTGATCCCAAGCTTCGGAGTCGCTGCTAAAGCTGTTGCGTATATTACGTTGTTAACTTCTGCGATGTTTCCCGGTGGTTTATCTGTTAACAGTGTTTCCAGAGCAGCGTTGTATATTTTCACAATGTGCTTGTTGGAATTTGTCATATGGATTTTGGTTAGCTGGTCTCTTTCTGACAATTGTATGAAAGTTACTTTGCTGAGTACTTGGATTACGTGGTTTTTCGCTTCGGTGAATATCCAATTTGTGGTTTTCAAGCAATTCTAACATAATGTACCTGGAGTCATCTTCAGAGATATTGTCTGGAGAACTGCAGGTTGTGTTTAAGATAGAGCCTTTGATTTTATTTCCTGGAAGGTTATTTCGTATTTCATTTGTTTTAGTTTTTACCTCATCCTCTGTCACACTACTTATATCTACATTCATCTCATTACAGTTTGAGTGATGGGTCATAGTATTTTGTCTTATATCTAATTTTATCCTATCTATTTCTGTCTTTGTGAGTCTGTTGTTTCGCATAATGTCCCTACGGACATTAGAAAGCATGTTTGGATTGAGGTTAGGTCTTATATCATTTCCCACCATACTTCTCCATATTTGGTATGTTTGATTGGTGGTGTTCTTTGCTGGGTTTTCGAGTGCAGTGAAGAAAGATGTCATAACTTGTCGATACTCTTCGCGGGTCCATTTAGTTCGTTTTCTTTTTATTAGTCGATTTGGTATTGAGTCACTTGGTCCAATGTTGGCAATAATCCGGTTTTTAGTGTCTCTTCGTTCGTGGAGGAGCTTGTTCCAGTAACAGATTTTTCGTCCTCAGACTGGTTACTCTCTGAGGGACGCGGCCCTTGTTGACCCGGATGACGACCGATCCGGTATGAAATTTTATTCGTATTCATTGAAATTGTCAGAGATTTGCGTTTTCACCTTGACCGCCAAGGGGCAATTTTTTTTTTTTTTTTTTTTTTTTGCTGGATGTCGGAGTAAACAGTTCGAAATTAAATGTGTCGATATAATGCTATATATACATTTTAAATACTATTAATAAAATTAAAAAAAAGAAATATAAGATTGTTAGAATAATTATTGTTATAAATGTTGTTGTTATATATGTGTATGTGTGTGTGTATATATATATATATATATAAATTATCATAAGTATAAAATAAAATTTTATTATTATTATTTTATTATTTCTGCTGTTATTATTCTTGTCGCTAAAAAAAAATTTAACGATAAAAATAGACAAAAAAATAGAAGTAAAAACGAAACAAAATAACGTTATAACTGGAACGCATTTACTATAGAATTGAAATTATGTTACTTAACAAATAAAATATATTATTATTATTATCATTATCATTATTATTATTATTATCATTATTATTATAACCATTATTATTATCATTATTATTATTATCATTATTATTATTTTCATTATTATTATTATTATTGTTATTATTATTATCATTATTATTATCATTATTATTATCATTATTATTATTTTCATTATTATTATTATTATTGTTATTATTTTCATTATTATTATTATTATTGTTATTATTATTATTATCATTATTATTATTATTATCATTATTATTAATATCATTATTATTTTTATCATTATCATTATTATTATTATCATCATTATTATTATTATTATCATTATTATTATTATTATTATCATTATTATTATTATCATTATTATTATTATCATTATTATTATTATTACTATTATTATCATTATTATTATTATTATTATCATTATTATTATTATCATTATCATTATTATTATTATTATTATTATTATCATTATCATTATTATTATTATTATCATTATTATTATTATCATTATCATTATTATTATTATTATTATTATCATTATTATTATTATCATTATTATTATTTTCATTATTATTATTATCATTATTATTATTATCATTATTATTATTATCATTATCATTATTATCATTATTATTATTATCATTATTATTATAATCATTATTATCATTATTATTATTATTATTATTTCGAGACCAGAATTATAATTATTAAACTATTATTGCTACTAAAACTCGAACAAAATTGGTCAATAGCTTAAATTCAGAAAACTATATATATTTTCATGCTAAATATTCAGATGAACTTTCCTGTATGGTACCTAGATTTTATAAGCTGCAGTAAGGGTGTCCAGTAAAAAAAAAAAAGCTATAAATCCAGAAAGATGTGAGACAGTCGTTGAAAACTGGTGACGACTGATGAGACTGAAAAATCCAGGATGATCTCTGCTCGTTTCGTCCGCCCCCGCGTCGGATGTTCCTCTTTGAAAAGTCCGATAACTTCACTCTCGAAATCAGTGAGCTGTTTAGCCGTACGAGAAGGGCAGAACGAAAGACGAAAGCAATGTCAGCAAATAACATTTAAATGACGAGTCACAAGATCGAACAACAATTAATCAATCATAAAAGAACCAATCAGAGATAAGTAACTACGCGAGTGTCGAATGATTATTCAGGGTCATGAATATTCAAGAAACTTATTCAAGGTCGATATTCCTGAAAGATAAAACAGTGATTATAAATTTGCCGATTTTACTGGGTACACTTTAGATTGGCGGCAAGGTCTCATCAATTGACAGTTGAAATGGATAGATGTTCTATGCTAACAGTATCTTTTCCCGCACATCTCACTTGTGGATCTCTCTTCCGACATCTTGCTTTTTGTTATCCACAAGGCAGCTTAAGCAATATTACAACAGAAGGGCCGTAAAAGGGCATTTGTATGCGCATGTGCGATAAGGTCTGTTCTGATTGGTTGCCAATACGGATCAAGGTTGAAATGCTTTAAGTATTTAAAATGGTGGAATAATCGATCGGCGACATGAAAGATTTCCAAGAGCAAACTAGTCAGATTTTTCTGATGTGTGGAGGTAGCAATCAAATGGAACCGGTGATTGACAGTACGACAATTAAATGAAAATCTGTGGATTCCAAGAACTCTCTGAAAAAAGCTCAGACATTTTCAATACTTTTCAGACAGAAGATATTGAAGAAAAGCGTGAAGAAAGGACTATTGCAAGAAGACGGAATGCATGGTTGTCAGCAAAATGGAACAGTCCAACAGGCAAATTACAAATCGGGGATACCAAAATTAAACAAGTAAAACCATTTAAATATCTGGAAAGTGTTTTAACAGAGGACGAAAAGTGAGACACCGAAATCTGAAGTCTCATTGGGATAGCGAAAGGTGCCTTCCAAAAACTAAGCAAAGTATTAAGAAACAGAAAATTTTATTTAGAATCATTGAATCGGATACTGAACCATTATGTAATATCAGTTCTCCTATATGGCAGTGAATGCTGGGCAATCTCCTCACAGATGAAGAAGAGACTTGAAGCAACAGAAACAAAGAAAAGAGTACTGAACTCTTATGTAATATCACATCCTCATATATGGCAGTGAATGCTGGATAGTCTCCTCACAGATGAAGAAGAGACTTGGAACAACAGAAACAAAGAAGTGTTCTAAATTGTTATGTAATATCAGTCTTCATATATGGCAGTGAATGTTGGACAATCTCCTTACAGATAAAGAAGTGACTTGAAGCAACAGAAACAAAAAGTACTGAACTGTTACGTAATATCAGCCCTCTCATATGACAGTGAATGCTGGACAATCTCCTCACGGATGACGAAAAGACTTGAAGCAACAGAAATGTGGTACTACAGAAGGATGATGAGAATACCGCGGACTGAACTATAAAGTTTTAGAGAAAATGAAAACAAAAAGGGCATTTATGCTTAACACCAGAAAGAAAGAGTTGAAATTTCTAGAGCTCATTACGAGGAAAGAGAGCTTAGAAAATATGATACTCACAAGTCAGATTGAACGTGAGAGGGACAGAGGATAATAACGCATAACCCACCTAGCGAGCTTGTGTAAATCGATGGCTGAAAAGGGTTTAGGAGAGGTAACAAAAAGACAACATTTATTAAGAGTTACGAAGCATAGGAAATTGTGGAGAGTCATGATCTTCAATGTCCTGAAGGAGAGTGGCACATAGAAGAAGAAGAGCTCTATACAGATTTCGATTCTTAACGAAACAATTGAAAACCAACTCGCAGGAAAATAACAAATAAACAAGGAATCCTTCAGTTTTTATTCTAGTGTGACAGTATATGGTTGTTAGCAAAAGAGACAGCCCAGGTGGCGAACTACACATTGGGGACAGCAAAATCAAACAATTGTGACAATTTAAATATCTGGAAAATATGTTACCGT
The DNA here is from genome assembly GCA_964036315.1 of Acanthosepion esculentum. Lineage (NCBI taxonomy): Eukaryota > Metazoa > Mollusca > Cephalopoda > Sepiida > Sepiidae > Acanthosepion > Acanthosepion esculentum. Next base: position 65,576,700 of record OZ038516.1, read on the forward strand.
AATCCAAAGTCCCATTGATATAGCGAATGAAGTTTTCCAATATCTCAGCATAGTATTTATATAATTTTTAATAAAGATCCGTTGTAAAAAGACGAAGTATATGGTTGTCGGGACAAGGGACAGACCCAGAATCGAAGTGCAGTTTGGAGACGTCAAAAGCAACTCAGTAGAGAAGTTTAACAAAAGGAAGGAAGGAAGGAAGGAAGGAAGGAAGGAAGGAAGGAAGGAAGGAAGGACAGAAAAGCTAGAAGGAAAGGAAGATAGTTAAAAAAGAAGGAGGATAGCAATAAAAGAAAGAAAGAAAGAAAGAAAGAAAGAAAGAAAGGAAGGGAGGAAAGAAGGAAAAGATAAGGAGGACATCAAAGAAAGAAAGAAAGAAAGAAAGAAGAAAAGAAAGAAAGAAAGAAAGAAAGAAAGAAGAAAGAAAGAAGGAAAGAAAGAAAGAAAGTAAGGCATGAAAATAGGAAGGGGGGAAAGAAGGAAAAGGTAGAAGGAAAGGAAGATAGTTTTGAAAATAAAGAGGGTAGCAATAAACGAAAGAAAGAAAGAAATAATTAATGAAAGAATGGAAAGAAATAGGGAAGGAAGGAAACGGTAGAAGCAAAGGAAGATCGTTTCAAAAAGAAAGAAAGAAAGAAAGAAAGAAAGAAAGAAAGAAAGAAAGAAAGGATGGGAGGAAGGAAGGATGGATAAGTCGAAGGAAAGGAAGATAGTTTTAAAATAAGGAGGATGACAATAAAAGAAAGAAAGAAAGAAAGAAAGAAGTTAAGGAATGAAGAAAGGAAAGGAGGTTGAAAAGTTAGAAGGAAAAGATAGTTTCAAAAATAAGAAGGATATCAAAGAAAGAAAGAAAGAGAGAAAGAAAGAAAGAAATGCATGAAGATAGGAAGGAAGGAAGGAAGGAAGGAAGGAAGGAAGGAAAAGGTAGAAGGAAAGGAAGATAGTTTTAAACATAAAGAGGATAGCAATAAAAGAAAGAAAGAAAGAAGGTAAGGATTAAATAAAGGAAGGGAGGAAAGAAGGAAAAGATATGAAGTGTTTTAACTATGGGCGGTAACCGGGAAACCGAAATCTACAGGTGTATTGGAATCGCGATAGATGTCTTCTAAAATCTAAAGGAAACTTGAATAAATAGAACTGGTTCGAAACAGGGATCCAAAGAGCGGAACTTCTTCCTTGTATGGCAGCGAATGCTGAAGAGTACATCTGAAGCAACAAAAAACGCGTTTCTACAGAAGGATGCTGAGAATACCATGGATAGAGCATGTGAGCAATGAAGAAGTTTAAGGGAACTGAGGATAAGAAGACACGTGTATGCAGAATCCGAAATCGACATGAATCGTAATGATGACACTCTCAGGAACATATTGAAGGCTCTCGGTTTTAGAGAGAAACCTTCCCCGCTAACGAGCTTGTGTAAATGGATGGCTGAACTGGACGTGAGAGAGATAGTAAAAGAACAAATATAGCATAGAGCTACAAAGGATAGGAAGTAGTGGAGAATCATGATCGCCCCTGTCTTGAAAGGACATGGCGCATACATAAAGACCTTTTTTTTAAATCATCTGTTTGTTACCAAATTCAGAAGAGCAATATGGTTTTAATAAGAAAAGAAGATCACCATGACCTAACTCGGTTTTATTGTTTTGTCCGCTAGGTGTCGCTGGCTTCTCGAAAACGTAGTTGTTCGTACTTTTTTAACTGCAGTTGTCATTCTGTTAGCGATATGAGAATTATTTCTAAAGATATCGCTCAAGCACACAACAAAAAAGAAAAGATCTTTCGACAGAATGTTAGGCGTAAAAAAATGTTGATAATATATCGAGTTGAGAGAAACTGTGGCCATTATTGGAACAAAGGGAGGTAATAAGAAGATATATTTATATCCGGTGGGAATGAAACGAAAGTGGATGGATTTTTTCGTTAATATTGGTTCTTGTAACACAATGTAAGATATATTGAGTAGCCAGAAGTTAAAATGATCATTGATTTCGAGATAGAAGGAAGGAAGGAAGGAAGGAAGGAAGGAAGGAAGGAAGGAAGGAAGGAAGGAAGGAAAATTGAAAATGAAAGGAAAGAAAAGGATGAAATAAAAAAGGAAATGAACAGAGAAAAAGGAAGCAAGAAAAGAAGGGGAGAATGAAAAGAAAGAAAGAAAGAAAGAAATAAAGAAAGAAAGAAAAGAGGAAGGAAGGAAGGAAGGAAGGAAAAGGTAGAAGAAAGGAAGGAAGGTTAAAACAACGAGGATACAAAGAAAGAAAGAAAGAAAGAAAAGAAAAAGAAAGAAAGAAAGGAGGAAGGAAAGAAGGAAGGAAGGAAGGTTAAAAACCATGAGGATACCATGAATGGAAAGAAAGAAAGAAAAGAGGAAGGAAGGAAGGAAGGAAGGAAGGAAGGAAGGAAGGAAGGAAGGAAGGAAGGAAGGAAGACAGAAAGAAAAAGAAAAGAGGAAGGAAGGAAGGAAGGAAGGAAGGAAGGAAGGAAGGAAGGAAGGAAGGAAGGAAGGAAGACAGAAAGAAAAAGAAAAGAGGAAGGAAGGAAGGAAGGAAGGAAGGAAGGAAGGAAGGAAGGAAGGAAAAGGTAGAAGAAAGGAAGGAAGGTTAAAAACAAGGAGGATACTAAGAAAGAAAGAAAGAAAGAAAGAAAGAAAGAAAGAAAGAAAGAAAGAAAGAAAAGAGGAAGGAAGGAAGCAAGGAAGGAAGCAAGGAAGGAAGGAAGAGAGAAAGAAAGAAGGAAAGAAAGAAAGAAAGAAAGGAGGAAGGAAAAAAGGAAGGAAGGAAGGAAAAGGTAGAAGAAATGAAGGAAGGTTAAAAACCATGAGGATACCAAGAATGGAAAGGAAGGAAGGAAGGAAGGAAGGAAGGAAGGAAGGAAGGAAAAGGTAGAAAAAGGAATAAAAAATTAAATTCATGCAGCCTGGAAACCAGCGAAAGTATCTCGTCGCAACAGATGCCGTGGAAATACTTGTAGAAGAGACAGAGGGAAGCCACGGCACGTCTGTGAGAAAGCGACGGTAGACTAGATGCCAGATCAGGACCTATCATATTGCATATACGTCTCTGCATTTTGTCGAGGACCTGGAGACGTACAACGGGGGCACTAGACCCTATATGACAGAAATATTCCATGCAAGAACGGATGGTTAATTTATAGATTTGAAGGATGGACTCAGACAAGAAAAACGTTCTGGCATGACACAGAACCAACTTTCTTTGCGGTAGATGAAGCTGTTGATTCAATGTATTTATTCCACCTCATGTCAGCGGATCCTCTTCGCTGCCACCCAGCTATTTCTTCGTGTTCTAGTTCCCTAATATTTGTGACAAAATCTAAATCTATTGAGTGTGTTTCTGTAATTATCCCTTTCTGGAATGTTACTTTTGCACATTTATCTAATCCGAAGTCCATACCTATGTCGTCACTGAAGTATTTTACAGTATTGTGGAGGCCCTTCAACAGATTGTCGTCTTTGGCAAAGACTTTCATATCATCCATGTAGAATAGGTGATTAAACACTTTCTTGTTTATTTTGTATCCATAGTTATTACTGTGTAGTTCATGCGAAAGGAGGATTAAGGGCGGAGTTTCTTTGAAAGATTTCGTCGTTGGATATGTGTCAATTAGAAGCGGCATTATCTTTGGTGTGATTTATGCATAATGTGGTTTTCCACAGTTCCATGCTATATTTAAGGACATTTACTATCATCGGGGGGACTTTGTACATTTTCAAAGCCTTAAGAGTGTGGCACATTATCAAAGGCTTTACGGTAATCTATCTAAACTTTACTGTGATTTCTACCTTTTTCCTGCAATTTTCCAGGATCATTTTATTTATTAGTAGTTGATCTTTGCAACCATATGAACCTCTTTGTCATCCCTTCTGTTCAAGGGGAAGAATGTTGTTTTCATCGAGAAAAGATTAAGTACACTTCAACGTTGTCAATTTATATGTGGTGAGCAGACATGTTATTGGACTATTATTTGTTGGATCATCTGTTTCAACCCTTTTTGGTAGGTGATATATAATACCAACAGTGATACATTCTGGAATTTCATTGGGTTTATTACTTAGCATTGATAAAGTTTGCGCAAAGGTTTTATGGATTGATGCCAGATGATAGAGACAATAGCTGAGTACCTTGTAATTTCTTAGGAATTTCTATTATTTATTTTCTTAAAGCTTGCCTAACATTATTCTTGATTATATTTTTCCAGACTTGCACAGGTTTATCCGCCATTCTTTGTTGTTCTCATTTGACCCACTCTGCACTGGGATTATATTCTTTTGGAAGAATGTTGTTTTCATCGAGAAAAGATCAAGTACACTTCGACGTTGTCAATTTATATGCGGCGGGCAGACATGTTATTGGCCTATAATTTTTTGGATCATCTATTTTACCCGTTTGGCATAGGATATATGTAATACCTTCCATGAGCCATTCTGGAATTTCATTGGGGTTATTAATTAGCATTGATCAAGTTTGTAGAAGAGTTTATGAATTGAGGACATATGATAACTCCAAAAGTAAGGTGCCTTGTCATTTCTTGGGTATTTCCATTTTGGTGATTTTGTCAGATTTTGCCTAATAATTTTCTTGGTCATATTTTTCCAATTCTTTTTACATGTTTATCCTTCATTCTTTCTTGTTCTCGTTTGACTCACTCTGCATTGGGATTCTATTCGTTTGGAAGAATGTTGTTTTCATCGAGAAAAGATCAAGTACACTTTGACGTTGTCAATTTATATGCGGTGGGCAGACATGTTATTGGCCTATAATTTTTCCTTGTTCTCGTTTGACCCATTCTGCATTGGGATTATATTCCTTTGATTTTCTCAAAATATTCTCTCAAAATTTTTTAACTTCTTCAATAGATGGTGACTTTTTAATTCTATAACAGCTTTTCTAGTTTCTCTGTAAAACTTCTTGAGGTCAATTTGGAATATCTTATTTTGTCGATAGAACCTACAACGCTTTTCATATCGTCTTCTTCGGTATGCCTTTAATTGCAGTTTCTGTTTAAATATTTCCTTGCTTCATGGAATTTCATTTACTGCTTTAATTTTATATTTCAGCTTGATCTTCTAGCTTTTCCACGTTGAAACATTTGAATTTTTTAAAATCACATCTAGTATCGATGACTCAGTTCTGATTATTAATATTAATATTATTATTATTGATTTATTCCCTTTGATTTCTGATGTGTACACATTTCTTTCCATGTCCCGCCCAGAGACATAAAGTCAGAAATGGCATCATGACAGTTTTCACTTAGCAATTAAAAAAAACACATATTTTATATAAATAAAGCTCTTCGTAAGGTTTGGGCTGTACACATGAAAATAATTTTTTTGTATTTCTTTAAAGCATGGGCTTCCAAGAATCCCTTCAATTAGTCTACTGGAATCTTTTCCAACCAATCCTAGGGCTTCAACTATAACAGGGATTGTTGATGTTCCCATGTGCCACATTTTTGAGATTTCTATTTCAAGGTCCTTGTATTTTGACAGTTTTTTGAATATCTTCAAAGATACATTGCAGTCTGCAGGGACTGCAATATCAATAAGGAGGCACTTTTTATTTGTTTGTGGTCTCTAATAACAATGTCTGGGTGGTTGGCTTTGATTGATCTGTCAGTGTGTATTGTGTAGTCCCATAGAATTGTAACAGGTTCTATCTCCGTAACCGAGTCTGGGTGGTGTTCATACCAATTTCTTTCAGTTTCCTTCCCGTAGAAGTTGCAAATTTTCCAGTGCAGATATTGGCCAACTCTGTCATGCTGGGTTTTATATTCAGTGGGTGCTAATATCGTGCAACCTGATACAAGATGATCAATGGTTTATTATTATTATTATTATTATTATTATTATTATTATTATTATTAATAATAATAATAATAATTTCTGCTTAGTACAGTCCCCTACTGGGTCAACAGAATATAGCTTTGGTAAGACAAGGTAATAACTATGTTTTCATTTTGGTCAAATTCTAATCTGAAATGTTTATATTTTCTTTGCATGTATTATATTCTCCATACAGTGCCAGAGAATTCAATTTTAGGTATCTCGTGTGCACAAGGGCTGATTGGGTAATTGTTAATATTCTTGTCTGTCCATTTTTGTAAACTACGCTGGGCACCAATTATTTCAGATATGACAGCAGTTTTAAGGTAATTTTGTTTTTCAATTTAAATTTCAAGATTCTCATATTTACTTATTTATGTTTGGTTGCAAAGAAAGAAAGAAAGAAAGAAAGAAAGACAAAGTTGATGAAAGAAAGAAAGACGCAGTTAAGAAAAAAGAAAGGAGAAAAACAGAAAAAGCTGATGATAGAAAGAAAGAAAGAAAGAAAAAAGAAAGAGGTGAAAGACAAAGTTGAAGAAAGAAAGAAAGAAAGAAAGAAAGAAGAGAGAGTAAAAAGATGAAAGTGTGAGGGGGGCAGGTGGGAATAAAAAATTAAAAAATCAAAAGAAAGAAAGAAAGAAAGAAAGAAAGAAAGAAAGAAAGAAAGAAAGAAAGAAATGAAAAACTTGTAAGTTTCAAATCTGTTCATTTGTACCTTCTTACTTCTTGTAATAATGACAAGCACCCATACTTATAATTGTCCTTGCAAGATTTATTTAAAGTTTTTAGACTCAAATATTTAACGCGGTAACAGTAAAAAATTCGATAGAACACGCAAGGACATTATTCATTCATTAAATTGAGAATTATAATTCACTTGACAGTTTAAATAGGAACACCGGAAAATTTTCACGGGTACTTCTAGTTATTATTATTATTATTATTATTATTATTATTATTATTATTATTATTATTTGTGTATGTTATGTTTCCTGCTTTGTATGCTGTAGAACCGGGTCCAAACTATGGTCCTTAGTCACTATAGGAGAACTGTCATTGAATTAATAGCACTTTTCTTAGTATATGGGATGTTCCTAGTAGGGCGATCTTCTGGGCAACTTGTATGTTGATGTTACTTGAGACACTGTCAGTAACATTGTCCATTCCTTTTCTCACGAGGCCCAGTGCTCCAATTACTATCGGTACAGTCTTAGTCTTCATTCCCTACATCCTGTTAATCTCGATTTCCAAGTCCTTGTATTTGGATAATTTCTCGATAATAGTACTGCTATGTCAATAAGCATACACTTCCTGAATTTCTTGTCTTTTTTGATAATATCAGGTCTGTTGGCTTTTATTTCTTTGTCAGTTTAAATTGGCATGTCCCAGAGGATAGTTACATCTCTCAGTAGTTTCGATTTTGTGCTTCTTGCATATCTTCCAGTGCACATATGTCGCTACCTTGTTATGTCTGTGGGTATATTCATTTTTTGATAGTTCCTTGTTATTATTATTATTATTATTATTATTATTATTATTATTATTATTATTATTATTAGCCTAGATTTAATGTTTAGAGACATCAACCTCTAAAGTCGATCCCTAAATTCATATTGCTCCACACTTGTTAAGTTTATATCACACGAAGCTAAAATCTGTAAATATAGTTCGTCAGTTTCATTGTCAGTGGTTTTGTGAAATTTCTCCTTTTGCCAGCCAGAGTTCAGCTTTCTAGATATTATTATTATTATTATTATTATTATTATTATTATTATTATTATTATTATTATTTATTTTCTTTGATATCTGGCGTTTACACATTTCTTTCCGGGTCCCGCCCAGGGACCTAAGGTTAGAAATGGCATCATGATACTTTCCACTGAAAAAAATAAAAAATAATTACATAGATAAAGCCCTTCGTAAAGTGTGGGCTGTACTTGTCAGAACAATTTTTTGTATCTCTTTGAGGCATGGACTTCCAGGGATCCCTTCAATCAGCCTACTGGAATCTTTTCCAACCAGTCCAAGGGCTCCAACTACAACAGGGATTGTTGATGTTCCCATGTGCCACATTTTTGAGATTTCTATTTCAAGGTCCTTGTATTTTGACAGTTTTTCGAATATCTTCAAAGATACATTGCAGTCTGCACGGACTGCCATATCAATAAGGAGGAACTTATTTTGTTTGTGGTCTTTAATAACAATGTCTGGGCGGTGAGCTTTGATTGTTCTGTCAGTGTGTATTGTGTAGTCCCATAGAATTGTAACAGGTCCTATCTCCGTAACTTATTATTATTATTATTATTATTATTATTATTATTATTATTATTATTATTATTATTATTATTTATTTATTTATTTATATATTTATTTTATTTCCTTTGATTTCTGATGTGTACACATTTCGTTCCTGGTCCCCCCCAGAGACCTAAGGTTAGAAATGGCATCATGACATTTTCCACTGACACACACACACACACACAAAAAATTACATAGATAAAGCCCTTCGTGAGGTGTGGGATGTACTCGTGAGAACAATTTTTTGTATTTCTTTAAGGCATGGGTTTCCAGGAATCCCTTCAATTACTCTACTGGAATCTTTTCAAAACCAATCCGAGATTATTATTATTATTATTATTATTATTATTATTATTATTATTATTGGATATTCAAAAACATTGTCCCTCTTCTTGTTTGTGTCTCTCGGAAACAGCTGAACAACAAAAAGCAGACGACATCAATAGATTACTTGGAAATCTCGTTCATTTTTTCCCTGTACGACTGAAAAATAAAAAAAAATAAAACCGAGTACGAAACACTATTCAGTCAAGGTGTAACTTGCAGTGAATGTCGAGTGCAGTACGTTCTTCCATCCATTGCCTAACTGTCAGTTGTTCCCGCCGACCGCCATTTTGCTGCCGTGGTAACTTTGGAAACATAAATGGCGCGAAGCAGACATGTCAAAATCGTTAAGCAGACGATAGCGAATAAAGAAAATACAGGCGATTCGAATTTCAAATCGACTATCAGTTTGACGTAATTTCCTGTTTATCTACAATATGTTTTTGCTTTCTTTTTTTATCCGTTTTTCTTCTTGAGAGTGATCGGGAAAATATTGCAAATATAATCAACAAAAAACGAATCAACGAATAAAGAAAAGTCGAATATAACAGAAAGGAATTCACGTCATGAGAAATCTTTATCTAATAGCAAGACAAAGAAGTTAGAATAGATCATATTTGTTCATTGATTAATGACCCGTCCTGGGTATGACGATAAACTACATCCGCGCCCTGGGTAAGACGATAAACTACATCCGCGCCCTGGGTAAGACGATAAACTACATCCGCGCCCTCGGTATGATGATAAGCTACATCCGAGTCCTGGGTATGACGATAAACTACATCCGAGTCCTGGGTAAGACGATAAACTACATCCGCGCCCTGGGTATGACGATAAACTACATCCGCGCAGTGAGTAAAACGATAAACTACATCCGCGCCCTGGGTATGACGATAAACTACATCCAACAGCAAAACCTCTGATCAGGAGGTTTTGAGAATCGTGGAACCATCTAATAATTGCTGGTGTTCCCCGGTCCAACCTGACCCAGCTGTTAGGGTCCCAGCTATGGGTAAGTGGTTGACCCCCACCCAAGCTGGGGTCAAAACACGATGAAAGTGTAAAATTGGGTTTTAATACCAGAAATACTTTGTCAAAATTATTACCAGCA
>OZ038516.1:65596274-65598774 GCA_964036315.1 Acanthosepion esculentum
GCCATAGTAGATTCATGGATGAAATTCCAAAACATCTTTATAGGTAATCAAATTAAAGGATGATAGAAAGTGAGGGATCAGTTTTGTATTATTCTTCAGTATTAAACAGAACCCCCATTTCTTGGCCAAAGTATATTCTATATACATTTATACCGTATATACTCGCGTTTTAAGGGGTTCGCATTATACACGAGATATAAAATTAGCGTATGTACTGCGGACCCTGGCTACGTCGTTGACCAAAATATATATCTATATATTGAAGTCAAATTAGCTTCAAAATTAGGTTTTCAAATGTCGCATGATACGCGAGTATATACGGTAACTTAAAAATAATTATTATCAAAGGAAGTGATGGTAAAAAGTCGGTGATCAGTTTTGTATTGTTCTTTAATATTAAACACATCCCCCATTTCGTGGCCATAATAGATCAACAGATAAAATTCCAAAACATCCTTATAGGTAATCAAGTGAAGAGGATGATAGAGAGTAGGGGATCAGTTTTGTATTGTTCTTTAGTATTAAACTCATCCCCCATTTCTTGGCCACATGTATGCTATCCATTTATAACTCGGCTGGATTTAAGTAAATTCCAAAATTCTTCATAAAAAAAAAAGAATTCGCTTGTACCCTTCAGGTTTATTGATTGGTTCGTATTGAATAAAGTTTGATCTGCGCGAATGTGTGAAAAGATAGATAGATAGATAGATAGATAGATAGATAGATAGATAGATAGATAGATAGATAGATAGATATAAACAGATTGAGATAGATAGATAGATAGATAGATAGATAGATAGATAGATAGATAGATAGATAGATATAAACAGATTGAGATAGATAGATAGATAGATAGATAGATAGATAGATAGATAGATAGATAGATAGATAGATATAAACAAATTGAGATAGATAGATAGATAGAAACGAACACACTTCGATAGATAGATAGATAGATAGATAGATAGATAGAAATGAACATAGATAGATAGATAGATAGATAGATAGATAGATAGATAGATAGATAGATAGATAGATTGAAATAAAGAGACTGAGATAGATAGATAGATAGATAGATAGATAGATAGATAGATAGATAGATAGAAATGAAGAGACTGAGATAGATAAATAGATAGATAGATAGATAGATAGATAGATAGATAGATAGAAATGAACAGACTGAGATAGATAGATAGATAGATAGATAGATAGATAGATATGAACAGAGATAGATAGATAGATAGATAGATAGATAGATAGATAGATAGATAGATTGAAATGAAGAGACTGAGATAGATAGATAGATAGATAGATAGATAGATAGATAGATAGATAGAAATGAACAGAGATAGATAGATAGATAGATAGATAGATATGAACAGAGATAGATAGATAGATAGATAGATAGATAGATAGATAGATAGATAGATAGATAGATAGATAGATAGAAAATGAAATACACAGGTGGATAGATACATAGATATACAAACTCTTTCTTTGCAAGTGGATTGTGTTTACGCCAAAAGGATCAAGGTTTTCTTCACCTTCATCTTCATGGTCAGTGTCCCTCATTCTAAATATGTGCCATATCCTTTCAGGACATAGGAGATCATGGCTCTCCACAACTTCCTTTTTACTTTCTCTCCGTAACCCTTGTTCCTTAAATCACCTACAATAGGTTGGTAAGCTGTAAAAAACAAATCAATCAATCAATCATTGACCACTACCCTGCTTGTTATTGTTTGAAATGTTGATATATTGGGGATCATTTCCTTATTTTTTCCTGTGCTATTTATTTGGGCTGTTTGTTTGGGTTTTTTTATCTGCACTAGTAGTTTTTTTTATTTCACCCCGCTGACACGTGTTGAAATGCCAACAGTATTTAGTATTGTTGAAGTTATCGCTAACATTATTGTCAAGATTTACAAACTCCACGTTTCGTTCAATTTCGTAAACCAATCGGTGAAATTTGAATCAGCTGATTTGTTTGGAAGAATACTTTCACAAAAACCTACTCCACGGTTTAATATTAATTTACTTTAATTTTATAGGACTTCATGGTAAACAATATTTTTTAAGAAAATTTCTTTTTTTTCTTTTTATCTTTTTAACAGCGAAGTATAAATTCTTAGAATTTCTTACTCTTGAACACACAACATACAACTGGCCACGCATAAATATTTCTTTCTGCAGCCAAAATCTGACTAGTTAAAGCATATGGCCTTGTAATTATTGTTCTTGGAAACATAGGATGAAAAAAATAATTTAATAAAACACACTGGTTTTTAATTAATTTTTCAATTTATTTTTAATAAGTTAAATGGAAAAATGCAAAACAAAATAGAGCATTTTTTGTTTTTAATTATTTTAATAAAGTAAATCATAATTTAATTTATTCTTTAATAAAGTCAATTGAAATTCTTATTTTTTATATGTCAATTTAATTTATTAAAAATTAAAATTCGTTGCGATTTACTTTATTAAAAAATAATTAAAAGTA
>OZ038516.1:65606274-65618774 GCA_964036315.1 Acanthosepion esculentum
GGAGTAGAAGAGACGGCTACATTTAACAGTTTCGACAGTGAAAGGGTGAGAGCGAGATGCCAGCCTAGTCGAACGCTTAAATTCATGAAGTCTGGGAACCAGCGAAAGCAGCTCATCGGAGCAGTTACCATGAAAGTATTTGTAAAAAAGACAGAGGGAGGCGATGGCGCGTCTGTGAGAGAGCGACTGCAGACGAGATGCCAGATCAGGGCCAATTACATTGCATATCCGTCTCTTGATTTTATCAAGAACCTTGAGGCAAACAGAAGGGGGCTTCACATGCCAAACTAATCATAACATGTTTAAATTAATGATTAAAAATCAAACCCACACCGCAAGTCTAACCCTCTGCACCTTTTTTAAAAAAATACTTTCATGGTAATTGTTCGTATGAGCTCTTAGCTATGCTATTTAGGTGGTCAGTGAATCAGTTCGTTGGTAGATGCGAGGCGCCTTCCGTGTTTTCATATTTCTTCTTCTGTCTGAATGAGTGCGTGTCAGTGTGAGTGCTTGGGATGAATGAATGTTTTATATTATTATAGCCCCGCATCGATTTCGGCCAGTTAACTAATATTTCTGCCGCATTTAGTGATTGTGGGTTTTTTTATTACTAATATTATGTTGTTTAGTTTCTGGTAAATAGTCTTGTTTTCATATTACAAATACTCCTTGGAGCTAGTTTTTAGAATTGTTGTTTTATTTACCTCCCCCCACAGACAATATATTGTACATATTGACACTAGTTAGTATTTTCATTTGAGACAACGAGGTATTATGGTGAATGTAGAAAGAAAGGTAAGTAAGAATGTGTTGTTTTGGTGTAAGGAATATTGTTTGTATGTTTGGGTCAGTTTTTGTGGCTAGCTAAGTTATCGTAAAGAGTGAACATGACCGTCCTTTCCGCAATCCCCATTTTTGGCCTTGTGCCACATTTCTGTGTGTATATCAGAATAGATATTGCTCTTTGCTATGCTATAGAGAGTTTTTGAATTTAAGCGCAAGTACTCAAGTTGCTTAGATTTTTATGTCTGTCGTTGTAATGTCAGGGAGATACGCGTAATGATAACCAGCTACTAAGCCAGTCTGCTATTATCTATTATGCTACATATTTGTGCTCTGTTATTGCCGAAGTATTGTAACGCTGTGGTGAAACGGCTCTGCAATCTTTACCGTGACGTGCGTCAGATTTTTATCTGAAGACAGACAGGTTTGTTGTGATGACTTACAAAATGCTTCGCATCGGCTTACGCTGAATACAATCTTTTGAGTGTAAACGCTTGTTTTAAGGGCAATGAATGACGTTTCGGAATTTTGATCTTTCAACGAAACTACAAAGATTTTTTTTAAGTTCGTGAACTCCTCCAAGAGAGGCTTTAATTTAAATAATTTATTAAATACATTAAAATATGGGAAAGTGGTGTGCTTTCTTTTAGTTGAATTCCAGAACATTAGGATACAGCTTGCATACATATGGTAAATATTAATGTTAATATTTGACGTTTCCTTATAAGGAAACATTCAGCATTCATTGACCCAACAGCCAGTGCTATTATCGGTTAAAATTTATTATTTCCCTTAAAATATTTTTTTTTCAGGAAAAAATATATTTCCTAAGTCCAGTAGCTGTTATTACTCTCGCCAGTATTGACAGGGGCATCCTTCTTTTCCTATTGTTTGGGCTAGTGAATTATTGTCTCTTCAAGTTACCTGTGCTATCCATTTTAGCTGTTGCTGCTGTTGGTACTCCACGTATGACATGATCTCTGTTAATTGGTACAGTTCTTTGTGGTCGTGTGGCACCAGTCCACAAGCTTCGAGGAAGGATGGTAACCGCCAAGGCTTGCACCCTTCACTCGCACGAAGCCATTTTTAACCAATGATCTCAAAAAGCGGTTACATACAGCCGACAGTTTAGATATTAATGAACGGGTATAGCGCCTTGCATGACATCTATATGAAAGTATTTATCTGATGAAATTATTAGAGAATATGACTCGGGTTTTCAGTGTAATCTTTTGGTTGCGTAGCAGCTCGTGGTGTTAGGCGAAACTACTCCTAACAAAGCCTATTCTATTTTCAATTTGTTTTGTAACTAATCGATACACTACGTTATATTATAATGCTTTTAAAGGTTGCATAAAATTTTTCTTTGCCATTTATTTGGAAATAGTGCTTCTGACATCTGACATCTTTCTTTCTCTTCCGGTTCGTTTATGTAGATATTTATTAAATAATTCTCTGAGAAGAATTTATATGCCATAGCTTTTCGTCTTTCAGTCATTTATTCATTTTTCATGTATTCCTTCTTTTCCGTTTTTTCTTATTTTTTTATTTTTTTCTCCCACCATTTTCCTTCTTTCGTTCACTTGTTATGTCTGTCTTCATTCCTTTCTTTCATTCATTCTCTCTTTTTTCTCTCCTTCCATTCTTTTTTCTTTTTCTATCTTTTCTTCCCTCGGTCCTCTTCTTTCATTCTTTCTTTCTTTCTTTCTTTTGTCCATTCTCTCTTCATTCCATTTTTTAGTTCTTTCTGTCCTCTTTCTCTCCATTTGCTTTTTCTTATTTTTCTTCCTTCTGTCCTCTTCTTTCATTCTTTCTTTCTTTCTTTCTATTGTCCTTTCTTTCTTTTGTCTCTTCTCTCTTCATCCCATTCTTTCTGTCCTTTTTCTTTCCTTATTCTTTTCCCTTTTTCTTTCTTTTCTTCCTTCGTTCCTCTTCTTTCTCTCTTTCTTTCTTTTGTCTTTTCTATCTTCATTCTATTCCTTCTTTCTTTCTGTCCCTTTTTATTTCCTTCTTCTCTTCCTTTCTTCTTTCTTATCTTTCTTCGGTCCTCTTCATTCTTTCTTTCTTTCTTTCGTCTCTTCTCTCTTCATCCCATTCTTTCTGTCTTTTTTCTTTCCTTATTCTTTTCCCTTTTTCTTTCTTTTCCTCCTTCGTTCCTCTTCTTTCTCTCTTTCTTTCTTTTATCTTTTCTATCTTCATTCTATTCCTTCTTTCTTTCTTTCCCTTTTTCTTTCCTTCTTCTCTTCCTTTCTTATTTCTTTTCTTCCTTCGATCCTCTCCTTTTTTTCTTTCTTTCTTCCTTTCTTTCTTTCTTTCTTTCTTTTATCCTTTCTCTCTTCATTCCGTCCTTTTCATTCCTTTCTTTCGTTCTTTCTGTCTTTTCACTCTCCTTCCTCTCTTCTTTTCTTCCTGCCTCATTCTTTCACTCTTTTCTCCCTTTCTTCCTTTATTAATTCTCCCCATATCCTTATACAGTCCTTCGTTCCTTCTCGTTTCCTTCTTAACATTTTTCTTTTTCTTATCTTTGTTTCTCTCTTCTTTTTCACTTCTTTCCTTCATTTTTTTTTCTTCTTAATTTATTCGTTCGTTTTTTTTTCATTCTTTACTTACTTCTTGCATTCTTCTTATTTTCCACCCGCTTTCCTTCTTTTATTCATTCCTGTTGTCTTATTCGTTTCTTCATTTGTTCCTTTCTTTTCGCATCCTTCCTTCCTTCCTACGTGTTTTCCTTTCTGCTTTCTTCACCCCCTCTTTTCTGTCTCCCGTGCTTCCTTCATTCATTTTTCCTTCTCCATTTTTTCAAGCTTAATTCATTCTTTTCTCTCCTACTTCATTCTTCGCTCATGCTTTTGTCTCCTTTACACCTTCCTTCATTCTCATTCATTCCTTCTTGCTGCCTTTTTTCTCACCTTCATCTTCTCTTCTTTTCTTCCTTCCTTCCTTCCTTCCTTCCCTCCTTCCTTTCTTCATTCAGTCCCTCATTCGTTTATTTATTCTCCACTCCTTCTTTCGTTCTTTTCTTTCTTTCTCTTTTTCTCACTCTTTCTCATTCTTCATTCTTTTCGTTTAGTCACCGTTTTCCGTGATTAATCGATTGATTTTTATATGTTCGCCTTTTTTCTGGAAACTCGAAAGCCCCAACTTTGCCCTTTACCGACGATGTCCAAATATCCATCCGATGTTCGGGTCTAACATGAAAGGGGAAAAAGAAAAGGAAAAAGAAAAAGAAAAATGAGAGGTTTCAAAAATCAGGTTAATGGAAAACCTCGTACAGAGAGATACAATCCCATGAAACTTTCCACTTCCGCTTGTCCAACAATCTTTCCGACTTCAGGCAGCTATTAACACATAAAGCATATTTTTATTCATTCGTTATCTACTTTCTTTCCTTATTTATTTCTTTTCGTTTCTTTTATTTGTTCTTCCGTTTGCTTTCTACTTTCTTTCTTTCTTTATTTACATGTCTCTCCTTTTTTTCTTTTTTCTTTATTTCTTTCTCTCTTTTCACATCTCTTCTTTTTCCTTCCGACTTTTCTTTCCTTCTTTCTTTGTTTCCTTATTTACATGTCTCTCCTTTTTCCTATTTTTCTTTCTTTCTTTTCACATCTCTTCTTTTTCCATTCGCCTTTTCTTTCCTTCTTTTCTTCTTTCTTTCTTTCTTTCTTCATTTACATGTCTTTCCTTTTTCTTTTTTTCTTTATTTCTTTCTCTCTTTTCACATCTCTTCTTTTTTCTTTCGCATTTTCTTTCCTTCCTTCTTTCTTCCTTTCTTTCTTTCTTTATTTATTTATTCTCATGTCTCTTCTTTTTTCGTTTTCTTTCTTTATTTCATTTCTTGCCTCTTTTTTCTTTTGTCTTCTTTCTTTCTTTATTTCTTCTCGTGTCTCTTCTTTTTTTGAGTTTTCTTTTTTCTTTCATTCTTTATTTTCATGTTTCTTCATTTTTCTTCCGCTTTCTTTCTTTATTTATTTCTTCTCATGCTTTTTCTTTTTTCATTTTCTTCCTTTTATTCTTTTCTTGTCCTCTTTTTAATTCTTTTTTCTTCCTTTATTTATTTATTTATTTTTACGCCTCTTCTTTTCTTTTTTTTCTTTCTTTCTTTCTTTTCTTGCCTCTGTTTTCTTCTGTTTTATTTACATGTCTCTTTCTTTTTAGTTTTCTTCCTTTCTTTCTTTTCTTGCCTCTTTTTCTTTTGTTTTCTTTCTTTCTTCTCATGTCTCTTCTATTTTTACGTTTTCTTTTTTTTTCTTTCTTTCTTTTCATGTTTCTTCTTTTTCCTTTCGTATTCTTTCTTTATTTATATATTTCTTCTCACGCCTTTTCTTATTTTCATTTTCTTTCTTTCATTCTTTTCTTGCCTCTTTTTAATTCTTTTTTCTTTCTTTATATATTTATTTTACGCCTCTTCTTTTTTCTTTCTTTCTTTTTTTCTTGCCTCATTTTCCTTCTGTTTTATTTATTTATTTATTTACATGTCTCTTCCTTTTTGCTTTCTTTTTTATTCCTTTCTTTCTTTCTTTCTTTTCACGTCTCTTCTTTTTCTTTCCGTTTTCTTTCTTCCTTTATTTCTTTAATTCTTCTCGTGTCTCTTCTGTTTTTCGTTTTCTTTTTTTTATTTAATTCTTTTCACGTCTCTTTTTCCTTCCGTTTTCTTTATTTCTTTATTTTCACGTCTCTTTTTTTCTTGTTTTCCTTATTTTTTTCTTCCTTTATTTTTCTCTCTTTCTTTATTTCTTTTCATGACACTTATTTTTTCTTCTGTTTTCTTTCTTTTTACCCTTTTCTTTTTTACATCCGTTTTCTTTCTTTCTTTCTTTTTTCTTTCTTTCTTTTTCTTTCTTTCTTTTTCTTTTTTTCTTTCCTTCTTTCTTTCTATATTTATTTATTTTCACGTCAAATCTTTTTAATTCCGTTTTCACCTTCCCTTTTATTTGTTTTTTTATACATTTTATTTCATTCATTTTTCTTTGTACGTTTCTTTCTTTCGTTCATTTTGACTCGCAGCCTATTTAAGAATTTTCCTTCATTTGTTTTTCTTCCTTCGTTTTTTCATTTATTCTTTCTCATATATTTTTATTCATTTTATTTTTACATTTTTCCTTCATTAGTTTTTTATTTGTTTACCTTTTCTTTCTTTCGTTCTTTCTTTCTTTCTTTCATTCTTTCTCACTTTCGTTCTTTCTTTCGATCTTTTTTCTTTCGTTCTTTCTTTCTGTCTTTCGTTCTTTCTTTCTTTCTTTCGTTCTTTCTTGTGTGACGTCATTTGTTTACATTTAAATACGCCATGAGCAGATATGAATGTACGTGAGAGAATCATGGAAGATTGAAGTTTAAAGACAATAAATTCGACCTTGCTAATCGAACGCTCCCCTGTGGCCAAATCGGTTAAAGGCACGTCAGGCTAAATGACGGTTCCGTATAGGATACAGGTTCGAATCCTGTCGGAGGACGAATATTTTCTGTGAAAATTTCTCAGACATTCAGGCCGGTAAATGTTGTTTAATACTGTTTATTATAAACAGAGTATTTACTTAAATATTTGTATCTATAAAAAGAATGTATAAACATAAATAAATATATATATATATATATATATATATATATATATATATATATATATATAAAGACAAGAGCAAAAACTATGTAGATTTTATTTTGTTGCGCGTGGTCATATACAAAACCAACTGATGATTATTCATAAACATTCTCTTATTTAAAAGCCTTGATAAACTAATGACATTCTTGCTTGTGTATATAAACACGTGTAATAAAATAAAATTCTTTCATTGTCTTGATAAAGCCCCTCATTGGATGAAACGCGTCAGCTAAGGATAGTTGTTCCTCTTGTGTCTTTTTTGTTCGTTTTGTTCCGTCACTGATACACTTTATCTCAAAATAACCGAGTCAGAAATGAAACTGGGAGAAAAAAAATGAATTTCTTTTCTATTCAACATCATCACTTGCACCAGAAGTGTCGAAACAAAATTGCAACATCTGTAGTCATCTTATAACATGCATAGGTTATAAATTTTAATATATATATATATAAATTTTAGGAAATATCATATATATATATATATATATATATTGAGAGAGAGAAACTGATTGAGAGAGATTGAAATATGTTCCTACGTATAATAATGGATGTCTTTCTACGCAAATACCTGAAGGGAAAATGTCTTTAATCATATTTTTAAGAAAAGGTTTCCTAGCCAAATGGAACCGCTGTGGGCAAAAGAAAGAATAAATCAATAAAAAATTAAAATAAAAAATAAATCAATGAAAATGATTGAATTAAAGATAAAAAGAACGTGCTTTTAAGAAATATAAAATATCTAAGGTTATGGGATCTCTAGCTGTCCCTGTTGATAAGATGCGATATGTGAGAAAAGATTAATTCGTCATAGGCTGATATTGTGCCTTTTCTTCTTTTTTTTAAAAAGATAGTAGTGAAAAATATAGCAACGTCTGAGAGGGAAGAAAATGGATTGAAGAAGGGGAATAAAAGAAAGGAATAAGTGGGAGAATACGAAAAAGCCTCGGAAGGAAAGAAAGAAGAAAGAAAATAGAAAAAATAAGAAGAAAAAAAATCAAAATTGTAACAAAAAGAAAATAAAAAGAAAGAGTGAAAAAAAAAAATCCGTCGCGCGTGAAAATTAAAATACAAAGAAACACCTACTTTAATGCGACAGTTACGATTTTGCTAC
This sequence comes from Acanthosepion esculentum, assembly GCA_964036315.1. Lineage (NCBI taxonomy): Eukaryota > Metazoa > Mollusca > Cephalopoda > Sepiida > Sepiidae > Acanthosepion > Acanthosepion esculentum. The sequence continues at coordinate 65,613,765 of OZ038516.1, forward strand.
TATAGTAATTTAATCTCTCTATTCATTAATGTCCCCCGTTTGGGATTCGCGCTTTGTCTTCATTTTATGCTCCCGGCACAATGAAATATTTGCTTTCAAGTGAGACAAGATGATCGTTAATCGAAAACGAAGTAAAGAAAAACGAAAAGGAAAGAGAAAAGCAGGCACGAAAGAAAAATTATATAGGATATATTTATATAATTTTTAATATAAATATATAATATATATGATATATATTATTTTTTTTTTTATTCTTTATCATCCCACGCAAGGCAGTAAAGCAATTGATGTGGAGGAATTAGGCACAGAAATATTAATAATGAGGAGAAAAAAGAGCACTCAGGAGGATAGTAGATAGCGATTGACATTATATTAAAATTTTTGCAGATTAAACTTGGTTGGAAAGCATAGAGTCATAGTGCCACAGGCAAGAAGTGCGGAGAAGGAACTGTTAGCATAAAACTTACAGCTACATCTAGCCAGCTCTACTGTAAATTGATTAGTTCACGGTGCCAGTCTCGTATTGCGCTTACTTTCGTAAAGTCTAGGTACCATAGCAAAGAGCTCATCCGAACAATTACAATTTATAGAAAAGACACAGAGAGGCAACCTTACGGCGGTGGGCAAGTGTCTCAAGCCGAGTCGCCAGATCATGACCAATAATATTGCTGATTCTTCTTTGGATCTTATCAAGGAGCTCAAGCTAAATAGCAGGAGCACCGGAGCATATCTGGTAGCAATATTCTACGCGTGGAAGAATGGCAGACTTGTAGATATGCAAGGTACGAAATATGAATTAAAGAAATAGGAACGTCAAATGTTAAAATGTAAAAAAAGAAACCGAATCAAAGAAAGGAAGGAAAGGAAAATGAATTAAGAGAGATATCAAAGTAGAGAATAAGGAATGAAGCAAAAAAGAAAACGAGGCAAAGAAAGAAAGAAAGAAAGGAAAAACGAAAGAAAGAAAGAAAGGAAGAACGAAAGAAAGAAAGGAAGAACGAAAAAAAGAAAGAAAGAAACGCGTCAAAATCTTTCCTGTTTGTCACATTTTTTTTCAATATATATATATTTTAGTATATATATATCATATTTTATGCTATCCTATTTCTGCTACACGGGTTTCCGGTCTCGTGACCTTCTTCAGGCAAATAAAAGGAATCGATTTTGCTTATGTTCTTTTGATGTCTCATTGTTCGTTTTCTGTATTTGTTAGTGGGCCTTGGACTCCTTTCTGGACTGTTGGCAAAAGGGAACTTCTGCTTAAGTGTTTATAAAACCATTAGGTTTGGTATGTGTATGCTGATTCCTTATTATAGATCAGTATGAGTATATGGGAACATAATATACATATGCAGGCTAACAGGGAAACACACACACACACAGGGATAGGAAGACATCTCTCATCAACACATCTATATATATATATATATATATATATATATATATATATATATATATATATATATATATTAGAATTGGACATAGTCCGACAATTTATTTAAAGACATTTATATTATGTTTAACGTTCTTTTTATAGATACAAGTATTTAAGCAAATGCTCTGTTTTATAATAAACAGTATTAAATAACATTTACCGGCCTGAATGTCCGAGAAATTTTCATAGAAAATTTTCGCTCTCCGAAACAGAGCATTTGCTTAAATACTTGTATCTATAAAAAGAACGTTAAACATAATATAAATGTCTTTAAATAAATTGTCGGACAATGTCCAATTCTAAAATATATGACGTCATTTGTTTACATTTGATACGCTAAAGCAGATATGAATAGAAGAGATTCATGGAAGATTTAAGTTTAAAGATAGTAAAATCGACCTTGCTAACCAGACGCTCATCTGTGGCCGAAAGGTTAAGGCACATCACGCGAAATGATGGTTCCGTATAGGATACAGGTTCGATTCCTGTCGGAGAGCGAAAAGTTTCTATGAAAATTTCTCGGACATTCAGGCCGGTAAATGTTATTTAATACTGTTTATTATAAAACAGAGCATTTGCTTAAATACATGTATCTATAAAAAGAACGTTAAACATAATATAAATGTCTTTAAATACATATATATATATATATATATATATATATATATATATATATATATATATATATATATGTAGTAGTAGTAGTAGTAGAAGTCTTATAAGTATAAGACACTATACTCGATCGGAAAACCTTCAGCGTTTTAGATTTGCAAATAATCAGATCAATACCAAAGAGAAAAAAAGGTATAAGAATAGAAAGAACTCAGAACCGTCCGTTAGCCGAAAAGAATGCAAGTCCAAGACCCAAAGAAAGTACGCAAAATAACTTTTAAAAAAGTGGTCAATACAGTAAGTAGATCGGACCTAGTTAAACCTAGAGAGCGAGACAAACCTACCGCGGTTTCACGTAAACGGATCGTCAGGGAAGGCCGGCTAACAAGGTAAGAAAGAACGGAAACTTATAGTCAATAAACAAAAAAACCATAACCACGTGACAAAAAAACAAAAACAAAATAAAAACACAAACAACGGGAGAATTTTGGGGAAACCATTTATTCTAAAAAATTAACGTAAGAGGGAGGGGGTTAAAGAAAAACACGGACAAATAGGGGTAATAACTATTTATTCAATCGAAGTAACTATATATATATATATATATATATATATATATATATATATATATATATATATATATATATATATATATGAGATAGATAGATAGATATGGTAGGTCGATATTATATATATATATATATATATATATATATATATATATATATATAGAGAGAGAGAGAGAGAGAGGGAAGAGGTTGTAGTAGTTCCAAAGAGAGAAATGTATGTATATTAAAAAGAAGAGAGAAACCGCAATATATATATAAAGGTGAGAAAGATATCTATATTCTGCCATATATATATATATATATATATATATATATATATATATATATATATATATATAAGAATATAGATATATTTCTTACCCTTTCTCGGACCAGTCTTAATTGTTTTATTTACCCTTCACGCAGAATTCCTTCATTGTCAGTTCAAGAAAGACATTTGGGTCACTAACACACAAAAAACAGAATGTCTAATATCGAGAATATTTAAAGTCGAAAAACATAAGAAAAATGTATTCCTTTAAATAATATGTGGAAATATCCACTCTTTGCCTGAAGAAGGTCGCTAGACCGGAAACGTGTGTAGCAAAATTATGAAAAATAAAGCATAACATATTTTTTACAAAAAAATCCACATTACAACCAAAAACGTTTGCTGTTTGTCTCTTCTTTCTAATGTGTGTGTATATATATATATATATATATATATATATATATATATATATATATATATATATATATATATATATATATATATATATATATGTATGTATTATAGATGAAAGCTTGCAACACCAAAGTATCTCTTTGCTTTGAATGGCCATTGGAACGTAAGTTCACTGCAGGCCTCAAGTGGAACATATCGACGATCCATCCCTGATGATGTTGGGAAATGGCCGGCTCCTTGTACCGTTCCAAAACGTACCTAAGACTTAGTGCTACCTTTTCGAGTATAAGATTAGACCAACAATCGATCATTTTTCCAATCTAGACTTTTCCTCACTTTGCAGCCTAAACAGATTTCAATATAGTTTACATGGTCTTGTAAGGGACGACATTCTTTTCTCTACAGCCTATTTCTCAGAAACGCAGCCTCGCACGTGTATGCCTATCGCTATTGCCAAGACTCCTACACTTTCGGCCTAATCAGACTCCTGGAAAGATTAAACATGGCAGTAGGAGCCAGATACTTTTTGGAACGATAAAATGAGCTGAGCATTCTTCGCTACCACCAGTTCAGACCTTTACAAATAGGACACGCCCTGCTATGTCAACGGAGTCGAATCACCTATATATCCACAGTATTCCATCTTTAAGGAAGAAGTTCCTCTCAGACGGTTCCCGTACGATCACCGAAGTTAAGCCACAGCGAGCATGGTCATTAACTAGATGGGTGATCTCTTGGAAATACCATGTGTGGGTGATGTAATGGATAATGGCTCGGAATTATTAATCGGGGAGCTGAGTTCCCATATGATCACCGAAGTTAAGCAACGTCGAGCCTGGTCAGGACTTAGATGGGTGACCGCTTGGCAATACCAGGTGTTGGAATTTGGATGTGCGGATGGTGTAATTGATAATCACTCGGAATAGTTAATCGGAGAGCCGAGTTCCCATACGATCACCCAAGTTAAGCAACGTCGAGTCTGGTCAGGACTTAAATGGGTGACCGCTTGGCAATACCAGGTGTTGGAATTTGAATATGCGGATGGTGTAATTGATAATCATTCGGAATAGTTAATCGGAGAGCCGAGTTCCCATACGATCACTGAAGTTAAGCAACGTCGAACCTGGTCAGGAATTAAATGGGTGACCGCTTGGCAATACCAGGTGTTCGAATTTGGATGTGCAGGTGATGTAATGGATAATGACTCGGAATTGTTAATCGGAGAGCCGAGTTCCCATATGATCACCGAAGTTAAGCAACGTCGAGCCTGGTCAGGACTTAAATGGGTGACCGCTTGGCAATACCAGGATGTGCGGGTGGTGTAATAGAAAATGAATCGGAATTGTTAATTGGAGAACCTAGTTCCAGTTCCAGTTGGGTTCGTTGTATTCACTTACGCGCGAATACCCTAGTTAAAGCTATGAAACCACCTCTTCTCCCCCTAGTTATGGATTAATTAGTAATACTTGTATCCAAAACTAGAATAAAATTTCTTACAAAACTCTTTCTTTTATTCGACACTCTTCTTTTCTTCTGATCTCTTGCTTTCTTTCTTTTCTCCTTCCTTCTTTTCTTCCTTCTTTTCTTCCTCTCTTTCTTCCTCTCTTTCTTCCTCTCTTTCTTCCTCCCTACTTTTCTTTACCTTCTTCTTTCTATTTTCTTCCTTCTCAGACGCTATATTTTTCACTACATTCCTTTAAAAAATGCACAATGTCAGCCTATGACGAATT
>OZ038516.1:65623774-65678774 GCA_964036315.1 Acanthosepion esculentum
AATCAAATCGATCGATTATCAATTGCTGCAAAATCTGCACACACAAGGAAAGACAAACGCATACATACAAATATATATATATATATATATATATATATATATATATATATATATATATATATATATTAGTGGAAATTTAGACTGAATGCACAGTTGAAAATTGCTTTTACCCTGGAAACGTTTGCACATATATATATATATATATATATATATATATATATAGACAACATTTGCATTATACTTTCTTGATCTGTGTTTCAGAGATAACAGTCTGCTATTGTAGGTGAAATTGTATGAGGCTGGATTCTTTTCCTGTGATTTCTGTAGCATGCAAAAAAGAGTAACGGCAACAATTATCCGTTAGACATTATGTTTACGTATTGTGATAATTAGTCGCTTTCGTGGCTTAGGTCGTTGTATCTCTCTCCCCCTTTCCCTCTTCCTCTCAACCTCCCTCCCTCCCTTTCTCTATCTCTCTCTCTCTCTCTCTCTCTCTCTCTCTCTATATATATATATATATATATATATATATATATATACATAGATATATATATACATATATATATTAACTGATTTAAAATATGTTTTTTTTCGCTACACAGTAATAACCATGTTTCAAAAATGGAAGTTAAAAACTTCAAATTTAATTATATAATTAAATTAAATGCATTAGTTCCATTTTATCTTCAAGCGAATATTGAAATAACTTGTTTTTAAATTAAATTTACTGAGTTTTAAACGCACATATAAATTCAGGATTTCCTGTTTCCAAGGATAGAGAGAAATCTAATCATTCAGACAGGGGCGGTAGCATGTTCATTTTTACTAACTATTGTTGTATCAATTATGAGTTACGCTCGAAAAAGAGGTTTAGGGAGGGTAGGGGTCTATATTTTTCAACGAATTATGACATCAGACAATATGAAAGTAACTTACTTAAAATAAACAGACAAAACTTGTCTATATTATTTAATGATATATATATATATATTATTTAATGAAATATATATATATATATGTGTGTGTGTGTGTGTGTGTGTGTGTGTGTGTGTGCGCGTGTGTGTGTGTGTGTGTGTTATAATACATTACAATAAAAATATTTTACATCGCTACACAAAAGCTTTCATCAGGTTTTTAAAACTACAATAGTTCTTCCTCAGGCGATTGTAGAAAAACTTGTGATAAAGATGATTTATTAGGGAAATTTGAGAACAAATCTTTACCTCTTTTTGGAAGTTAATGTGGGGAGTATAAGGTCAGAATTAAATATATACTTGTGGTTATGTCTATATTAACCAATTAAAAGTAAGATCTTAGCTGAAATAGAAAAATACGATCAGAGGGTGAAGATAGGTGGATTATTTATTCCTGTCAAGGTAAATTGACGCCTAGACATGTCAGTGACAAATGTATTAAGGGCATAGCCAAGTATGATGTTCAGATTTTTTGAAGTAGGCATAAAATTATCATTTAATTTAACATTTTAATTTTTTTTTAAATGCCTATAGGTCACGTTAAAATGTGGAACATCGATATACGATGCTAATTATACTGAATAGACGGTAAAACATGGCAATATTAAAGTTGAATAAATCAAATAAATATTATATTATAAATAATTAATTATTAATAACTCAAATAAATATTATTATATCATTATTATATTAATGGTAGACCATTATGCACCAATGAAATAATGTAATTGTAATGCGCAATTATTCATGAAAACTTATTTTAACTATATTTTATGCTAAAATGTAGACAATGCCTGCATAACACAGTTAATTCATTTCTTTGATTTAACATAGCTTTATTGTTTGGAAACTTTTATAATATGCAATTTCTCTTGTAAACAAGAATAGTCTACCCCAGTGAGCGAAATAAAGGGTTCAGCTCGACATTCCAACCACCTGAAGAAGGCTTGACCGTACAACGGCCGAAACGTTGTGATAAATATGGCAACAAAGGTGAGGATGATAGTCCAAACAATGTAAATAGTGTACATAATAAATCATCTCAGCAATATAGACAGATACTGAAGAAGGCCTGACCGTACAACGACCGAAACGTTGCGATAAATATGGCAACAAAGATGAGGATGATAGAACAATGTAAGTAGTGTACATAATACATCATCTCAGAAATATAGACAGATACTGAAAAAAGCCTGTCTGTACAACGGCCGAAACGTTGTAATAAATATGGTGACAAAGATGAGGACAATAGTCCGAATAATGTAAATAGTGTACATAATACCTCATCTCAGAAATATAGACAGATACTGAACGGCCGAGACGTTGTAATAAATATGGCGACAAAGATGAAGACAATAGTCTGAATAATGTAAATAGTGTACATAATACCTCATCTCAGAAATATAGACAGATAATGAACGGCTGAAACGTTGTAATAAATATGGCGACAAAGATGAGGACAATAGTCCGAATAATGTAAATAGTGTACATAATACTTCATGTCAGAAATACAGACAGATACTGAAAGGCCGAAACGTTGTGATAAATATGGCAACAAAGATGAGGACAATAGTCCGAATAATGTAAATAGTGTACATAATACCTCATCTCAGAAATATAGACAGATACTGAAAGGCCGAAACGTTGTAATAAATATGGCGACAAAGATGAGGACAATAGTCCGAATAATGTAAATTGTACAGCCTTTCCACTTAATGTGAACAGAGTAAGATTGCCCGAGAATGGGGCAACGTGTCTCTCTTTTGGAGATTAGCACCAACCAAGCTAATGGAAAGTAGAAATGTCTCCCAGATGATTAATAATGAGCAGTTTTGTTTTGGAGGCGTTAAAATTAACAAGCCATGCTCTGCCCCAGTTAACAACAGACTGAAGATCGTTTTTTACATCGGCCGCCAATTTGACCTTATCAGACTTACTATTGAGACCGGCGTAAATGGTTGTGTCATCAGCACAGATATTGAGAGCTGATGCCATCGGGGAGGCCACTAAAGAAAATTAAACACAGTAATACCAAGGATAGAGCCCTGGGGGACACTTGCATTCTTGCAAAAGGATCGATCTTACATATCTATAAGTCTATCATTCGTCACATGCTTAGAATATAACTGCCACATATGAATCAGCAATATTATCGGCCCTGATCTGGCAGCTCGGAATGAAATTGAAAATGGAAGAAAGAATCGAAAAGTAAGAAAAAAAAAAAGAAACAAGCAGAGAGAGGGAGGAGGAGCCAAGAATGAAAAAAGAAAGAGGGAGAAACAGTGAAAGTAAAAAATATTATGAATGAAAAAAATATTTTTTTAAAAAAACGAAAAAGAGAAAAAAACGTACGGTGAAAAGATAAAGAATGAAGTCAAAATTAAATGAATTTAATAATGAAGAAGAAAGAAGAGAATAAAGCCGAGACACTAGATCAAGACCGATAATATTGCTGATTTCAAAGAAGAATCAGCAATATTATTGGTCCTGATCTGGCCGCTCGGCTCCAGTTACCGCCGTAAAGTTGCCTCTCTGTGCCTTTTCTATAAATACTTTCATGGTAATTGTTCGGATGAGCTCTTTGATAGTGTGTGTGCTTGGGATGAATGAATGTTTTATACTATTATAGTCCCGCATTGATTTCGGACAGTGAACTAGTATTTCTGCCACATTTAGTGACTGTCTTATTACTAATATTATTTTCTTTAGTTTCTTGTAAATATTTTTATATTCATGTAAATAATCATTGGGGTTAGTTCTTAGAATTGTTATTTTATTCCCTCCCCCACAGACCCTTAATTGTAAATATGGGGACTAGTTAGTATTTTCGTAGAGACAGTGAGGTATTATGGTGGTTGTAGTAAGAAAGGTACGTATGAATGTGTTGTTTTGGTGTAAGGAATATTGTTCGTACGATTGGGTCAGTGTTTGCGGCTAGCTAAGTTATAGTTAAGACAGAAGAAGGCCGTCCTTTCCCTAATACCCCCTTCGTCCTTGTGCCACATTTCTGTGTATTAAACAGAATAAATATTGCTCTTCGATATGGTTTCTTGTAAATAGTTTTCTTTTCATATTATAAATATTCATTGGGGCTAGCTTTTAAATTGGTATTTAATTCCCCCCACCTCACAGACAACGAATTGTACATAAGGCGACTACTTAGGACGTTCATAGAGACCATGAGGTATTATGGAGAATGTAATAAAAAGGTAGTTAAGAATGCGTTGTTTTGGTGTAAGGAATATTTTTGTATGTTTGGGTCAGTGTTTTGTGGCTAGCTAAGTTTAATGTTAAGACAGAAACTGGTTCCTTCACACACTCCCCATTTTGGCCTTGTGCCACATTTCTGATCATAGCAGAATCAATATCGCTCTTCGCTATGGTACCTAATTTTTTTTTTATTTAAGCGCGGCACTAGACTGGCACCGATATCTCATCAATTTATAGATGAGCTGACTAGCAGTAACCGCAAGTCCTATGCTAACAGTTTCTTTTCTCGCACTTCTCGCTTTTTTGGAAATCTCTTCCGGCTTCTTGCTTTCCAATTAACTTTGATGATAAAAAATAAGACTTTATGAATTTAAGCGTAGTACCAGATTGGTAAAAAGGTCTTATCAATTTACAGTTGAAATGGCTAGCTGTAACCGCAAGTTCTATGCTAACAGTTTCTTCTCTCGCACTTCTCACTTGTGGAACTCTCTTTCGCTTTCTTGCTTTCCAATCAACTTTGATCATCAAAACTTAGACTTTATGAATTTAAGCGTAGTACCAGATTGGTAAAAAGGTCTTATCAATTTCCATTTGAAATGGCTAGCTGTAACCGCAAGTTCTATGCTAACAGTTTCTTCTCTCGCACTTCTCGCTTGTGCAACTCCTTTCCGGCTCCATACTTTCCAGCCAATCTGCAAAGATTTAAATGCAATGTCAAACGCTGTCTACTGTCCTCCATATTATTCTTTTCTTTTTCCCGCTAATTATTAATGCTTCTGTTCCTAATTCTTTCACACCCTGTAACCCTTGTGTCTCAGTGGCTTTAGTGCCTTGCATGGGGTGATACCGATTAAATTTTTTTTAAAATTCTTGAAGCGTGTCCGTTCAGCATAACTTACATTTCACGATTTGATATTTAAGGAATGCCCAATTTATCTGGTTGGGACATGGCAAAAGAAAATGGGACATGAAAAGGAAGCTGTGAAGAGTCATGATCACCTACGTCTTGGAGGGACATGACACGAGAAATGGAAGAGGTCGTTTGAAAATAGAATATTTTATTTTGTAAAACTTGTTTTAATGGTTGCTCCTATTAACTTTGTTTTACCTGCCAATATCTAACGATCTCACCTTTTTCTTTCATTTCAGGTAAGTGTGCAATAATTACGGCTGTCAGGTGAAGTAACACAACCTTTTATATTATTCTATTCCATGCATTTTGCAAGGGTCGGGGCCAAGCCAATGGGGCACATTACTTTAAAAAAAAACTTCTTGCTTCATCATTCAAAGTTAAGAAAGATGTCTGCTTATACCTGGTTCTGATTCTCTATCTTAATTCACCAAGAAAAAACATGTTCAGGTTAACACTGAGAATGTAACAGTCCGTTGTCAAAAGCCAGTCCCGTCCTGGGTAAGACGATAAACTACGTCCAACAGCAAGGCCTCTGATCAGGAGGTTTTGAGGAGCGTGCAACCACCTCTTAATTGCTGGTGTTCCCAGGTCCACCATGACCCAGGGTGGTAGTACCTTTTAGGGTCCCGGATATGGGCAAATACTTAACCCCAAAATAGATTTTTATACCAGAAATACATTTTTTTTTAAATTTGCCAGCAATACATTTTTGAAGAAAAAAATATTACCAAAAATAGATTTATGAAGGAAAAAAATATTAACAGCAACAAAATTTTTGTTGGCATTAAATAACCTATTGAGGTTGATATACCGTGAAACAAACCAAACCAAACCATTACTCAATCGGTTTCCCAGGAGGGGTCTTTTTTTTTTGGTTTTTTGAAAATATTTGTGGTGTTTTTGTTACGAATTGAATATAAAATAATTAGGGTACTGAAGAAGTTTTAAGGTGTTTTCAATGGATTTCTCTTTTTCACGTACACTGAAAACACTTTTAAAATTATACAGTACCCCTGATCAGGAGGCTTTGAGAAGCATGGAACCACCTCTTAATTGCTGGTGTTCCCAGGTCCACCCTGACCCGGAGTGGTAGCACTTGTTAGAGGCCCAGCTATGGGCAAATAGTTAACCCCCAAACTGGAGTCAAGCGCTATGAAAGTGTAAAAATAGGTTTTAATACCAGAAATACTTATTTTTTTAAATTATTACCAGCAATAAAAATCTTGTCGGCATTAAATAACCCACTGAGGCCGTAAAACTAACCAAACCTTACAAATAATATATATTCTATTCATAGTAATCTATTGTTAAAATTTTGTTGGCATTAAATAAACCCATTGAGGTTGATAGGCCGTAAAACAAAACAAACCTTTCAAAGGATATATATTCTATTCATATTAATCTATTGTTAAAATCTTGTCGATATTAAATAGCCCATTGAGGTTGATAGGCCGTAAAACAAACCAAACCTTACAAAGAATATATATTCTATTCATATTAATCTCTTGTTAAAATCTTGTCAACTTTAAATAACCCATTGAGGTTGATATGCCGTAGAACAAAACAAACTAAACTAAACCAAAGGCCAGTCAATGGAAGCCCATAAGTTCAAAAATTATCTTCTCGGGATATTAATGCACATAAATCCAAGGGTTATCTTTTCTTGTATATTAATGATCTGTGCAAGAGCATACGTCAAATATTAGTGAATATCTATGTGGATCACGCAACAGTTTATGAGAGCGTGGCCTAGTGGTTAAAACGTTCGATCTCTGACCATGAGATCCGGGTTCAAATCTCACCTTGGTCGACTGGTGAGAACTTCCTGGTGTTATCAATCAAGGTCAGGCGATCCCAGTGCCTGAAGACCGTACCACGGGTGGGCCAAGCGGATGATACAGCATTTTATGGGTGCGTGGCCGAGTGGTGAGAACGTTCGCTTTCTGACCATGGGACCCTGATTTCGAATCTCATCATGGTCGATTGAAGTCACAAGTCATCGTGACCGAGGGTTTGAGCTCGCTAGCCTTGTTCAGACTCCTGATAACACGCTCTCTCCCAGAAACTTATACCCGCTCAGCATAGTTGCAGTATAAACCACAAGTGGTCTCTGCGGGTGTTGAACAAAAATAAATGTGCCTGAGTAGGTGCCTGCAATAGGGATTAGCTAGCTGCTGTAGTAGACTGGCATGTTCGGATTCGTTTACATATTACAGGTGTACTTCTAAAAGTTTAGAACAGCAGAACAAAGCAGCTCATCTCTCCTCTCATACAGCCCAGGTGGTGCAAGGAGGGGAGGGGCTGGCTTGTAAAATTCAATACGAGAGAAAACAAACTACTACATTCACCTATCATGTTCGATGGGACTTCCCGCAAGGCATCTCCTTGGCTTAAATATCTCTCTCCAGACCTCAGGAACACCAGAGAAAATATGGTAACAGTATTCAAGGCACGGACGAATGGTAGAGTTATAAATGTGCAAGACAGATTCTAACAAGAAAGATTTTCTGGCACAACTTAGTGAACCAACTTTCCTAGCAGTAGATGCAGCTTTTGATTCGTTATATTTACTCTGCTTCATGTCAGTAGAAAACGTGTGGCTAATAAGACGTAGAGTACACTATTTGCATTATTTAAACGTTGTAATAAATATGGCGACAAAGATGAGGACAATAGTCTACATAATACCTCATCTCAGAAATATAGACGGATACTGAAGGGCCGAAACGTTGTAATAAATATGGCAACAAAGATGAGGACAATAGTCCGAATAATGTAAATAGTGTACATAATACGTCATTTCAGAAATATAGACAGATACTGAAGGCGTAGGTGTTGCTCTCCTGGAGTTTAATGTCAGCCATTTTGATAGCAGACAGAAAAGGTGATTAAACGAAAGCTGTTTTGTTATTGTTACTGTCGTTGTTGCTTTTGTTTTCTATATTAAATCCATTTCTTTGGTTTTATATAGCACCATTTAAGACTCGCCCTCTTGTTAATGCCTTTATTGAAGACGGTCTCTTAGGTGAATCCAGAAAACTAGTATTTTTCGTAAAAACTTCTCTTACTAGTATTAATATTAATATTTGTTCCGGGATCTTTAAATGCTTAAATAGTCACAAATCAAGGCCAAAGAGCCACTCAAGGCATCTTAAAATATTATTATTATTATCTGTCTATATTTCTTAGATGAGGTATTATGTACATTATGTACATTATTCGGACTATTGTCCTCATCTTTGTCGCCATATTTATTACAACGTTTCGGCCGTTGTACGCTACAGCCTCCTTAGGTGGTTGGATTGTCGGACTAAACACATGGACAAGGACACATGGCACAGTGGATAAAGTTCGACATTCCAACCACCTGAAGAAGGCTGGAGTGTACAACGGCCGGCACGTTGTAATAAATATGGCGACAAAGATGAGGACATCGTTATTATTATTATTATTATTATTATTATTATTATTATTATTATTATTATTAATAATAATCATAATAATATTTCTGAAACTCGTGTTAACATAATGGGGTGATTGGTGATCTTAAACTTCGTCAAAACGATTAATGACAGGGTAATTACATCAGATTATAAAAAACCGTTCCATTAATCCGTCTTTCTAAGTAATCAAATTACGGAAATTATTATTATTATTATTATTATTATTGTTATTATTGTTATTATTAACCACAGAAGTTAATAATAATAATAATTTTAAAATCGGAATATTATTATTATTATTATTATTATTAACCACACACGTTAATAATAATAATAATTTTAAAATCGGATATTATTATTATTATTATTGTTGTTATTATTATTATTATTATTATTATTATTATTATTATTATTAACCACACAGGTTAATAATAATAATAATAATCTTAAAATCGGATATTATTATTATTATTATTATTATTATTATTATTATTAACCACACACGTTAATAATAATAATAATAATAATAATTTAAAAATCTGATATTATTATTATTATTATTATTATTATTATTATTATTATTATTATTATTATTATTATTATTAACCACACACGTTAATAATAATAATAATAATTTTAAAATCGGATATTATTATTATTATTATTATTATTATTATTATTATTATTATTAACCCCACACGTTAATAATAATAATAATAATTTAAAAATCTGATATTATTATTATTATTATTATCATTATTATTATTATTATTAACCACACACGTTAATAATAATAATAATAATTTTAAAATCGCATATTATTATTATTATTATTATTATTATTATTAACCACACACGTTAATAATAATAATAATAATTTAAAAATCTGATATTATTATTATTATTATTATTATTATTATTATTCAATGTGTGTGGATTCAACTTGGCCATTCAGTTAGATAGCGAAAATTCTAGAATCTCTAGTAAAAGATTTATAATTATTATTTTTATTATTTCCTTTTAATTTCTGTTGTCCTCAATGACTTCCGGGTCCCAACCAGTGACCTCGGATCAGAAATGGCATCATGACATTTTCACTGAGTATTTTTGTAAATAAAAAAATTGAAAACGCGGCAACGTGAGACCGCGCAAACTTTACATAGATAATAGCCTTAGTATGACGTGAACTGTACTTGTGAGTCATGAGCTACCAGAAATCCCTTCACTTAGCCTATTGGAACCTTTTCCAATCAATCTGAGGGCTCCAACTATTAGCAGAATTGTTGATGTCCTCATGTGCCACATTTTCATTTCAAAATCCTTGTGTGTTTATAGTTTTTTGAAGGTCTTCAACGATATATTACAATCTACAGAGATTGCCGTATCAATAAGAAAGCACATTCTGTTTTTGTGGTATTTGATCAGTTTCTGGGCGATTAGCTTTAATTGTTCTGTCTGCGTGTATTGCAAAATCCCATAAAATTATTACAGGTTCTATGTCTGTAACCGGTTCTTAGTGGTGGTCATACCAGTTTCCTTTCCGTAAAAGTTACAGATTTCCCAGTGCAGATACTGGCCGACTTTATCATGCCAGGTTTTATATTCAGTCGGTGCCAATACCGTGTATCAATTATGACACTTATAATCGTAACAAACTACTCATATTCCTCGGCGAGAAATAAACTCCACTCGAACAGCTTCTTCCTGCGAACCTCTTGCCTGTGGAATAGACTCCCAAGAGGATGCTTCCCCAATCATTACAATCTTAACCTGTTCAAGCCTAGAGTTAACCGTCATCTTCCTCTTCTATACATATAAACTATTCCTTATCGTAATCCTCTACAACGGGTGGCTCCCGGGGCTTGTAAAGAGTGAACCTTACTGTAAAAAAAATACTTTGATTAAAAAGCCATTTCTTGTCCCAGTTAACATCAGCAAAAGTGTATATATATATATATATATGGTAAGTCTGCGATACCAACTTTGTAAAAACAGTTTCCTTCTCTCAGACCGCGTCTGTCATGTCCGGTACGCCTCCCCGGTGGCCATCTCTCAACTCCTGCAGAAACCAAAATTGATTGATGACTGAAAGTTTTTTTGTTTTTTTTATACTTCAGGGACGTCCAGCCATCTCTTTCTTTGTTTAACTTTCTTTTTCTATATACTCCCTCTCTCGATTTAACCACTCCTCGTCGCCTTCTCCACTCTGCCGCGTTTTTGTACGTCTTGATGCAGCTGCTGCTTCAACCACCCATACACCTGCTTCTTAGTTTATTTTTGGCTTTAGGTTTTGTTTCCCGTTATGGATTGGTTGAAATCTCATTTCATATGTCTTCCACTCTGTTTTACTTCAAGACGCCTAAATACTTTGTCGACATACACACACGCGTACACGCGATTGCACACGCGCACACACACACACATGCGCGCGCTCACGTACACACATGCATACACACGTATGCACACACAAACACAGCAACATATAGGCCCGCCCACACACATACAAACATACACACACGTACACAGATGCGCACACATATGCACACATATACACACACATACACACTTACACATACATACACATTCATGTATACACACACTTATGTACATACATACACATGCACACACATAAACACATACATACACACGCGTACACACATATAGACACATACACGCACATACAGACGCATACATACACATACAAGCATAGAAACGTACATATACATACATATAAGTACACACAGATACATATATACACACACATGCACATACATACACACACGCACATGCACACAGACATACACGCAGGGACAGATGAATAAATATATTCACGATTTATTATTTAGAAAATGTTTCAAGCTCTTAGCATTCACAAATAAGCGTTTAGCATTCACAAATAAGCTCTTAGCATTCACAAATAAGCTCTTATCTTAGTAGACACAAATAGCTCTTAGCATCCATAAATAAGCTATTAACTTAGCAGTCACAAATAGCTCTTAACATTCATAAATAATATCTTAACTTAGCAGTCACAGATTACTCTTAGCATTCATAAATAAACCCTTAACTTAACAGTCACAAATAAGATTTTAATTTAGCAATCATAAATAAGCACTTAGCATTCATAAATAAGCTCTTAGCTGTCACAAATAAACTCTCAACTTAGCGGTCACAAATAGCTCTTAACAGACATAAATACGCTCTTAACAGTCACAAATATGCTCTTAACTTACCAGTGACGAATAAGCTCGAAGCATTCTTAAATAAGCACTTAGTAGTCACAAATAGCGCTTAACATTCATAAATAAGATCTTAACTTAGCAGTCACAAATAGCTCTTAGCAGTCACAAATAGCTCTTAGCAGTCATAAATAAGATCTTAACTTAGCCATCACAAATATGCTCTTAACTTACCAGTGACGAATAAGCTCCAAGCATTCATAAATAAGCTCTTAACTTAGCAGTCACAAATAGTTCTTAACATTCATAAATAAGATCTTAACTTAACAGTCACAAATACCTCTTAGCAGTCATAAATAAACTGTTAACTTAACAGTCACAATAAATAGCTCTTAACAGTCATAAATAAATTCTTAACTTAACAGTCACAAATAAGCTTTTAATTTAGCAGTCATAAATAAGCACTTAGCATTCATAAATAAGCTCTTAGCCGTCACAAATAAACTCTCAACTTAGCAGTCACAAATAGCTCTTAGCAGTCACAAATAGCTCTTAGCAGTCATAAATAGCTCTTAGCAGTCATAAATAAGCTCTTAACTTAACAGTCACAAATAAGCTTTTAATTTAGCAATCATAAATAAGCACTTAGCATTCATAAATAAGCTCTTAACCGTCACAAATAAACTCTCAACTTAACAGTCACAAATAGCTCTTAGGATTCATAAATAAGCTCTTAACTTAGCCATCACAAATATGCTCTTAACTTAGCAGTGACGAATAAGCTCCAATCATTCATAAATAAGCTCTTAGCAGTCACAAATAGCGCTTAACATTCATAAATAAACTCTTACCTTAGTAGACACAAATAGCTCCAATCATTCATAAATAAGCTCTTAACTTAGCAGTCACAAATAGATCTTAGCATTCATAAATAAGATCTTAACTTAGCCATCACAAATATGCTCTTAACTTAGCAGTGACGAATAAGCTCCAAGCATTCATAAATAAGATCTTAACTTAGCAGTCACAAATAGCTCTTAGCAGTCATAAATAAACTCTTAACTTAACAGTCACAATAAATAGCTCTTAACAGTCATAAATAAATTCTTAACTTAACAGTCACAAATAAGCTTTTAATTTAGCAATTATAAATAAGCACTTAGCATTCATAAATACGCTCTTAGCCGTCACAAATAAACTCTCAACTTAGCAGTCACAAATAGATCTTAGCATTCATAAATAAGATCTTAACTTAGCCATCACAAATATGCTCTTAACTTAGCAGTGACGAATAAGCTCCAAGCATTCATAAATAAGCTCTTAACTTAGCAGTCACAAATAGTTCTTAACATTCATAAATAAGATCTTAACTTGACAGTCACAAATAGCTCTTCGCAGTCATAAATAAACTCTTAACTTAACAGTCACAATAAATAACTCTTAACAGTCATAAATAAATTCTTAACTTAACAGTCACAAATAAGCTTTTAATTTAGCAATCATAAATAAGCACTTAGCATTCATAAATACGCTCTTAGCCGTCACAAATAAACTCTCAACTTAGCAGTCACAAATAGATCTTAGCATTCATGAATAAGATCTTAACTTAGCCATCACAAATATGCTCTTAACTTAGCAGTGACGAATAAGCTCCAATCATTCATAAATAAGCTCTTAACTTAGCAGTCACAAATAGTTCTTAACATTCATAAATAAGATCTTAACTTAGCAGTCCCAAATAGTTCTTAGCAGTCATAAATAAACTCTTAACTTAACAGTCACAAATATGCTCTTAACTTACCAGTGACGAATAAGCCCCAAGCATTCATAAATAATCTCTTAGCAGTTACAAATAGCGCTTAACATTCATAAATAAGCTCTTACCTTAGTAGACACAAATAGCTCTTAGCATTCATAAATAAGCTCTTTACTTAGCAGTCACAAATAAGCTCCAAGCATTCATAAATAAACTCTTAACTTAGCAGTCACAAATCAAATTTGCCAGCAAAGACAAACGTTGCTTGCAAATTTATTTGCTTTCTTTTTTGAGATTGTCTTTCCAATAAGGCAAATAAGTCATGTACGTTATTTAAATGCGAACTATTGTCCTCGTCTTCGTTGTTACCTTCACTATCACTATTCCTGGGTATGACGATAAACTAAATCTAGCTAGGTCTCTGATGGGAGGTTTTGAGGAGCTTGGAATCACCTTTTCATTGCTGTAGTTATCAGGTCTACCCTGACCCCGGTTGGTAGCACCTGATAAATTAGGTAGACGATGCCTCTGGGAGCGGTCGATAGCTGTGCTAGCACGAAGTCACAAGTCATCATGGCTGAGGGTGTAAGCGTTCAAATTGTTGACCAACTCAGACGATTGCGTATAGCATGAAACAACCTGTCGCCTCTGAGTGTTGACTTTAATATTCACTTTTATATATATCGTCGTCGTCGGCATCCGTCCGTCTACGAGCCTGGGCGGGACAGATGGAGAACTAGGGCTGTCCATACGTCTAGTTTCCCCTCTCGGCCTTGCTAGCAGAGTCCAAAGGAGAGGATAAACCAATACAGTTTGGTACCAACGCAGCTGAAGGAGTTGCCGGAAGGTAGCACAAAGTGCCGTCCACCCGCCTTCGGGGCTCCACTCCGGGTTTGAATTCAGAGTTGTCCTTCTCCTAGACCAGTTGCCAACCAAGGCTATAGAACCCAGTCTGTCTTGCTATTTACCCGTAGCTGGAGGGAAAAGAAAGGATTCACATCTTTCTCAAGGGTATTAGCACGTAAGTGAATGTAATGGATTCGGCTGGATTCGAACTGGGCACTCCGATTCCTCAATCGAAGCCGATAATCCATTACTCCACCGTGCCTCCTCCATATATATATATATATATATATATATATATATATATATATATATATATATATATATATATATTAATTTAAAAGAGAGATCAATACCAAAAGTAGCCATGTCGAGATGCATTCCCATCGAAGCAAAAATGCATCTTTGCCGTGAGTACTTGTTTGTCCGTATGCAACATTTTATAACAAATACACACATATATATAGATATTATTTACCTTATTCGGACTCTTGTCCTCATCTTTCTCGCCATATTTATTACAACGTTTCGGCTGTTGTACGCTCCGGCCTTCTTCAGGTGGTTGGAATGTCGAACTGAACCCTTTATTTCGCTCACTGGGATAGACTGTTCTCGTTCCACGTGCCATGTTTAATGGATGTCAGGTACCTCCTGTTAATTCTCCTCTCCAAGTTCTCCACTGCCTTAAAATTCGTAAATTTAAGGAATCAGCACATATGCTAGGCCACAAAAATCTCCTGAGTCGACCAAGCATAGAAATGAATACAATATGGGAACCAGTAATAAGGAGTGCCAGAGAAAAGTGATAATAACAACAAAGTTGCAATATGAGCTCTGATAAAGTCTATTCTTATATCTATCTATATATCTCAGTCTATACTTATATCTATCTGTCTATCTATCTCTGTCTATTCTTATCTATCTATCTTTCTCAGTCTATTCTTATATCTATCTATCTCAGTATATTCTTATTTCTATCTATCTATTTATCTATCTATCTCAGTCTATCTCTATCTATCTCAGTCTATTCTTATATCTATCTATCTATCTATCTATCTATCTCACTCTATTCTTATATCTATCTATCTATTTATCTATCTCAGTCTATTCTTATATCTATCAATCTATGTATCTCAGTCTATTCTTTTATATATATATATATATATATATATATATATATATATATATATATATATATATAAATTTTAAAACCAATCTTCGTTCATTATTCACCTACTTCCACACATCATTATTTTCTTCAGATCTTCCTCCAGTTTGTTCAATAACGGCTTACCGTTTCCTTTCCTTTCTCTTGTCCCTTACACTTCAGATGATTCGCGCCGGCGGACCTTACCGACCACTGCCCCATGTTTTTCCCCCCAATGTTGTCCCATCCCACCACCATCATAAACCTTTTCTTCCCTTCCTTTCATCTATCTCTAGCCCTTCAGATATCGAACTGATCGATCGATGATTGATACAGATTCGTAGCCCTCAGCTGATAAAGTCCACGCATTGCCAAAAAAAACGTAAGTAAAAACAAAGTAAAAAGAAAAGAAAATAATTGGACTCTAACCCCATCTCAGTATAGTGCAAACTCCTTAAGAGGTTTTCATTTAGACCACGAAGAATTGCAACGAAAAGTTTTCGATTTGATTTGAGTGAACGTGCACGAACTATTTTCAGTGAACCAATAAAATTCTCTATCGGATTTCTTGCGATCTTTGCACTTGCATATAAACGCAAAGGAAAATGCATGCAGCTAAAAGCAAGTTGGTCTTTCTCTAAGAGCGATTTGCACGTTTCGACAGTTGTTCTCATTAACAATATGCTTATGACTGAAGTTGGTTGCATATTTATTAACAATATATATATATATATATATATATATATATATATATATAATAAAAAGACTTAAACACTAATATTCCATGGTCATAATTTATTCCATTGGAATCGTAAGAACGATCCAATTCATCAGACCTACAGATTCAAAAAGAAAACGGAACAACGACTCCGGGAAAAATTGGTGAAAGTTTGTCCAATTTTTCCCGGAGTCGTTGCAAGCAAACGTCATACCAACTGTTCGACGAGCCTCGGTGACGAAGAGGTAGCAAATAAGACTCAGTATAGCGCCGCTCGCTCACCTATTCCGTGGTGTAACTCAACTGAAGTTCTCTGTAACCATAGGACTGTGCCTCCTGGACCCGCGACTACTATCACCAAGCCGCTCAAACTGAAGCATCAGAAACGGGATCAAGTAATGATATACAATTTCTATCCTGTATATATATATATATATATATTTGTGTATTTTTAATGTAATGTGCATATATATATATATATATATATATATATATATAGTCCTATTCGATAAATGTGACTCAACTTATCCTTTGAATTTAGCTCAACTTTTGTTTCATCGGAGAAGCGAACATTCTTCCAGTCTTTGACGGTGAAATCTTTTTAATAGTGAGCCCATTCATGTCTCTTGGCTTTGTTGGCTTTGCTTATTAGCGGCTTAAACCTTCGTGTACAAGATTTTTAGCCTTGTTCTAACAGCCATCGACGGACTGTTGAAGAGGCAAGACTAACACCTTGCTCTTCGCTTAGACTGGCTGCAATTTCTTGGCTAGTTATAGTCCTATTCTTCGCAACTTCTCTCTTGATTACCCTGCCAGTTCTAACATTAATCTTTTTCTTTCGTCCCCTTGTTTCCTTCATTGGAGCAGGAGTGGCATCATTATGTGCCCTAAGCACTCGAGAGACAGTTGATTGCGAGGTTATAGCAATTTCTGCAATTTTCTCTCGTAGACTTGCCTGCTTTTGAGAGGGCAATAATAGACGCCTTAAGTGGTTCTGATGCGTGTTTGTACCCTTTCCTCTGGTTAGTGACTTGAGTGGCTATTTCAAGCGGTTTTTATACTGTATGAGGGCTTCTGGAAAATTCTGGAATACTCTAGATTTAATTTAAGCTGTTGTAGAATTCTCTAGAATATTCTTCTGAATGTAGTGTAAAATAGCTTTCAATATTTTGTCAAAAGCTCTTTAAATTTACCAGTTTAATCATTAGAATATCTGAGTCATTTTTTTTTCACAGTTTTTTTCCTGAATCTCATTTGAATCCAAAATTATAATTATCAATAAAATACCTTAGGGTGAATAAACTTTTTTTCCTAGGTGGTCGGGAAGGGGTCTTTATATTAGTAAGATTAAAAATTATTTTAACCCCCAAAACAATAGACAAAAAATATTAAAAAAAAAAAAATCAGGTGAGTCACTTTTATCGAACAGCACTATATATATATATATATAGTCCAGTAGCTTATTTCCTTTGTTCCATTTAATCTTTATTTTTAAAAAAAACTATTATGGAAATTTTTGTAACTTTGTAGAATATTTCTGCATTACACCCTAATCTTTATTCGGTAAAAATGTCATTGCTTATCATGCATTACTTTTTAAGTAATACACATATTTATGTCTTTGTTGTTTCCGTTCCTTATATTATGGCCGCTACTGTATACATATATATATATATATATATATATATATATATATATATATATATATATATATATATATATATATATATATATATATATATGACAATAGGAAAACAGTATTAATTGCTGACGCGTTTCGTTCAATGTGGACTTTTTCAAAGCAAAAAACGAAATGAATTTAATTAAACAAGGAAATTAATAAAAACAAAAAACAGAGTGTTCCTAGCAACTGGAATGTAGGGAACGCTATTTTCATACTGTTAACTGAAAATAACGTCAGTTAATGTCACGTGTGGAGAATATTATCATTAATCTGCCTTGATGGATTCAACCATTATATATATATATATATATATATATATATATATATACATATATATATATATATATATATATATATATATATATATATATATATATATATACATATATATATATATATATATATTGATATCTAGATTGATAACCTATCTATCTTATTCTTTTAATAACTATCTATATGTCTATGTGTCTCGATTGATACCCTATCTATCTATCTATCTATCTATCTATCTATCTATCTATCTAGATAGATAGATAGATAGATAGATAGATAGATAGATAGATAGATAGATAGATAGATAGATAGATTTGAACAGAGTGGAGATAGATAGATAGATAGATAGATAGATAGATAGATAGATAGATAGATAGATAGATAGATAGATATCCTCGTGTCTCGAGGCTTGCTCCCCAGTTGGGTGGGCTAGCAGCCCCAGTGGGTAATTAAAAATGTACCCGTCGTCGTGTTTAATATAATAGTTAAGTTCAAAATCCCTTTTCTTGAAATTCTCATTTTTCCTCCAAACAAACCAACTCGCGATAACCCGACCGGAAGATGACAGGGAGAAGAATGCAAAACATGAGTGAATCATGACGGTCGCCTCAAGACTACCCCCAGCGCAAAGGGGCTATACATCAAGGACGGCTTTGAAATCGCTGAAGATCGTTGTCCTGTTTTGTAGTCGTTGAGAACAGTTTATCGCAATTCGTTGCTGCTGTCGAGGATGTTAGCATAGGCATATTTGAATAGACATGCTCCTTTCAACAGGTACATCACTTTTATCTTTATCTGGATCGATTTTGTCAATTTTTGAGGCCTTTTGTTATATCCTGAATCAGGGATTCAAAGAGGGGGAAAAAGACACTATTTGATTCCAGTGATAAAAGAAAGAAAGAAAGAAAGAAAGAAAGAAAGAAAGCATAATCAAAGGAAATATAATAATAATAATAATAATAATAATAATAATAATAATAATAATAATAATAATAAAATCGAAATCTCAAAAATGTGGCACATGGGAACATCAAGAATGCCCGTTGTAGTTGGAGCCCTCGGATTAGTTGGAAAATATTCAAGTAGACTAATTGAAGGGATTCCTGGAAGCCCATGCCTTAAAGAAATACATAAAATGTTCTAACGGGTACAGCCCACACCTTATAAAGGGGCTTTGTCTATGTATTTTTTTTCCAGTGGAAAATGTCATGATGCCATTTCTAATCTTAGGTCTCTGGGCGGGACCCGGAAAGAAATGAGTACACACCAGAAATCAAAGGAGATATAATAATAATAATAATAATAATAATAATAATAATAATAATAACAATAACAACAACAACACCCTGACCCGGTTACGGAGATAGGACCTGTTACAATTCTATGGGACTACACAATACACACTGACAGAACAATCAAAGCCAACCGCCCAGACATTGTTATTAAAGACCACAAACAAAATAACTGCCTCCTTATTGATATGGCAGTCCCTGCAGACTGCAATGTGTCTTTGAAGATATTCGAAAAACTGTCAAAATACAAGGACCTTGAAAGAGAAATCTCAAAAATGTGGCACATGGGAACATCAACAATTCCTGTTGTAGTTGGAGCCCTTGGACTGGTTGGAAAAGATTCCAGTAGGCTGATTGAAGGGATCCCTGGAAGTCCATGCCTCAAAGAGATACAAAAGATTGTTCTGACAAGTACAGCCCACACTTTACGAAGGGCTTTATCTATGTAATTATTATTATTTTTTTTTTTTTTTTGCAGTGGAAAGTGTCATGATGCCATTTCTAACCTTAGGTCCCTGGGCGGGACCCGGAAAGAAATGTGTAAACGCCAGATATCAAAGGAAATAAAAATAATAATAATAATTAGAAAAACTTGTAAAAATTTCACTGATTTCCTATTTTTAATATTCTGATGAATCTTAACTCAAAACGGAATAGTCTATAATTTACAAAAGTATTTTCGTTTTTACAGGCCTTTCCCTCAAATCATATTTCACGAAGACATCTAAAAACTGAAATATATGATTAATATTATGAATAGATATTTAAGAAATTTACTGTTGCCCTTAAAAGACCTGCTCTCAGACTGTATATATTTCTCCGAGATTTTTGTAGACAGAAGTGGAGGGGCACTATTCTGATGTGATTTATCGATAATGAATTTCCTAGATATTTATGATAGTAATTTAAAACAAAGTTCTCGATCGATTCATCGATTAGCTGGAAAACGACATTCACAAATGATTTGCGAATCGTTTTTCTCACCTGCAACTTATCAAACGGCATCCATATCTTCATTTTATAGCTGTAAATGGCCCAGTGCCAAATTCGGAAGATACACTTACGATGATGGTGTTATATTTGTCTCCCGAACGAAGAGAGCCGACCTGACTGTCTTGAAAGACAGACATTTTGAATAGAGTGCTTCCTCGATTATCCGGGGCAGCTTGGGAACATCGGTTGATAAAACGGGTTCGCAGAGTTCAAAATTTCCAAACAGTTGAATATGTAAATTATCGAAAAAGAACGAAGAAAAACAGTCATTTTCTGAAATAAATTTAACATTTACATCATCAAATAACCTTTTGTCGAATGCATTGTACACGGTTATTTTTGTAAGCATTTCACCCTAAGCAAGGCTGGTGTGCCACTATCACGCAAGGTATTACAGAGAGTGAGAGCAAGAGGGTTGTTTAAGGAAAGGACATAGAGAACAAGATCAACGCATCAGAAGATGTCGATTGACATTACATTTGAATATTTGAAGATTATAGCTATCAGGGAAGCAAGTAAGAGGAAGGGAGTTCCACTGTCGGGAAGTGCAAGATAAGAAGCTGTTTCAGTAGAAGAGATGGTTGCATTTGACTGTTTCGACAGTGAAAGGGTGGGACCGAGATGCCAATCTAGTAGCACGCTTAAATTCATGCAGTCGGGGCACCAGTGAAAGTAGCTCGTCAGGGCAGTTGCCATGAAAATAGCTGTAGAAAAGACAGAGGGAAGCCACATCACTACTGTGAGAAAATGACTGTAGACAAAATACCTATCATATTGCATATCCGTCTCTGGATATTGTCTAGGACCTCAAGATTAACAGCGGGGACATCAGACCGTGTATGGCAACACTATTCAATGCAAGGACGAATGGTATATTTGTAGATTTGAAAGATGGACTCAGACGAGAAAAACCTTCTTGCGCGAGACAGAGAACCAACTTTCCTTGCGGTAGATGAAGCTATTGATTCAATGTAGCTGTTCCAAACCAGGTCAGTGGAAAATCTGAGACCATGAAGGCGCAGAGAGACGCTCTCGTAGAGTTGGGCATCAGCCGTGTAATAGCAATTTTTCTGATCAGCTTTCCAGCACCAGACCATATATGATAGAGGGAACCCACAGCACAGATCAGGACCTATCACGTTGCATATCCGTCTCTCGATTTTGTCTAGGACCTCGAGATGAACAGCGGGGATACCAGACCATATATGGCAACAGTATTCAATGCAAGGACAAATCGTAGATTTATAGATTTGAAGGATGGACTCAGGCTAGAAAAACCTGAAAATGCGTCCATTTTTCACTCTTTACCGTTGACCTCGCGTTTTCCTTCTGCTAACTCTTGAAGCTGTTTTGTTTTTGTTTTTTTGTTTTTGTTATTGTTTTTTAATTGGTATCACACCATGAAAAGTAGTAAATCAACTAAGACACAAGGGGTTAGAGGGTGTGGAGGACTTAGGAACGGATATTAATAATGAGCGAAAAGAGGAAAGAGTAATCAGGAGGACAGTAGATAGACTGGAAGGGAGTTCCACAAATGAGAAGTGCGAGAAAAGAAAATGTTAGTGTAGAATTTACGGCTAAATCTAGCCAGCTCAGCTGTAAATTGATGAGATTTCGACACAACGCGAACGTCATACCAACTGTACCACGGGACTCGGTGACGAAGAAGACATAAACTAGACTCGATATAGCGCCGCTGCTCACTCAGTTCCTGTTCACCGATACCCATCCAAGTATGCAGAGTTATCCAGAGTCCCCGAATAACCTCGGAACCGCGGTAGTGGGTTCGCCCTGATGATGAGTCCCAGTGCTTTCTGCATTCTGTTGAGGATTCTAAGCTCGACGAATTACTATAAAATATATACACATATATATATATATATACATTATCCAACCACCCAACCAGCATACATGACCGTAAATAACTGTGTATTAGCCCTAAATAAATACACTAGAACGGGATGGTTTCCTCTTTCCCTACGCTTCTTAATTCCATCACGATCTAACGACACAACCTGCCCCGTTAAAGGAGTGGTGGCACTTGATCAGAAGATCGTAATGAAACGTGAAGTTAACAGTCACTCTCCAGTATTGATTACCATGTCTCCACACGCTCTTTTTCCGATACTGATCTCCCATAAATAAACCACTTTTTAACAATATGTATTAGGTTTAATCTTTTAACCACCAGAATGCCAAAATCGTTATTTTTCCCTTTTTTATCAGAGATTTACAATCCTTCTGTTACATATTTGAATTCTGAGGAAATGTGGGTAAGAATATGGATATGCTAAAACCAATCTCATTTCTGTTTCTATTCCTTCTGAACGCCATTCTCTGACACCGTCAACAGCTGCACCCATCAAATGTCTCCATAAAATATCGAAGCCTTAATGTCTCTTATCTTCACAGAACAGAAAACCGCGTGAGTGTAACATTGTCGTCTGCACAGCAAAAGATAACAAGTGAAGTTCGCGCTAAGAAATTGTGCGCATGCGTCCAGTCGTCTTCATTTTATTTCTTTCGTTTATCAGCGCCATACCATGCCATTAGCAACTGTGTAGCCAAAATAATTTCGAGTAAAACTTATCACACACACACACACACACACACTCACACACGCGCGCGTGCACACACACACACACACACACACACACACAGATAGATAGATAGATAGATAGATAGATAGATAGATAGATAGATAGATAGATAGATAGATAGATAGATAGATTAACTTAACAGTGGGGGAGGGGCCAGAGTCAATTGAGAATATATCTGCATGGTAAGGTAGAAAGTTCGATTCGAAAAAAATGTATGTAAAAATTATTTCTAGGAAAACTTATCTCACAAACATACGCACACACATAGATAGATAGATAGATAGAAAGATAGATAGATAAAAACAGAGATAGATAGATAGATAGATAGATAGATAGATAGATAGATAGATAGATAGATAAGAACAGCGATAGATAGATAGATAGATAGATAGATAGATAGATAGATAGATAAGAACAGCGATAGATAGATAGATAGATAGATAGATAGATAGATAGATAGATAGATAGATAGA
Organism: Acanthosepion esculentum; assembly: GCA_964036315.1. Classification (NCBI taxonomy): domain Eukaryota; kingdom Metazoa; phylum Mollusca; class Cephalopoda; order Sepiida; family Sepiidae; genus Acanthosepion; species Acanthosepion esculentum. The sequence continues at coordinate 65,647,273 of OZ038516.1, forward strand.
TATCCCTAACATCGCTTGACAATGGAACGAAACGCTGGATTTTAAGTTTAATTTTTATATTTAAATTTACAACTTAGCTTCAGTTTTGAAACAAAAACTTCTGTGTCGCGATGGAATTATATTTAAAAAAAAGAAAATACTTATAGTATTTTACATATATACACACAGAGAGAGAGACACACACACATGCATACACACACACGGACACACACACACATATATATATATATATATATATTATATGAGATATATATATATATATATTAAAATGAGAATTGGAAAAAAGGCAGTAATATTTAAAATAGTGATATTTATTTATAATATATGAATTTTTACAGAGAAGTATTAAAATTAAAACTTTGTTACTTACAATTGGATTTTCAGTGGGTTTTTTTCTTAGAAAAATAATTTCTTGTTTTCCCTTTTTTCCTTTATTTTAATTTAACCAGTTTCACTTAGCTTTTCAAAAAGTGTTTAACTATTTCTATCTCCACGTGTTGAGGCTTATGTTTCAATAAATAAAAAAGTAAAAATCAAGGGGCGTAACTGGCTATATATGTCGTTTCTTCTCTGTAAATATTTATACATTACAAATAAATAACACTATATTTAATATTAGGTGCCATTTTTATCAAATCAAGTTTTTGTACAGAATCTTTCTAACAATTTTTTTTACATATATATATATATATATAAACATTACAATGCAATCTACCATACTACCCTGGTTTCAACCGCACGAATGAAATTGTATTTTAGTGTTCATTCTTCTACATACCTGATGAGACTCCGCGGTTGAAACCCGGGTAGCAAGGTATATTACATTTTATTTTTGGGCAGAAAATATTTAGGCTCTATTCTGGAATCTTGTATTGAGCACTTTTTAGTGTTTATACCTTTTACGCCCGCCTGTTTTCAGCCTCCGTTTATAATACATCATTTTATATCATATATTGTACACCACATATATATATATATATATATATATATATATATATATATATATATATATATATAGATGTCATATGTTGTATACTATATATATGATTGTGTCTGTGTATGTGTGTGTGTGTGTGTAAACTGTCAATATATAAATGTATCTATCTTCGGGATACAGAGCACTATATTCAAACGATATTCAACGATAACCTCCATGGAACTGTAAGTACATTTCAGTTAAAGAATTAATCATTTATATTTTGTCTTCATATATATATATATATATATATATATATATATATATATATATATATATATATATAGGCTCCTGAAAAATAAATTTCGGTTGACATGTGGGTTTGTAAACAGTGACTATTAAGGCTGATATAGCGTGACTCTTCGGCAAAAGGGAATTGAGTCCTGTCGGTCACTGTGCGTTTATCTAAAAATAAATACGCTAAAATTCACCTTCATCCCTGCCGTGCGCCGACGGCTTAGTGGTAGAATTTCAGACTGACGCCAATTCAGTCGGGTTTCGATCCTAGCTAGAGGCAACCAGACGTCTAGCTACACTGAAGAGCTGTGATATATATATATATATATATATATATATATATATATATATATATATATATATATATATATATATATATATATATATATATATTACCAATTTGTAACTGGTAGGGATAATTCCAGGGTGGGCTCAATGTAGTCTACGGAATAATATAATAATAATAATCAAGAAGAAAACCTTAATGATTCATTTCGGTTATAATTTATTTTGTGAATATATATATATATTCATCCTTCAGACCGAAATCTCTCAGCAAATGGAGACAATACCCCGGACTGATATATTAGACAGGGGGGAGGCAAAGCAAGAGAGAAGACAGAAGGAGGGGAAGAAGAAAAGTGATGGATGGTCAGGTTCTTTAAAAAAGTGAGATAGAGAGAGGGAAAAGGAAAAGGGAAGAAGGAAGTAATGAATAGGTAGTAGTATGCCTAAAAAGACTGATCCGGCTAAGGATTTTTCCCTTAAAGTGTGGAACTTTGTACATCGGGTTTATACAACAAATTGACAAGTACACTATTTACATTATTCGGACAATTCTCCCCATCTTTGTCGCCATATTTATTACAGCGTTTCGGCCTTTCAGTATCTGTCTATATTTCTGAGATGAGGTATTATGTACACTATTTACATTATTCGGACTATTGTTCTCATCTTTATCGCCATATTTATTTTAACGTTTCGGCCGTTGTACGCTCCGGCCTTCTTCCGGTGGTTGGAATGTCGAACTGAACCCTTTATTTCGCTCACTGGGGTAGACTGTTCTAGTTCCACGTGCCATGTTTAATGGATGTCAGTTATCTCCTTTTAATTCCCCTCTTCAAGTTCTCCACTGCCTTAACCGGGTATTGAACTCACACTCTTTGGGTCCTGTCACTGGATCAAACTAACACCTTTATCCACTGTGCCATGTGTCCTTAGGAGATCCGTGTATGAATTTTACTGTACATATAATAAATTTTGAGAAAAAAAACATGAAAACTAAAAAAAATACAACAGAATTGATGAAAAATGATTCCTAATCATCACATCTTGAAAGCCTTGCATATATAAAATGAGATAATAGATTGACACGGGAGAAGGGAAAGCAAGAGATAAGGAGGGTAAAAAGAAAAGTGATGGATTCTTTTAAAAATTGAGATAGAGAGAGGGAAAGGAAAGGAAGAAGGAAGTAATGAATGGGTGGTAGTAAGCCTAAAATGACTGATCAGATCAAGTTATTTTTGTTTTCTACTTTTATTTTTATTATTTATCTCTTCATTTATTTTTGATATTATTATTATTATTGTAATTTTTATTTATTATTTATATCAAGGACCCATTTATTAAACTATTTTGGAATTGAGTTGATATGTCTTGTCAATTTGCTGCATAACTCGATGTACAGAGTTTATATATATATATATATATATATATATATATATATATATATATACATATATATATATATATATATATATATATATATATATATATATATATATATGTATATATATATATATATGTATATATATATATATATATATTTCATTAAAAACGACTGACAAGGTGCTTTTATTTAGTTTTTTATATAATTTCTCGTGAGATCTAATAATGTTTTTCTTTTCAGATAATAAATTATATAAAAACTGTCCGAATGTTCTTTTTATCAGAGTGCTTTAGCCATTTTAGCCATTTTCAAGGATTATATTTCAATTGTTACAATTAGAAATAGTTTGTTATATGTATGTTTTATAAAATGTTTCATATTTTTGTTTCAAAACACGGTCAAGATATTATGTCCATGTTCAAAGTTAATATTATTAAGTGTTGGTTTGTTTGTTTTTATTAATAAGGCTTCCATTCGGACAGTTTTTATATAATTTATCATCTGAAAAGAAAAACATTATTAGATCGCACGAGAAATTATATAAAAAACTAAATAAAAGCACCTTGTCAGTCGTTTTTAATGAAGTGTGCATGAAAGAATGATTGCTGCCTAAATACACACACACACACACACACACACACACACATATATATATATATATATATATATATATATATATATATATGATAAGTGTGGAAGTGATAGAAATTATTAGGAGGATTTGAGATAATCCTGATTAACTATTTCATCGAATCTAGAAGAAACCTCAAGAGAATGCAGAAAGCACTGAACGGCCGTTTCGTTCTGTATTTGGGACTCAGCAGTGCGCATCCACTACTGAGAATTGAAACCCAGATAGTTAAGATACCAGACAAACTTCATGCCAACTGTCCCAACGGGTCCGTTGGGACACTTAGTATAACGTTTGTCTCATATATTTCTAAATATTTTTGGAATTTAAAAGTTAAAAATACTTATACAGTAAAATGGAAAGTATTAAACAAAAGCTAGAACGTGTACATCTTTAAATGAACCTTGTTTCTAATGCTTACATGAGAAAATAGAAATTATCAAATTTATTGATAAAGACTCATTATTAAACTAAAGAAGTGAACTAATTGTAAATTGTAAGCATAGTTTGCCTTTTACCTTACAATATGGTTAAACTTCGAATTTGATACCTTTTCTTACATTAATAATCGGTAGATGAACTGCGGAGCACCTTACATGGTCTATTATGTAAAATTCATTTAGATTTAGTATAGTTCTGTATTGATGTCTAATTAATATTATTAACGTTTTAAATTGATTAGTTTATATTATATATTAAAAGTATATATATATATATATATTAAAAGTAGTTTTGAATTTATGATTTGGTGTTTGTTTTTGCTTTCTTACCGGTTTCTTAAAGAAATATTTAATTACCAACTACAAAATTCTTTGTAGGAAGTTGACCGTAGCTAGTTAATATTATGCTAGATTATTCACCTACCCGTTTCCCTTTAACTTCCTGTGAACGTCATACTTCTCTATATTTTACCAAATAATGAAATCATTTGTATCAGTCGCAAACGAAATTGTTTGGGATTTCTATGTAGACAACTTCATGTCATTACCAATGTAATTTTTTTCAGTTGGTTTGGATTTTAGTGTAGGCCTCAAATTTGATTGATTAATCACGGTAAACCCACAAGCCTCATTTTAATTCTGTTTTTTTTTCGTCTTCTCTTTCTCTATCAAAAAAGAGGAAGTATTCTGCTTTTGAAATTAATTGTTCGCTCACCAGTAATTTACCATCGCCCGAGGAGACACATTTAAGCTGTTGAAACATGAGTGCTATTGTGTAGCGATTTTTAACATATTTTTGTTTTAATCTCCGATAATATATATATATATATATATATATATATATATATATATATAAAGAGAGAACGAGAGAGAGAGAGAGAGATACTAACAAGCGTTGTTTTGTTATTCCTAAAAACAGATAGATAGATAGATAGATAGATAGATAGATAGATAGATAGATAGATAGATAGATAGATAATGCGATGGATAAATTGTTATCTAAATTATGCAAAAATAAAAATAACACTGACGTCTCATTTTAACAGATATATTTACCAAAATCACACAAAAATATCTTTAAATACTAAAGAGGAAATTTATTCAATAAAATCTCCATTGGCTTGAACCACAACCTCCAAACGACTTCGGAATCTCCTGCAGCTCTTCTGGACGGTCTCCTTATTTAAGTTGGTGGGTGCTGCCATAATTTTGCCTTCAGTTCATCTTTGGTGTTACACGGAGTTTTGTTCATCTCTCTCTCAACTGCGATTCACACAAATAATCAAGGGGGAGGGCAGTCTCTGGAGTTAGGTGGCCAGATGTGAGGGGTAATGTGGTCGCAGAAATTGTCTGATATCCATGACTGGGTTCTCCTGCTTGCGTGACATGGTGCAGAATCCTGTTGCCAAGCACAGGGTCTTCCAGCAGGCACACCCTTGACCCAGGGCAGCACTATCCCCTCAGGGCACTTGATGTAAGCCACCGTGTTGAGACTGAGGCTCTGTGGGAAGATGGATGGGGGCGTAACTTCGCCATCGCTAGTGGTCACTCTAAACGCCTTCTTAATCGCAATTAGACTCTTTCCGAATCCGCTGCACTGTCATCAAATCGCGACCCAAGGATTGACACTCGGAAATGCTTGTATTGGAGCTTCCGGCGACAATTCCAAGGAGTACAGCATGCCGTTTTAACATTTCTGGCGGAGTGAATTGCGTCAAGGTTCCCAACTGACCCTATTCTATACTGTGCAGTCGACAAAATAAAAATCAAACAACGTGCATGCGCAAAATGAAAATATATATTTACTCATCGCTCTAGAAAGAAAGAAAGAAAGAAAGAAAAAAGAAAGAAAGAAAGAAACTGGCGGAGATAGATAGATAGATAGATAGATAGATAGATAGATAGATAGATAGATAGGAACAGACTGAGATAGATAAATAGAAAGAAAGAAAGAAAGAAAGAAAGGAACTGACAGAGAAAGGTTGAGAGATACATAGATATTAACAGACTGAGATAGATAGATAGATAGATAGATAGATAGATAGATAGATAGATAGATATCAAAAAATCAAAACAAAATGAATTTTATTTTCAAGAACAAATCTACATCGGTGAGACAAAACGAGATTCCCGACTAAAGACTTTAATTTTACTTCAACTATATTCTTATAAAAATAAGATTTTCATTAATTTCAACTGAATTTTCTATTTATTATTATTATTATTATTATTATTTCTTTGTTTATTCATTTTTAGTTATTTTATTTTAAGGTTTGCATATCATCTATTGTTTCCGAATTAATTTCATTGTCCAAATTGGCTTAAATTGAAGCTTTCCAAATCGTCTTCTAACCTATCGGGTTCTCATTCAACATTACAGCCTCATTTGCATGCACACACAATAGGGTCTGCAATAGTCAAACAGTAAGTTTTACGAGAGAGAAAAAAAACGAAGAGAGTACTAAATTGTTACGTGATACCTGCCCTCCTACATAGGAATGAATGCCAGACAATCTTCTCAAAGATGAAGAAGAGACTTGACGCAACAAAATCTAAGGAAAGAGTACTGAACTGTTACGTAATATCAGTCCTCCTATATGGCAGAGAATGTTGGACAATCTCCTCGGAGATGAAGAAGAGACTTGAAGCAACAGAATCAAAGAAAAGAGTACTGAAATGTTATGTAATATCAGACATCCTCTATAGCAGTGAATGTTGGACAATCTCCTCGCAGATAAAGAATAGACTTGAAGCAACAGAATCATAGTCAAGAGTAGTGAACTGTGATGTAATATCAGTTCTCCAATATGACAGTGAATGCTGGACAATCTCCTCATAGATGAAGAAGAGACTTGAAGCAACAGAAACAAAGGAAAGAGTACTGAATTGTTACGTGATATCAGTCGTCCTACATGGCAGTGAATGCAGGACAATCTCCTCAAAGATGACATTCGACGCAACATATATATATATATATATATATATATATACTATTTACATTATTCGGTCTATTGTCTTCAACTTTATTGTCATATGTATCACAATGTTTCGGCCGTTGTACGCTACGACCTTCTTCAAGTGGGTGGAATGTCTAGTTCCCCGTGCCATGTTTAATGGATGTCAGTTATCAGTTATCTCCTGTTCATTCTGTTAATTCCCCTCTCCAAGAGTCTACCCCAGGGAGCGAAATAAAGGGTTCAGTTCGACATTCCAACCACCCGAAGAAGGCCGGAGAGTACAACGGCCGAAACGTTGTAATAAATATGGCGACAAAGATGAGGACAATAGTCCGTATAATGTAAATAATGGTGAGGAAGTTGTGGAGAGCCATGATTGCCTAGATCCCGAAGGCATACGATACATAAAAGAAGAATTCCTTTTTGTTTGTTCGATGTAGCGCAATTAATCAACTTGATAGCCTTAATAAATGAACGTAAGCATTTAAAGAAAAATTCCCTCCCCATCCCTGAAAAAAGGGATTTTCCAATAAGCTCATGGACAGGATCTATTGAATGTGCGTTTAAGTTAACACACGTCAATTAAAAGATCAGCTCTGCGCTACGATTATCCAGTTCGTTGACCAATCTCTTTTTTCGATGATTCACTTAAGTCATTCTCTGTCGCTTCTGCTGTTTCCGCGGATTTGATCTAATCCGCCGTGTCAATATCAATCAACACGGCCGATTCACCACGCAAGACTCGATGTTCATCTGTGATCTGCTTGAACAGGTATCAATTTGAGACTTTGAAAGACGATTGGTCACGACATCCGGAGTTAGCTTCCCTGACATTATTTATTCTATAAACAATGTCATAGCAATTGTTCTGATCAGCTTTCTTCTTTGGCACCTTGACTTCCTGAATATGAGCCTAGTACTAGATTGACAGTTAGGTCTCATCATTTTACTATTGAAATTGATAGGTGCAAAGGCAACTTCTATTCTAATACATCCTTCTCACGCATGCGTCGCCTTCTGAATTTTTCTTTCAAATTCTTCCTTTCATGAAAAGTACGATCTTCAAAAATTTAAACGCAACAACAATCGTCATTATTTACATTATTCGGACTATTGTCCTCATTTTTGCCGCCATACTTATTACAACGTTTCGGCCGTTGTACGCTCCGGCCTTCTTCAGGTGGTTGGAACGTCGAACTGAACCCTTTATTTCGCTCACCGGGGTAGACTGTTCTAGATCCACGAGCCATGTTTAATGGATGTCAGTTATCGCGTGTTAATTCCCCTCTCAAAGTTCTCCACCGCCTTAACCAGGTATTGAACTCACACTCTTTGGGTCCTATCACTGGATCTAACTAACGCCTTTAGCCCCTGTGCAATGTGTCCTAGAACAGTCTACCCCAGGCTAGAAAACTTTTCTGACACGACACAGAGAACCAACTTTCCTTGCGGCAGATGAAGCTATTGATGCAATGCAGTTGTTCCACCTCAGGTCAGTGGGAAACCTGAGACCATGAAAGCGCAGAGAGACGCTCTCTTGGAGTTGGGCATCGGTCATGTCATATCAATTTTTCTGATCAGATTTTCTCTTTGGTATATAGACTTCATTAATATGAGCGTAGTACTAGATTGGCAATTGGGTCTCATCATTTTACTATTGAAATTGATAGGTGCAACCGCAAGTTCTATTCTAATAGCTTCTTCTCACTCAAGCGCCTCCTGCTGGACTTTTCTTTTTAATTCTTGTTTTCCTAGCAACTACGATCTTCAAAACTTTAAATGCAATGTCAATCGTCATCTTCTGTCCTTTTTATTTTCCTTTCTCATCAGTAACACCGTCTCAGTAATCTCTTCCGTCTTAGCGGCTTCATCCCCTTGCTTGGAGTGAAATGATTTTTTAGAAAAAAAAACATGGCATAGATGTGGTACAAGGCTGAAAGTAAGGAGCACCCAGTGAGGATCGAACTCATTACTCAGTCGTAACTGTTCTCGGGAACCAAGTTTCACTTAACGTGCACAATAGCTATTTACTAGGCGTAGCTTAGGTGTGGGGCAAGGCTGAATTTATGGATCACCCGTGTGTATCATAAATATGAGAACATTTCTATTTTTATGCATATTCCGTCTTCTTACAAGTGAACGTTAGTCCTTTCTTCGCGATTTCCTTTACTGCCTGTCTGGAAGTTCCTGTGGTGTTCTTTGTGTGCCTGCCACCAACACAGCATCATGTGGCCATTTCGAATTATTTTCGTCGATTTTTAACATAGCTGGTGTTGCTAGCCTTGTATCTACACCCTTGTTTAGTCAGTTTCCTAGGAACTGATCTGCTTGACCCTCATACGTCGAATTCGACGGGAGAGTCGAGTATATATATATATATATATATATATATATTTGTCATCCACAGACAGAATGTTTCGCTGTTTCAGAGCTCATCAGTGTGTCTAGACGTCCGGTTGCCTCTAGCTAGGATCGAAACCCGACTGAATTTGCGTCAGTCGGAACTTCTCCCACTAAGCCGTCGGCGCACGTTCAGGGATGAAGGTGAATTTTAGCGTGTTTATTTTTAGATTTTAGATAAACACACAGTGACTGACAGTGACTCAATTCTGCCGAAGAGTCGTGCAATATTAGCTTAAATAGTAACTGTTTACAAACCCACACCTCAAACCAAAGAGCTCAACCGAAATTAATTTTTCAGGACCCAATATTTTTGTCATCCACAGACAGACTGTTTCACAGCTCATCAGTGTGGCTAGATGTCCGGTTGCCTCTAGCTAGGATCGAAACCCGACTGAATTTATATATATATATATATATATATATATATATATATATATACACACACACACACACTTGTGCAAATTAATTGAAACAACCGCTTTAGTTTCCTTTCATTCACCATACGGTCAGTTTTAGACCCACTGGAATGACAGGAGCAATCGATTTCTCTTATTTTTTTCATTAGATTAGGTCATTTGCAGTAGTGTGTAGCAATATGAATCTATTTTCAAGGTGTATGATGAAATTTGTTCGGCCTTGAAAAATATTGCGTCATCCGTGATTGCATCAGAATTTCATTACGCCCAGGCAATATTGTCTCAACTATCGATTAGTTGTCCTACGGCTATTGTCTGCGATGTGCGTTTTTCCAAGAAAGCGTGCGAAAATTGTAACGCTGCACGAACACAATGACAAGCCTTACCGGTGAGCAAATCAAAGTACTATCGACTGGCTCGGAAATTCTCCTGATTTAAATCCAATCGAAAATCTATGGTCAATCTGCAAGGCATGACTTCATGGAATGAATGTACAAAGCACTAACATGCGCACTGGGTCATGTTTCCTTGGGAAAATACGAAAAAAAATAGATAATAACGGAATTATTCGTTTTGTTTCAATTAATTTGTACAAAGGGTTTATTTTTTAAAATAAATACATTTTAATCATTCGGCTATTATTGATTTATATATCAAGCCATATCTACTTATTTCTAAAAAAAACAAATCTTGCCATGTCGTAACAGTAACTAACCAAATTAAGTGTAAAAAAAAATACGTGAACATATTTCTCAAGTTTTTTTATTTTTTATTATTTTGGGAAAAGTAACTAAATTGCATATCGCGTAACTACCCCCGAACAACCCTACCGGGATAGGGCGAGCCTCACTGGGGACTCCCGGGCAGTGCTTTTTGATCCTCGCTATCTCATCAATATTTGCTTTTTTCTACCTCGGAAATGCAGAACTTTTGGACTGTTTATACAAACTTTGTGTCCAGAAAAGTAAACACTTGTACGAACACAACAAAAATTAAATAATTTTTTTTTTCAAGATCATTCTTATCCCAACTATGACTACCTACGTCATCAGCATAGACCCCACCCCTCATCATCAGTACATTGGCCTCAGAAAAGAAAGCAGGATCACTGTCTTCTATTGCCAGATTCGATAGTGATGTGATATAGAAGACGTAAATGATTAGTACCTATTTTTCCACAACTGCGCTTGTATATATACATGGGAAATATTAAATAGATTAGATCTCTCTCCTTTCCCTCTTTCGTACTCTTGATAGAGTTTGAAATGTGTCGGAATTGGGGTTGCTGACGAGATATACGACTTGTACCTCTAATTTTATTGTATATTTTCTAAACGTTACACCAAGGAAGCGTACGAAAATTGTAACGCTGCCCTAACACACTGGCAAGCCTTAGCAGTGAGCAAATCAAAATACTAGACTGGTCCGAAAACTGTCCTGATTTAAATCCAATCGAGAATCTGTAGTCAATCTGCAAGGAACGTCTTCATGGAATGGACATACGAAGTACTAACATGTGCACTGGGTCATGATTAATTGAAAAAATACGAAGAAAAAAAAGTAAATAAGAACAGAATTATTTTGTTTCAATCAATTTGCACAAGGGCGTATTATAAGTGACTTTGTTCGCGTCTGTACGTGTGTCTGTTTAAGGTGAATGAATATATCTGACTTTATTCGAGGTTCGAGATGCGAGTTTCATCAGTTTGACTCATGGAAAAGGTCATGCAGCGAAAATGAAAGGTCATTTGTAGTTATTTAGCGAGAATGTTTTTGTATTTTTCTCACTAAAACTTTATTTTTGAAATTCTCTTACGAGCAAGCGGAAAATAAAGATCTTCACTTGTTTCTCGTGATATCTTCAGACGTCGATTTGAATTTGGCACTTGGGTTTTCTAAGGTCAAACATTCCGCTCCCGGAAAGAGAAAAACAGCCTTACTGCTATACCCGGCTTGGTTTCAAACAAAGGTTATATAAACCAGAGGATGTAGCTTCTAATAAAAGAGTGGTCCTTGTTATATGCATTATAATGTCTAGCAGCACGTTACTGAGTACACGCTTCTGCTCAGGTGCCTACTTAATCCCTGTTGCAGACGCTGGCTAAGACACATTTATATTTCTTTAAAACCCACAGAGTCAACCTGTGGTTTATTCTGCTACTATATTAAGCATTCGTTAGGGTTTCTGCATAAGAGTGGCTCACTTTGGTGGAATCAATTGTCAAAAAATGTCAGAGAGCTCACAGCTCATACCCGCGGGCAGAGTAAGTAGAGATTTGGGGTTAACTATATATATATATATATATATATATATATATATATATATATATATATATATATATATATATTATAAACATAAAAAATGTCTGAAAATAATTGTCGGACTTTGTCCATTTCATAATGTGTGACATCATATGTTTACATTTGGATACGCATCGAGCAGATATGAATGTACGAGAGAAAATCATGGAGAATTGTAGTTTAAAAACAGTAAAATCGACCTTGCTAACCAAAACTCTCCTCTGTGGCTCAATCGGTTAAGGCACGTCAGGCTATATGACGGTTCCGTATAGGATACAGGTTCGATTCCTGTCGGAGGATGCATATTTTCTATGAAACGTTCTCGGACATTCAGTCCGGTAAATGTCGTTAATACTGTTTATTATAAACAGAGCATTTACTTAAATATTTTTATCTATAAAAAGAACGTATAATCATAAAAAAAGTCTTAAAATAATTGTCGGACTTTGTCTATTTCATAATGTATGACGCCATTTGTTTACATATGGATACGCTTTGAGCAGATATGAATGTACGAGAGAAAATCATGGAGAATTGTAGTTTAAAAACAGTAAAATCGACCTTGCTAACCAAAACTCATCTCTGTGGCTCAATCGGTAAATCACGTCAGGTAGTTCCGTATAGGATACAGGTTCGACTCCTGTCGGAAGACAAATACGTTTTATGAAAATTTCTCGGACATTCAGGCCGGTAAATGTCATTAATACTGTTTATTATAAACAGAGCATTTATTTAAATATTTGTATCTATAAAAAGAACGTATAATCATAAAAAATGTCTTAACATAATTGTCGGACTTTATCCATTTCTTTCGTATTATATTGACCTCTAGAATTTTGAGACACTATTTGCAGTGTCCTGCATAACATTTTGTTATTATCCATTAAGATTTGTCGTATGTTAATATTTTGGTTGTTTACGATGTGTTGATTGATATTCGTACCAATGTCATTAAATTTTAACAAGTCAACCTACAAGATAGGGTGATACATATGTGTCCAGTATAAGAATTTAATGTTGTTTGTTGGTTATTTGTATCGAAAATATAATCTCTCAAAGGATATAAGAGTTTGTATACGACACTATTTTTACATAGGCTTGATGTTTTATTTGTTCTGAGTTATTGGTAATAATTAGATGCTTTGTATTTTTTTATAGTAAACGATAAATCTAAGGTATTTTTAGCGTCATTTACTGTGGGGGTTCATCAAAGACACCGGAACAAGGAATATTATATTTATTCTCAGGATGTTAGCAGAATGAGTAAGACAGATGCAGAAGGACGTATACCTGTCCTTTATAGATTACGCAAAGGTGTTCGATAAAGTATGCCACAAAGATCTGTTAGAGCCGCTCAGCAACCTTGACATATTTGAATAATCAGGAATCTATACTGGCAGCAAGCCGCCTGCATACGGACAGAAAATGACTTCAGCAGATATATAAAAATAAAAAGGGGCGTAAGGCACGGATGTGTCTTCTCGCCGGACTTACAGCGAGGCAATTCTAAGAGAATTAAAGGTCCTGCCAAGATTTAGTATTGGCTGCCGCAATCTAAACTACATAAGATATGCAGATGACACAGCGTTGGTAGCCGACACGGAAAAGGAAAAGGACTAAGTATAAACTACAAGAAGATAGAATCAATGTTTATCAGCAAAAGGATGAGACCAAAATGCAAATTACAAACTGGGGATACTAAAATCAGACGAAGAAAAAAATTAAATATCGGGGAAGTGTTCTAACATAGAGGACAGAAAGTGCGACACCGAGATCCGAAGACGTATTGGGATGGCCAAAGATGCATTCCAAAAGCTAAGCAGAGTATTAAGAGACAGGAAAATTTCGTTAGAAACAAAGAGAAGAGCACTGGAATGTTACGAGATATGCAATGTAAACATCTGGGAAGTGTTTTAATAGAGGACGGAAAGTGCGACACTGAGATCCGAAGACGTATTGGGATGACCAAAGTTGCATTCCAAAAGCTAAGCAGAGTATTAAGAGACAGGGAAATTTCGTTAGAAACAAAGAGAAGAGCACTGGACTGTTACGTGATATGCAATGTAAACATCTGGGAAGTGTTTTAATAGAGGACGGAAAGTGCGACACTGAGATCCGAAGACGTATTGGGATGGCCAAAGATGCATTCCAAAAGCTAAGCAGAGTATTAAGAGACAGGAAAATTTCGTTAGAAACAAAGAGAAGAGCACTGGACTGTTACGTGATATGCAATGTAAACATCTGGGAAGTGTTTAAATAGAGGACGGAAAGTGCGACACTGAGATCCAAATACGTATTGGGATGGCCAAAGATGCATTCCAAAAGCTAAGCAGAGTATTAAGAGACAGGGAAATTTCGTTAGAAACAAAGAGAAGAGCACTGGACTGTTACGTGATATGCAATGTAAACATCTGGGAAGTGTTTTAATAGAGGATGGAAAGGGCGACGCTGAGATCCGAAGACGTATTGGGATGGCCAAAGATGCATTCCAAAAGCTAAGCAGAGTATTAAGAGACAGGAAAATTTCGTTAGAAACAAAGAGAAGAGCACTGGACTGTTACGTGATATGCAATGTAAACATCTGGGAAGTGTTTAAATAGAGGACGGAAAGTGCGACACTGAGATCCAAAGACGTATTGGGATGGCCAAAGATGCATTCCAAAAGCTAAGCAGAGTATTAAGAGACAGGAAAATTTCGTTAGAAACAAAGAGAAGAGCACTGGACTGTTACGTGATATGCAATGTAAACATCTGGGAAGTGTTTTAATAGAGGACGGAAAGTACGACACTGAGATCCGAAGACGTATTGGGATGGCCAAAGATGCATTCCAAAAGCTAAGCAGAGTATTAAGAGACAGGGAAATTTCGTTAGAAACAAAGAGAAGAGCACTGGACTGTTACGTGATATGCAATGTAAACATCTGGGAAGTGTTTTAATAGAGGACGGAAAGTGCGACACTGAGATCCGAAGACGTATTGGGATGGCCAAAGATGCATTCCAAAAGCTAAGCAGAGTATTAAGACACAGGAAAATTTCGTTAGACACAGTGAAAAGAGTACTAAACTGCTACGTGTTATCTGCCCTCCTGTATGGAAAAGATGAAGAAGTAGAATCCCCTTCCTCTTACTTGCTTCAAAAAATTAAATGTAATGTCAATCGACATATTCTGTTGCCTTGATCCCAGTTCTTCTTTTTGTCCGCCTCCATTCTTCTTTTTATCCTTTCCTCAACCCACACTATACACAGTCTTTTCCCTTACTTACACTGTCTGTATCCCCTCGTGTACTAGTGGCACTCCTGCCTTGCTTGGCCGTCCTGGGTTTGACGATAAACTGCATCCATGTCCTGGGTAAGACGATAAATTACGTCAAACTGCAAGGCCTCGGATCAGGAGGTTTTGAGGAGCGTAGAACCACCTCTTAATTGCTGGTGTTCCCAGGTCCACCTTGACCCGGGGTGGTAGCACCTGTTAGGGTCCCATGTATGGGCAAACAGTTAACCCCCAAACCCAGATCTCGTCCTGGGTATGACAATAAACTACATCCGCGTTCTGGGTAAGACGATAAACTACGTCCAACAGCAAGGCCTCTGATAATACGTTTTTGAAAAAATAATGTTACTAGCTATACGTTTTTGAAAGAAAATAATATTACCAGCTATAGGTTTTTGAAATAATATTACCAGCTATACATTTTTGAGGAAAAAAATATTAATAGAAATGGATTTTTGACAAAACAAAAATATTACCAGACAAAAAAAGTTGTTGACATTAAATGACTCATTGAGGTTGATATGCCGTAAAACAAACCAAACCAAACCTGCTTTGCTTGGGGTGAATTGCTTTACAAATTGGATACCTATTATTACTGATAATTAATTATTATAGCACTTGAAATTGTCCTGTAGATCTCAGACTGGAAGATTTGTAAATCAAAAGAAGAATTGAAAGCATTCAGACAAGATAATTGTTGAAATCTACAAAAAAAAAGAGTTCTGAGGTTTTAAAGGGACCCGTTGACGCGTGATTCATACCGGAAGTTGCCCGACTCAAGAATAAAAAGTTCAGAAATAAAATATAAAATACCTTTAATTATAAAACAAAACAAAAAGATTTTCGAATAGAATTTAGACATTTATGCCTGTCAAGCACAAACTCTGCAAAAACAGAAGTTAAAATTGTGAAAAGAAGAATGTTAAAGATGAAAATTGCTTACAGGCGTTTTGGAAAATCCAAGAATATTAAAAAAAAGAAAACGGCGGCAGCTTGTGGTGTCAGATAGAACTCAACAAATTCCAAGTCAGAAATTCGCTATATCAGAGTAAGAATGAGTGACAGATGAATGCCGACGCAAAAGTAATGAAAGATGGTTACTTTTGCATTTTACGAAAATTTCGATTGTAGGGAAAAAATGAGGGTCGGATAATGGGAATGCCATGAGAAAACGAAAATGAACAAGTGAGCTTAAAAGAAAGAGAAAATCAATCAGAAGAAGAAGATAACAATGGAGATAAAAATGAGAAGGAACGCCAAAAAGAATGTGTGAAAAGGAGAAAGAATAAAGAAGGGAAAAAAACAACAAGACAAAGAAGAAGAAGAAGAAGAAGAAGAAGAAGAAGAAGAAGAAGAAGAAGAAGAAGAAGAAGAACAAGAACAAGAACAAGAACAAGAACAAGAAGAAGAAGAAGAAGAAGAAGAACAAGAAGAAGAACAAGAACAAGAACAAGAACAAGAACAAGAAGAAGATCAACAACAACAGCAACAACAACGTCAACAAGAGAACAATAGAGTTAAAAATGAAAGGAAAAGGCATAAAGAATGTGTGATGAAGATAGAGGACGAAGGAAAAACAAACAAGACAAAGAGAGAGAGAAAGAAGAAGAAGAAGAAGAAGAAGAAGAAGAAGAAGAAGAAGAAGAAGAAGAAGAAGAAGAAGAAAGATAAAAATGGAGGCAAGAGCAAGGAAGAAGGTATGAGAAAGTGAAGTAACAGTCAACAAGACAAAAAGAAAGAAAGAAAGAAAGATAGAAAGAAGAAGAAGAAGAAGAAGAAGAAGAAGAAGAAGAAGAAGAAGAAGAAGAAGAAGAGGAGGAGGAAGAAGATGAAGAAGACGGAAAGAATGAATGAAAGAAAGAGGTAAATAAAAATAAAAATGTAGGAGAAGGCCAACAAGAGTTTGGGTCAGAAAGGGAGAGAACAAATAATTGAAGCAACTGCCGACAAGAAGAAGAAGAAGAAGAAGAAGAAGAAGAAGAAGAAGAAGAAGAAGAAGAAGAAGAAGAAGAAGAAGAAGAAAGATAACTAGATAAAGATGACGAAGAAAATAAAGAGGAAGAATCAGTGGGAAAGAGAGAAAACAAAGAGGGGAAGAAAATGCCAACATGACAGAGAGAGAAAGAAAGAATAATAATAATAATAATAATAATAATAATAATAATAATAATAATAATAATAATAGCAACAGCAATAATATGATGATGTGGATTGATGATGATGGGAGATTGATGATGGTGGTGGTGATGATGATGATGGCTGTTAAGGAGAAAAATAAGAAATGAATGATGAGGAAGAAAAATATTGAGTTTTAAACGTCCTTTATTTGTTTTGTCACAACGAAACCTTTCTCTTTCTCTTCGTCTCTCTCTCTCTCTCTCTCTCTCTCTCGCTCTCTCAAACACACACATACATCCACACACACTGTCTTACCCTTTTTCTCTTTTTGTCGACGTTCACTTTTTCAGCGTTCTTTGCTCACTACTCCCTTTCACTTTTCACTCTCTTTTTTTATCTTCATTGCATATGCGTTTTGTTTTTCTCGACTCTCTCTCTTTTTTTTTATTTTCTTCTATCTCTATCCATATTCTTTCACTTTTTATATACTTTTTTCCCTTCCTTCCTTTCTTCCTTCCTATCTATGGATAAAGACAAAAGAAAGACTTATCATAACTGACGCATCTTGTCCTCTGAGGAACTTTATCGAGTCAAATGCAAGGTTTTATTTTGTAACAAGTATTTATATACAAGAGCAAAAATGTTATTGGTTTTTTCAAAGTTTTAAATTTACGATTGCTCATGAATATTCATCAGGTTAGCCGAAGAGTCAGGCAAGCTATGGAGGACGCCAATTGACACAAGGGAGGAAATGATCTTCTTTAAATATTTGCTTCCTTTTCTTTAATATTTTTCTTCTCTAATTTCTTTCTGTTTCTATTTATTTCTTTTTCTATTTTTGTTTTACTTTGTCTTTCTTCCTCCTTCTTTCTCTCTCTCTCTCTCTCTCTCTCTTTTATTCTCTCCATTTTTTTTCTCTTTATCACTCTTTTTGTGATGGATTAAAATCGTATTTATTTCTTGTAATTTTCCTTGCGTACTTCATGTCGTTTTTTTTTTCTTTTTCACTTTGAAAATCGTTAACAGCAACGTTAAAAAAATAGCTCTTCACCAATCTTCTTATCAGAATTGGCCATTTTGTTTGCATGTAATCTAGCGCCTTAAGACGATCGTCTGCTTCTTCCCAAAAAATAAATATAAGAAAGAAAGAAAGAGGCGATATCGTTTTCTTTCCCCCACCAGTATTATTATTATTATTAGTAGTAGTAGTAGTAGTAGTATTAGTATTATTATTATTAGCAGTAGTAGTAGTAGTAGTAGTAGTAGTAGTATTTCGCTTTGTTTCAATTCAAAATATTTTTTAAGTTATCTGTTTTATCCAATAAAATGTAATCCTTCAGCTAGCGTCGACGAATTCCACAGAAATTAAACAAATGGAAAAACAACAAATATTTGCCTGGTCGACAACATGCGATGCCGGGAGCTTTTCAAAAGCTGACGAAATAAATACTTTCTGAGCAGAAGGACATTCTCCAATTTTCCGGGGCGGGGGGGGGGGTTGTCTTTCGGTTGTTGTTGTTGTTGTTGTTGTTGTTGTTGTTGTTGTTTTGTTTTAGAACTCATATTTCGTGATGTAATTTTTCAATTGATTACTCCCCCCCCCCCGGTTTCGTTTTTCGTGAAAACTGAATTCTTTTTACGGACCATCACTTATATAATCAAATATCAAAACTTGCAAATACTTTTCTAATCAACCAACATTAATCTAATTTTGTATACTATTTTTTTTATTCTAATAGGCATAAAACATTTCTCTGTGGCCAGATTCAATATGATCCTATGGTTACATACAGAAAAAAATAATCGTAAATCCCTCTGTAGTATTATTATTACTGTTGTTGTTGTTGTTATTATTATTATTGTTGTTGTTGTTTTTATTTCCATTGATTTCTGGTGTGTACACATTACTTTCCGGGTCCCGCCCAGAGACCTAAGCTTAGAAATGGCATCTTGACATTTTTCACGGACAAAAAAAAATTATTTTTAATTACATAGATAAAGCCCTTCGTAAAGTGTGGGCTGTTAGTCGACTGGAATCTTTTCCAACCAATCCTAGGGCTCCAACTACAACAGGGATTGTTCATGTTCCCATGTGCCACAATTTTTGAGATTTCTATTTCAAGGTCCTTGTATTTTGACAGTTTTTCGAATATCTTCAAAGATACATTGCAGTCTGCAGAGACTGCCATATCAATAAGGTGGCACTTATTTTGTTTGTGGTCTTTAATAACAATGTCTGGGCGGTTTGCTTTGATTGTTCTGTCAGTGTGTATTGTGTAGTCCCATAGAATTTTAGCAGGTCCTATCTCCGTAACCGGGTCTGGGTGGTGTTCATACCAGTTTCTTTCAGTTTCCTTCCCGTAGGAGTTGCAAATTTTCCAATTGTTATTATAATTATTATTATTATTATTATTATTATTTTTAATATTATTCTTATCAATATTAAATTTATTATTATTATTATTATTATTATTATTATTATTATTATTATATTTCCTTTGATTTCTGGTGTGTACGCATTTCTTTCCGGGTCACGCCCAGAGACCTAAGGTCAGAAATGTCATCATGGCATTTTCCACTGACCAATTAAAAAAAACACATATTTTTCATAGACAAAGCCCTTCGTAAGGTGTGGGCTGTACTCGTGAGAACATTTTTGTATTTCTGTAAGGCATGGACCTCAAGGAATCTCTTCAATGAGTTTATTGGAATCTTTTCCAACCAATCCGAGGGCTCCAACTACAACGGGGATTGTTGATGTTCCCGTGTGCCACATTTTTGAGATTTCGATTTCATTATTATTATTATTATGATCATTATTATTATCATTATTGCTATCATCATTATTATTATCATCATTATTATTATCATTATCATTATTATCATTATTATTATGACCATTATTATTATCATTATTTTATTATCATTATTATTATCATTATTATTATTATCAGCATTATTATTATCATTATTTTATTATCATTATAATTATTATTATCATTTTCATTATTATTATCTTTATTATTATTATTATTATTATTATTATTATTATTATTATTATTATTATTATTGTTATTATTATTATTATTGTTATTGTTATTATTATTGAACTCATTGTTGAAATCATTTCTATCCTTATGCATGCGGTTTGTTCCAAGTATAGGTTTTGGATTATTCTATTATCTTCCAAAATATGTTAAGGTTAACGAGCAGCTCCAACAGCTCTTTGTGGATTACTTCATCGAACGCCATTTCGTAATCTTTAAAACACAGATACACATGTTTCTGCATTTGTATTCCCTTTTCTTGTAACATTCTGAGCATAAAAATCGCATTCCTTGTTCCAGTGTCTTTGCCGAACCTACTGTTCTTATCCTATCTCTGGCCTTCGGGCATCTCGATGCGGTGTAATGGTTAGTAAGCTTGTCTCGCTAGAACAATTATGACTGGGTTCTAGAGCTTTGGATGGCAACTAGTCTAGGAGAAGGACAACTCTGAATTCAAAACCTGCGGAAGGTCGCTTGAGGACCCTGTAGCACATAGTGCACCAGGTCTCTGTATTCGGCCCTTCAAAAGGTGTGGATGGTTCTGCACAAAACCTTCACCACTATAATCAAATCTCATGTGCTGGTCTCGGGCTGTTGGTTCCTAGGAACTGAGCTGCTTGATCCTCATACGTCGAATTCACACACACACACACACGCACACACGCACACACATATATATATATATATATATGTATATATATATGTCTGCGTGCGTGTGTCTGTGTATATATATATATATATTTTTATATAAATATAAAAGTGAACATTGAAGTCAACGCTCAGAGACGACAAATTGTTTCATGCTTATTGCGATCAAATAAATTAATCTAAATAAAAGTAAAAAATAAACAAATTAACAAACCACTCCCGCCAAAATAACCGTTATAATAGACTACCCAAAATGCAACAGACTACACACAATGCACCACTGAACCGTATATATAAATAGTCGAGAAAAAACAACACATGCGCCCTGATTGTTGCGTTTAGCATGAAACAGTCTGTCGCCTCTGAGTGTTGACTTCAATATTCACTTTATTATTTACATACGCTCTATCTCTGATATTGAGCACTTTATCCCATAAATATAGCATACCTTAAAACTATATATATATTCGTTATATATTCGTATATATTCGTTTTTACATATATATATATATATATATATATATATATATATATATATATATATATATATATATATATATAATTCGTTTTTATATGTTATTCTCCTATCTTTTCGTTTCTCTTCTGTTTCCTTTCTTTCATAATGCGTACACGTCTGTTACCTAATTCTTTTTTATGCTTGAACTTTGAAAGATCTTTTTGAAAGCAATCAGACGATAACTTTTTTAATGTGCTTTTTTCGCTTTAAACTCAGGCCTTCAATGGACACGTCATCTTTTCTTTCCCTCGTTCTTTTCTTTACCTTTTACTACAACATTATCGAAAGTAATATTCATCGCTGATCATTATCTCTCTATTAATTGCTTCTTTAATTACGACTGCAAAAGATTAATTAGCCTGCCTCCACTCCGGCCACGAGAGTAAAAAGAGTAATGACAGAACTATTGCCGGCTAATTTGACAAAAGACTGTAAGGTGGCACGAGTTGTTCACAGGAAAAATCGCTTCGTCTCTGGCACTACATTGGAAATGTAACAAAAGATTGTCAAATTTAAAAAGAGAAAGACCTATTCGAACTTACACTTTTTGTCATAAAAGACAAACTAAATCTCTTGCGCATTATTTATTCAATATTAAAAAGTAACAAACATTTTTATAACTCAAGTTTGGAGCTGTGATAGAACGCGTAACTTAGATTGTATTAAGAAAGAAACATTGAAGTAACACGTTCCACATAAAAGACATTTGTTATTTCATCAATTCACACCAAAAAAGGCAATAACGCCACTAAGATGCAAGGTGGGGTGCTACTGGAAGTGAAAGAGAAGAAAAAGTCTTTAGAAGGAAAAAATATTTATCTAAAAATATTTTCTGGCTTTAAATAACTTGCAAAGGGTCGATAAGACATAGAAAATGAATCAATATATCTTTTAGATTTATTTACAGTCTCTGAAATATAAATGTGACCGCAAAGTGAGGAATCAGTTTATGTATTGGTTGTAATATAGAATTGATCACCCACTTTATATCCCCATAATTCCTTGTTTGTTTATCAAATTCTGATTAGGTATGAATCGACTTATCCCTCCAGCTATGGGTTAATTAGACTTATTTCACTAAATCATTATTATACTGATTAGCTACACAGGCATGTCTTTTAGATTTATTTACATTTTATTCTCTGGAATATAAATATATAGTAACTAATGTGACCACAAAGTGATGGATCAGTTCATATATTGATTGTAATATAGAATTGATCCCCCACTTTATATCCACAGTATAATTTCATGTTTATCAAATTCTGATTAGGTATGCATCCACCTCGTCTCACTCAGCTCAGGTTAATTAGTGAGACTTGTATAACTAAATCATTGTTATTTTCCATAATTTTTGCTGCACGGGTTTCGGGTTTTGTGACCATCATCAGGTGAAAACTTTCCACATATTATTTAAAGGAATTAATTTTTCCTCGTGTTTTATGTTTAACCATTGTCTTTTGTGTGTGGTAGTAATCCAAGTTCTTAGACCGGTAAAGAAAATGTTCCTCTGCTTAAGGAGTAATAAACAATTAGGATTGGCCAGAGAAATGGCGAAGGAAGAGGTCTTTGTTCTTATCTTTTTATGACCTCTGTATCTTTTTTAAACCTATCTCCATTTTTGTGTATTGTGTGTGGGTGTGTTTTCTTTTGTTAATATGTGTATATATATTACTTCTCCATATATATATTTTGTTTTATTACAAGGAAATAATATATATATATATATATATATATATATATATATATATATATATACACTTTGTATAGTGTGTAGGATCCGTTGTGGGGAAAACTAGTGTGTTCGGCCACTAAGTGTGTATGGTGTTTATGTGTGTGGGGTTATAATCTGTTTAGTGCTGGTTTAAATTCGCCTATGAAGTTTTTCTTTATTTGTAGGAAATAATAATTGCCTGTTTGATGTATGTTGATAATTTTAAATTTACCTTCGTTGCATTTGTGAATGTGTTGTGACACAATATGTTTCCTGTTGTCTGGCAATCTAATGTTGCTTTTGTAATTTAATGTTAGTTTTGTGCAGGGAAACTGTAGTTTAGTGCTTGGGTGATATATATATATATATATATATATATATATATATATATATATATATATATATATATATATGCGGGGTGCGATGGATAAATTGTTGGCTAAATTACGCCAAGTGAAAATAACGCTGACATCTCATTTTAACATATATTTCCCCAAATTACACAACTATATCTTGAAATAAGATAAAATCGCAATTGCCTTCAACCCCAGCTTCCAGACTACTTCAAAGTCTCCCGCAACTCTACTAGACGTCTCCTTGCCTAAGTTGGCGAATACTGCCATAATCTTTGCTTTCAATTCATATTTGGTGTTACAAGGAGTTTTGTTGGTCTCTCAGTCAACTGTGCTCCACACATAATAATCAAGGAGGTTTCAGTTTGGGAAGTTAGGTGGCCAGATGTAAGGGATGATGCGATCGCGATATCAAACCGAAAAGTCGCTTATGTTCCTGGCGAGGAATAAATCCCAGTGTGCTTCTACCTGTAAATTGAAGAGGGACAAAAAGAGTTGATAAAGTCGCTTATCGTCTGGTTCACACCTGACTAACATTGGCTCTCGAATCTGTCGGGCCTTCTTCAAAAATCGGGCCTATATTTCTGAGATGAGATATTGTAACTATTTACACTATTTACATGGTTCGGATTGTTGTCCTCATCTTTATTACCATATTCACAACGTTTCAGCCGTTGTACGCTGTGGCCTTCGTCAGGATATGTCTTCTATTTCCTAGAACAGGTATTGTAACTATTTACACTATTTACATCATTCGAACTCTTGTTCACATCTTTATTACCATATTCACGACATTTCGGCCGTTGTACGCTCCGGCCTTTTTCAGGTGGTTAGAAGTTCGAACTGAACCCTTTACTTCGCTCACTGGAGTAGACTGTCTAGTTCCACGTGCCATGTTTAATGGATGTCAGTTATCAGTAATCTCCTGTTAATTCCCCTCTTCAAGTTCTCCACTGCCTTAGCCAGGTATTGAACACACATTCTTTGGGTCCTGTCACTGGATCTCAAGGACACATTGCACAGTGGATAAAGGCGTTGGTTAGATCCAGTGACAGGACCCAAAGAGTGTGAGTTCAATACCCGGATAAGCCAGTGGAGAACTTTCAGAGGGAAATTAACAAGATATAACTGATAACTGACATTCAATAAACATGGCACGTGGAACTAGAACAGTCTACCCCAGTGAGCGAAATAAAGGGTTCAGTTTGACATTCCAACCACCTGAAGAAGGTCGAAATCTTGTAATAAATATGGCGACAAAGATGGGGACAATAGTCTGAATAATGTAAGTAATGTACATAATACCTCATCTCAGAAATATAGACAAAATTGACAAAGTTTGCAATGACCAATAACAAGAAAAAGAACAGCTCAAGAAATAATATGAAACGCGGAAATATATGAAAGACAAATTAACACTCGTAAGGCAAAGCAGCAGAAATATAGCAAAAATATCACAAACTAAGAATTGGGGTTGATACACAAGATCAAATTCGGATAAGTGAATGTAGAATTCTGACTTCAACCCCAGCTTCCAGACTACTTCAAAGTCTCCTGCAACTCTACTAGACGTCTCCTTGCCTAAGTTGGCGAATACTGCCATAATCTTTGCTTTCAATTCATATTTGGTGTTACAAGGAGTTTTGTTGGTCTCTTAGTCAACTGTGCTCCACACATAATAATCAAGGAGGTTTCAGTTTGGGAAGTTAGGTGGCCAGATGTAAGGGATGATGCGATCGCAGAAATTGTTATGACAGCCATGACTGGGTTCTCCTACTTGTGTGGCATGGTGCAGAGTCCTGTTACCAGATATTGGGTGTTCCAGCAGCCACCCTCTTGACCCAAGTTTACTGTACCTTCGTAATTACCATTAGACTCGTCCAACTCTTTCCAATTCCTCTGCGCTCTCCTCAGATTGCCACCCAAACACTCTGAAATGTTTGAATTGGAGCTTCCGGTGCGAATGCTAAACAGTACAGCATGCCATTTCCAAATTTCTGGCGGAGTAAATTGCACCATGGTGCTTTTTTTCTCACGGACGGTGCCTAACTGACCATACTATACTGTGCCGTCGACAAAATCAAAAACAAACAATGCGCATGCGCGAAATTAAAAATATAAAATAGCGACAATTTATCAATCGCACCTATTCACACACACATACATATATATATATATATATATATATATATATATATATATATATATATATATATATATGAAGGGGTATAACAAAATGGTAGATCTTAACCATGTATTATTCGCATTCTTTTTATATATCTATCTCATATACGTACTCTTTACAGAGAACAACAACCAAGTTTTTTCTTATTTTTCTGACGGAAGGCGATCATGAAAAAGACAGTAAAAGGAGAATCTGGAGAAGATGACGAAGCGAAGAGCGGGGGGAAGATTTCGATTGTTGATGATGAGGCGAGCTGCCAAAGATTGAAGAGACGTTAGAAAGAAAGAAAGAAAGAAAGAAAGAAAGAAAGAAAGAAAGAAAGAAAGAAAGAAAGCGAAAAAGAAGGTTATTCGACCGTCTTGAAGTGGGTAAAGAAAGAAAGAAAGAAAGAAAGAAAGAAAGAAAGAAAGAAAGAAAGAAAGGGTGCGAATAGAAAGAAAGAAAGAAAGAAAGAAAGAAGGAAAGGGTGCGAATAGAAAGAAAGAAAGAAAGAAAGAAAGAAAGAAAGAAAGAAAGAAAGAAAGAAAGAAAGAAAGAAAGAAAGAAAGAAAGAAAGGGTGCAAATAGAAAGAAAGAAAGGGTGCGGATAGAAAGAAAGAAAGAATGCGAAAAAGATGGTTATTCGTCCGTCTTCAAGTGGGTGTAGAAAGAAAGAAAGAAAGAAAGAAAGAATGCGAAAAAGATGGTTATTCGTCCGTCTTCAAGTGGGTAAAGAAAGAAAGAAAGAAAGAAAGAAAGAAAGAAAGAAAGAAAGAAAGAAAAGAAAAACATGAAAAAGAAAATAGAGAAAAAACAGAAAAACATAAAATTGAAATTTACAAGAAAACTAAGAAATATTAGAAAGAAAGAAAATATTTATTTAGAAAGAAAGAAAATATTTATTTAGAACGAAGGAAAGAAAAAGAGAAAGACAACGAAAGAAAATTAGAAAGAAAGAAGCAAATAGCATAAAACTAAAAAGAAAGTAAACAAATATAAAAAGAAAGAAATATTAAAGCGAAAGAAAGAAAGAAAAAGAGAGAGAAAAAGAGAGAGAAAGAAAGAAAGAAAAAGAGATAGAAAAAGAGAGAGAAAGAAAGAAAGAATGAAACAAACGAACAAAAATTAAACATAAAGACGGAAAACGAAAAAATATTAGAAAAAGAATAAATAAATACAAGAAAGAAAGAAATTAATGAGACAAAAAAGGAAAAATGCAGATTGAGTCGAAAGACTGTGAATAAATATTACAAAGGAATGAAAGAAAATAATTAAAGACAAAAGAAAGAAATATTGGAAGGAATGAAGAACAAAACACGACAAAATATTGGAAGAAAAACTGCTAAAAGCGAAAAGGATCAGAAAAGAATATTGAAGAAGATGGGTTTCAAATGAAAAGAGCAAAAAAGCGGATGATTCCCACAATACCAGGAAGAAAGAAAATTCCTAAGCCGTTCATAATATAATTGGAAGAGACATCTTCATGACGCCAAAGAATTATAGGGGATAATGGTGCCGAGGCAAGTATGCACAGAAGAAACCAAAGAATTGTTCCAAAAACCCAAAATACACGGACTGCATACAAAATAGACGAACCAAGAAGGACCGCTAGTAAAATCAAAAAGAAAATACATCCCAAAAGTAAGTGAACGGAAAACGATGGAATAGAAGTCACGCAAATTTAAAATCTTTGATTAATAGTTTGTAGTCTGTTTCGGGGTTGGTCAATTGCATGTCTGTTCCTTTGAAGTTTCCACTGCCGCCATGTTTTTTTGTTGTTTGTTTTTTCTTTTTTCCTTTAATAATGTTCACGGGTGAAGCTGTGTGAGTGGGCAGTTAAGAATAAATCTGGAGTACACAACGTTTCAGCATGGAAGTAGCAGCGTACACAGCGAATTAAAGAAAAAAATTCTTAGCCCCAATAATCGAGGGAGTGAAAGTGAATTTACGTCACATAAATGGTATCTGGGTTTATTTATTAGAATAAATAAAAACTATAAAATTGGTTCAGACTTAGAAATCCAGTAAAATGTCCAATCCAGTCCAGGAGGACGGATCTCGTCATTGTAAACAATCCGTTTCTTTTTTTGTTTACACCACTGGTTCCCAACCGATTTTGGGCCACGCCCTACTTTGGTATTTCTAAAATTCTGGTGCCCTTGTAATATTTAATCCTTACACATTCAAAATTTTACTGCAATTCACGTGA
Source organism: Acanthosepion esculentum (assembly GCA_964036315.1). NCBI lineage: Eukaryota > Metazoa > Mollusca > Cephalopoda > Sepiida > Sepiidae > Acanthosepion > Acanthosepion esculentum. The sequence goes on from OZ038516.1 coordinate 65,675,345, forward strand.
AGCAAGCAAACTGAATGCTCACACGCGCTGATTGGCCGACAAAACATGGGCTCTTCCTGCAACATGCATCACGCCCTCTCCTTACGCGCTGATTGGCCGACAAAATATGGGCTCTTCCAAGAACATGCATCACGCCCTCTCCTTACGCGCTGATTGGCCGACAAAACATGGGCTTTTCCAAGAACATGCATCACACCTTCTCCTTACGCGGTGATTGGCCGACAAAACGGGGGCTGTTCCAGCAACATGCATCACACACCCTCCTTACACGCTGATTGGCCGATAAACATGGGCTCATGTAAGAACATCCATCACGCCCTATCCTTACCCGCTGATTGGCCGACAAAACATGGGCTCTTCCAAAAACATGCATCACGCCCTCTCCTTACGCGCTGATTGGCCGACAAAACATGGGCTCTTCTAAGAAAATGCATCACGCCCTCTCCTTACGCGCTGATTGGCCGACAAAACATGGGCTCTTCCAAAAACATGCATCATGCCCTCTCCTTACGCGCTGATTGGTCGACAAAACATGGGCTCTTCCAAAAACATGCATCACGCCCTCTCCTTACGCGCTGATTGGCCGACAAAACATGGGCTCTTTCAATAACATGCATCACGCCTGCATCTCTTTTGTTGACCAAGACCCACGAGTGTGGGGAGACGGGAAACACCTTGTATGCCAATTATACATGTACGTACATACACAGAAAATATTTTGATGTGTGCATACTGTATATGCATCGTATTTATAAACACGCATTAACATTAACACTCTCACTCAGACTCACTAGAAAATAATTCATTCTCGAATTGCCCCCTTATTCTGTTGGTATAATAAGCCGATGGGTGTACATCCTACGAATGCCCCACAAAAACATTACCATGCCCCCACCGGTTGTATTAACACGCATTAACACAATTCACTGTTAATATCTCATTCTCTTTTTGTTACCTTCTACAGGGTGTTCATAAAGTTCGTGTGCTCTTTAAATAATTAATAACTTTATTTGTATTTGCGATAGAAATAATTTGTAAAAAGGATTAGAAAGAAGTAAATCTGTATTTTTTAAGCTTTTATTGAAATTTTATTTAAGTTTCCACATGTCCTCCATCATTAGCAATACAAAGGGTAATACGATTTTGCAGTTCACGGAAAACATTTGCCAACTGATTTACAGTAATGCCTGAAATCACATTAGTTATTTTAGCTATACTTTAAACCAAATACATTAAACTTTATAAGATTTTTTACGGATTATTTCTATCGCAAATACAAATAAAGTTTATAAATTTTTTAAAGTGCACACGAACTTTTTGGACACCCTGTAGTTCCTAACCGATTTTGGGCCATCCGCCACTTCTGGTGCCCTCCCTCTAATATTTATTTCTTACATGTATGCCAATTACACATGTCCGTACATACAAAATATTTTGATGTATGCATAATTTATATGCATCGTATATATTACCACGCATTAACATTAACACTCTCTCCAGACTCACTAGAAAAGAATTGATCGTTAATAACTCATTCTCAAATTGCCCCCTTATTCTGTTGATCTAGTAAAACAAAGGGTGCACATCCTACGAATGCCCCACCAAAATATTACCATGCTCCACCGGTGGGTCATGCACCCCAGGTTGGGAATGATTCACTTACACTCTGCGTAGCCATGTTATTTACCGTCTGCAACAGGTTCAACGTCTATAATTTTTTTCACTGGTATATACATATTAAGGAGACACCCAGTGAGAATCCTAGTTTGTCTTGGAGATTAGCTACTATCCTGCTCAATTCGGTAAACTCCTCAGAATATTTACAAGGTGTAATCTGGCTCAAAGTCATACAAGTTTTTTTTTGGGGGGGGGGTAATCATTTCACCACACGCAAGGCCACTGGTACGCTGAAGACTGCAGGGAGTGAAAGTGTAAGAGAAGACTGAAAATAGAGAGGATTGAGGAAAGGACAAAAGATTAACGGGATCCAAGAAGACAGAAGATGGCGATTGACATTGCATTTTAACTTTTGAAGAGCGTAGTTATCAGGGAAGCACAGAAAACTGAAGGGAGTACAACAGGTACATAACGTGAGAAAAGAAACTGTTGGAGTAGAAGTGGCGGTTGCATTTATTTATTTCAACAGTAAACAAAAAAAAAGGTGGGACCTATATGCCAATCGAGTAGCACGCTTAAATTCGTCAGAGCAGTTGTCATGAAAACATTTGTAGAAAAGACAGAGAGAGGCCATGCTACGTCGGCGGGAAAGATACTGAACTCGAAATGCCTAGTTAGGATTGATTAAATTATAGATCATTCTTTGGTTTTTATCTCAGAAGGGTCACCAGATATGGCAACAGTATTCAATGCATGGACGAATGGTAGATTTGTAGATGATACCGAAACCTATATTTCAACAGTAAACGGGTGGGAATCTCGTAGTACGCTTAAATTCATGCAGTCGGGGCATCATGGAAGTTAGCTCATCAGAACATTTGACATGAAAATATTTGGAGAAAAGACAGAGGGAAGCCACATCAGATCTTTGATATCATGTCAGGGCCGATTACATTGCATATTCTTCTTTTGATTTTGTCGAGAACCTTGAGATGAACAGCAGGGTCACCAGATATGGCAACAGTATTCAATGCATGGACGAATGGTAGATTTGTAGATGATATCAAATTCTAAATATTTCAACAGTAAACAGGTGGGAATCTAGTAGCAAGGTTAAATTCATGCAGTCGGGCAACAGGGAAAAAAAGCTCGTCCGAGTAATAGGCATAAAAATATTTGTAGAAAAGACAGAGATAAGCCACATCACGTCTGTGAGAAAGTGATTGAAATTCAGATGTCAAGTCAGAATCGAAGACATTGCAGGCCTTTCTTTGGATTTTATCAAGAACCTCGAGATGAATATCAGAGGCACCAGACCAGATATGGCAACAGTATTCAATGCACGGACGAATGGTAGATTTATAAATGTGCAAGATGGATTCTGACAAGAAAGATTTTCTGTCACGGCACAGTGAACCAACTTTCCTCGCAGTAGATGCAGCTATTGATTCGATATAGTCGCACCACTTCATGTCAGTGGAAAACACGAGGCCAAGAAGGCGTAGAGTTTTGCTCTCCTGGAGTTTAGCGTCAACCATTCTGATGGCGGGCAGAAAAGTTTCTCTATGGTAATTTACATTTTACAGGTGCGCCTCTAAAAGTATGGAAGACCAGAACTTAGCTGCTCATCTCTCCTCACATCCAGCCCAGGTGACTCAATGTTGGAAAGACTGGCTTGTCAAATTCAGTACGACCAAATGCAAACTAATAAACGCTCACCATCACTAGCAGACCCCAAATGTTTACCTATGATGATCGATGGAACTTCTCGCAAGGAAGCTTTCTTGCCTTGAACGTCTACTGAGACTCAAGC
>OZ038516.1:65683774-65691274 GCA_964036315.1 Acanthosepion esculentum
TGTAGACTTGGTGCACTTAAGAGTGACATCAATATACCTGTTGTAACCTAGGGAAGGTTACTGAATAGAATAATCAGACGAAGGTTGGTAATGAACGATAATACTTAGGACAAGAACAACACATATAAGATTCGCCAGCAGCGCGTAGAAGTAATCAACTGATAGAAGTGAGTCAAGTGAATTCCACAATGAATCTCCAACTGCAGAATATCTACCAACCTCCCAAGCGGTCAGATGTGGCACAAGACCGAGTTTAATGCGCGGTATCCGAGCCCGTAGGCTCGACTAAAACTTCCCCCGTATACCCCGTATCAAACGGAGTCGGATAGTTAATCTCCCGAGACGAGACTCCGCCTCGTCCGCGGATTCTCTCCGCCCGGAGGCAGAGAGTTTGATTAACACAACTGGAAACGAATCTCCAACTGCAGGATATATACCATCCGCCCCACGCGGTCAGATGTGGCACAAGGCCGAATTTAATGTGATGTATCCGGGCGTGTAGGCTCGACCAAAAATTCCTCGTATAAAACGGAGTCGGGCAGCTGCTTCACGAGACAAGACTTTGCCCATTCGACAGAGAGTTTGACCAGAAACACAACTGGAGGTGAATCTCAAAATTTTAGACCATCATACAGTATTTACTACTGTATTTATGTGAACGAGAACATACCCATTATCGCCCGTAGGTACGAAACAACAAGACCTTCTCCTAGAACCAAGACACGTTCAGGATACTCATGAAAGTTCACTGTGATTGTCACCTTAAAGTTTTAACATCAGTTTATATGAAGTCTTAGCCTGTCATCACACCGTAAGTAAATGCAATGATTGGTAAGCTAAAGTATAATTAGCGTGTGATGTTTATATATTTTGGTCACTGTGCACGAATTTCTATAATATTAAAATTATGTTTCTGTTCAGTATTTACATTAGTCGGACTATTGTCCTCATCTTTGTCGCCATATTTGTCACAACGTTTCGGCCGTTGTACGCTCCGGCCTTCTTCAGGTGGTTGGAATTTCGAACTGAACCCTTCATTTCGATCACTGGGGTAGACTGTTCTAGTTCCACGTGCCATGTTTGATGGATGTCAGTTATCAGTTATCTCCTGCTAATTTTCCCTCTGAAAGTTCTCCACTGCCTTAAACGGGTATTGAACTCACGCTCTTTGGGTCTATCACTGGATCTAACCAACGCCTTCATCCACTGTGCCATGTGTCCTTGAGGACCTGAAGAAGGCCGGAGTGTACAACGGCCGGAACGTTGTGACAAATATGGCGACAAAGATGAGGACAATAGTCCGACTAATGTAAATACTGTGCATAATACCTCATCTCAGAAATATAGACAGACTATGTTTCTGTTATCTGTTTGCTTGGATGGTAGCGTCTTGTGAGCTGTTTATCTTCCAACTGGTAATGAGTTTTTTTAATCTGTTCCTGTCATTAAAGCGTTAATGAGCAATAACCATAGCATATTGCTGCAGTTGAACAGTTTGGGCATTAATGCGAGGTGACCTTCCCTGCATAGTCGAGATAAGCTAGGTTGGAGAGGCTCGGTGCTGAAATAGCTGTCAGCAATCTGTTGTCATTATGTTAGAAACAGTTTGGGCGCTGATGTGTGAAATGGACAACTTTTACCGCTTGACTGGGTTTTTCAAACGACCAACTAACAACTGTTAGACTACAGTGGCAATGGCAGTCGACACATCCAGGAAACATTTAGCATTCATTGGCCGAGCAGTTAGCGTTACGGTTGGTTGAAATTTCAAAGAAAAAAATCATCTTATAACAGATTTTCAGGCAAATACATTTCTCGAGTCCTCTGTTATTATATTGGATATCGGCTGAGGAAAAAACCTTTGGACTTACTTCTGCTGCATCAGTGTGTGAGCGGAAATCGGAACTGGTGACTGCATAAACAGAAAATGCAACCGGTGGCTTAAATAAACAGGGTACGCAGGTGTCATTAAGGGAAGCAAACGCGTACGAAAGATGGCGTAGTCATGTGAAGTTCAGTGGGTGTCCAAATGTTATAAAACCGGTCTGGACAAAGAGTCTGGCTAGAGGTTTATCGGAGACTTGTTTCCGTCAATTCCTGTGTGTGCAATCCTGACCTTTGGGATTCTTCCTCACTCTACTCATTCGCCGCAATTCGGACAATAAAGATGTTTATACATTTTTATATATAAATGTTCGTCGTCTTATTCGAGCCCAGCAGCAATATACTACAGTTACTCTTTCTAGATTTTTTTAAAAGATGATGTCACTCGATGCAAGGCAATAAAGCCACTAAGACGCAGGAGGTTACCGAGTGTTAGAGAATATGATAAAAAACCTACTATTATGGAGAGAGGACAGTAAAAGAACAAGAATTACGAAAACAGAAGATAACGATTGACATTGCATTGAAATTGGATATTTCACGTTCTCTCCACCCATCTTACTTTAAATATGTCTCCTTAGTGTCAATTCCCGACGCCCACTTTCCTAAATTTCAACTGGGAAGAGGACAATAAAAGAACAAGAATTAAGAAGACAGAAGATAACGATTGACATTGCATTGAAATTGGATATTTCACGTTTCTTTTTGCTATCAGTATGTCTCGTGAGTGTCAATTCTCCACGACCTGTTTCCTCAGTATCTGTTCCATCTCAGAAATTACATCTTGGAACAAATTATCCGCTATTCACTGCCATACAGGATAATTGATATTGCTTTGTTTCTGACGAAATTTTTTTGTTTCTTTGCTTAACTTTTGGAAGGCATATTTCGTTAACCCAATGAGCCTCCAGATTTTGGTGTCCTCCTTTTTTTTCACCCATTATAACACTTCACAGAGAATTACATTTTAACTGTCTCTGTTTCTAATTATAAGTGAGCTTTCTATTTCAGTTTTTTATCATTTCACCACAACCAAGGTAATTGTTGAGTCTTGACTCAATGTTGAATCTCGCCTATTGCATGGAATAATAATGCAACACAAAATGTACTTAGAACAAGAATGTGTACACAATAAGTACATATAGTATTTCTGTATATTTCTGGGAAGACGTTCCTGGAGAATGTGTTGACTAGTCGCAGTCGATCAGCGTCTCTAGTTGGATCTCGTGATTCCTCCTCCTCGTCTTCCGGTACCAACCATTATTTATATAGTTGGTAGTCACCTATGCAGATTAGGTGGATCCTACCACAACAGTAATAAAGCCACTAAGATACAAGGAATTCCTGAGTGTTAGAGAATATGAGAAAAATAATATTAAGGAGCCACAACAATAAAAGAACAAGAATTAAGAAGACAATATATAATGACTGATATTGAATTAAAATTTTAATCGTTTCTCTCCAAGCAAGGCAATAAAGCCACTAAGACGCAAGGGGTTACTGAGTGCGAAGGAATATGAGAAAAAGAAAAACATTATTAACGGGAGAGAACAAGAAAAGAAGAGGAAATAAGAAGACAGAAGATAACGATTTACATTGCATTTAAATTTTTGAAGACCAAATTTGACTGGGAAGAAAGAAGCCGGAAGAGAGTTCCACAAGCGAGAAGTGCGAGAAAAGAAATTGCTATCATAGAACTTACGATTACATCAAGTCATATCAACTGTAAAATTATGAAACCTCACCTCCAGTCAGTTATGTGCCATGCGTGATACACGCTTAGGCGATCATGTATATTTAGATACATGACTGACGAGGCAGATTTTTCCCGGCAGTAGGTTGCCATTTCTTTCTGTGGTTGACCAGTTGACATCCAAGGCTATAGAACCCAGTCTGTCTTGCTATTTACCCATAGCTGGGAGAAGAAGAGGAGTCATACCTTTCCCAAGGGTATTAGTACGTAAGTGAGTATAATGGATTCAATCAGAATTCGAACTCGGCTCTCCGATTCCTCAATCCGAGCCGCTATCCATTACTCCACCGTCTTCATCTGCCTTAAATTTATAAACTTTAGTGGGAGTTTTCTTCATACCCTTTTCGTTTAAGACAGCTTTGCTTTGTCTTCTAGTTACATGTGCTATCCATTTTAGTTGTTGCTGCTGTTGGAAGTCCTCAAATGTTGTGGGTTTTTTTATTTGGTAAACCGCTTTGTGATTATGAATCGCCAGTCTATAGGGCCTAATGAAGGATTGTCTTTGCGACCAAAATGATTCATTCCTTTGAAACCATTCTTAATCATTGATCTGCCAAAAGAGTTTATATATAGCTGATAGTTCAGACATTTGTGGGCGGGTTGGACGCCATACATGGCAACTATTTGAGTGTCTAGAATTGACGAGGCTATTTAAGAACATGACCCGTGCTTCAGGTCAATATTTTCGTCATTCAGAATCTTACGTCGTTGGACAAAAGCTGGTAACTTATTTAGGCAAGACTTTTAAGAGACAGAAGTTGTACAGTCGGGTACAAAATGCAAATTCCGGCACGATTATATTATTTCCGTCACGCATAGCGTCTTTCAAATAATCATAACTGCGACACGATTACTTGGACAATTCTCATTAGAAAATTTCTTAAATTGAACATTTTTTCAAATCCTGTTTGGTTTCATTGAGAAAAAGAAAGAGAAAAAGAAAGAGAGAATGAAAGAGAAGATATAGTTGCGATAACGTCTGCATATGCTTATCGTCTGCTTCAGTGAAATGAAAAACTGTGGAGTCGGTAGTCATGGCTACATGCAAAATAAGTAAGAGAACTGTAGGACAAACAGAATTAACAAAGATTGCAATAAACAATAACAAGAAATAAGAAAAGAATAAGGCAAGAAAAAATAAATGTAGTGCAAATTAACAGTAATAAGGCAAATTAACACTAATAAGGCAAATTAACAGTAATAAGGCAAATTAACAGTAATAAGGCAAAGCAACAGTAATGAGGCAAATTAAGAGTAATGAGGCAAAACAACGGTAATTAGGCAAAGCTACAGTAATAAGGTAAATTAGCAGTAATAAGGCAAATTAACAGTAATAAGGCAAAGCAACAATAATAAGGCAAAACAACAGTAATAAGGCAAATTAACACTAATAAGGCAAAGCAACAGTAATAAGGCAAATTAACAGTAATAAGGCAAAGTAACAGTAATGAGGCAAATTAAGAGAATGTGGCAAAACAACAGTAATTAGGAAAAGCTACAGTAATAAGGTAAATTAACAGTAATAAGGGAAATTAACAGTAATAAGGCAAAGCAACAGTAATAAGGCAAAACAACAGTAATCAGACAAAGCATCAATAATAAGACAAATTAACATTAATAAGGCAAAGCAACAGTAATAAGGCAAATTAAAAGTAATAATGCAAAGCAACAGTAATAAGACAAAGGAGCAGTAATAATGCAAATTAACAATAATAAGGCAAATTAACAATAATAAGGCAAAGCAACAGTAATAAGTCAAAACAACAGTAATAATCAAATTAACATTAATAACGCAAAGCAATAGTAATAAAGCATATTAACAGTAATAAGGCAAAGCAACAATAATAAGGCAAAACAACAGTAATAAGGCAAATTAACACTAATAAGGCAAAGCAACAGTAATAAGGCAAATTAACAGTAATACGGCAAAGCAGCAGTAATAAGGCAAATTAAAAGTAATAATGCAAAGCAACAGTAATGAGGCAATAGTAATGAGGCAATAGTAATGAGGCAAATTAAGAGTAATAAGGCAAAGCAACAGTAATAAGGCAAATTAACAGTAATAAGACAAAGCAACATTAATGAGGCAAATTAACATTAATAAGACAAAGCAACATTAATAAGGCAAATTAACAGAAATAAGACAAAGCAACAGTAATAAGGCAAAGCAACAGTAATGGGGCAAATTAACAGTAATAATGCAAAGCAACTGTAATAAGCAAATTTACAGTAATAAGGCAAAGCAGCAGTAATAAGGTAAAACCACAGTAATAAGATAAATTAACACTAATAATGCAAAGCAACAGTAATAAGGCAAAGCAACAGTAATAAGGCAAATTAACAGTAATAAGGCAAATTAACAGTAATAAGGCAAAGCAACAGTAATAAAGCAAAAATTTCACAAATGTCGCTACAGAATCACAAAGAAAGGACTGTGCCAAATAACAGAAACCACATCACTTGAGGACTACCAGCCACTGCAATAACTAAAATGAATAGCATGTGTAACACGAAGAGAAAATAATGAAATAACCAAGATACTGACTTTTACATTATATTGACATTACTCAGCACTTTACATAAAAGGTTAGGTTGGAAGTAGCCATCAATACTGGAAAGAGTGACAACTACTGGACCTATGAAACTGGTTTTCCTAAAAAAAAATTGTTTTAAAATAAGATTTTATAAATTTCAAAAGAAAACCTTTACTGGCTGCTCGGTCAGTGAATCCCAAATATTTCTTTATAAGGAATTATTATTACTATTACTGTTATATTCTCCGTCATTTTTTCTATTTGATCCTAATTCCTATACTTTTACTTTTACTTTCTCTTTCACTTTCACTTTCACTTTCTCTTTCTTTTATTCTTTTTTATCTTTTCTTTTCTGTCTTCTTTACGTCACTTTCTATTTTTTTTCTCTCTCCTTGTTCTTTTCACTTCACCTTTCCTCCTTCCTTTTATTTACTATCTCTCTTTTCCGCTCTCGTATTTTCTCTTCCCTGTCACGATCATTATTCTCTCTCCTTTTCTTCTAAATTTCTTTTCTATCCTTGTTCGTATGACTTACCGTATTTGACGGCATAAGGTAAACTTCTTTAATAAAAGTATCTTTTAAAATTCTCCTGCGTCTTATATGTAGGTGTTATGACCAAGTAAATGGTTAAGAATTAACAAAACAAGTGGTTGCAGATAAATAGTGTATTGAACCGTAAATACAACGGAATTGTGTTACACAACTTGCCAGTGTGTATCGGTTGACCAGCGTTCAATTTATATCCCCGTTAATATTTAACAGTCCCCCAACGAGGCATATATGTGGCACAAGGCCGAATTTAACGTGGGTCATCCAAAAAATCCCCGTAGAACCCGCATAAATGGGTTCGGGTCTGTCTACCTCCCCGGACTAAACTCTGCCCTTCGGCATAGCCTCGTCCGGGTTCCTCCCTGCCCAAAGCAGAGAGTTCGACAGGAGCCGCGAACAGCCTCAGTAGAACAGTCTATATCGCCGTTAATATTTTACAGACCCCCATGAGTGATATATGTGGCACAAGGCCGAGTTTAACGTGGCTCATCCGAGCCCGTAGGCTCGGCAAAAAAATCCCCATAGAACCTGCATAAACGGGTTCAGGCTCTGTCTACCTCACCGGACGAAACTCTGCCTTTCGGCACAGCCTCGTCCGGGTTCCTCTCTGCCTTGGGCAGAGAGTTCGACAGGACCTGCGAACAGTCACAGCCTCGGAGGAACAGTCTATATCAGCGTTCCCCTCGCGGCTTACTTTTCCAACTACGTCATAGTAAGTGGAAGAGTCCATAATAGACAGATTAGAGGGAAGACACTACAACAGTAGGTTTACTAATTTT
>OZ038516.1:65696274-65706274 GCA_964036315.1 Acanthosepion esculentum
ACTGTTCCCTTGATGATTCTTGGATGGACTTTGAAGATGGAAGCTAGAATATGAATGTTGGTACCATTACTCAAATGATTATTTCTCAAATGATTATATCCTCTCGCCATTGCTCAGTTGGGAAGAGAGTGGGTCTGACACAAAACAATTTTAACCTGCTCTCTTGTTAGCTGAATATCTCAAAGTGTTTTTCAGTGTTTCTCACGACAAATGGTGTCAAGATGGCTAAACGTTTTATCTAAAAACATGAAAAAAATAAACTCAATTAGTTTAGTTTTTTTTTTTTTTTTAGATATTTAACATTTTGTCGGATGAACAATTATGCTGTTACACGATTTGGACAATTTTGTTGTTACACCCGGTACATATATATATATATATATATATATATATATATATATATATATATATATATATATATATATATATATATATATATATATATATATATAAAGATATTTTTGAAGGTACAAAATTTTATCCCAGCAATAAACGTATGAAGCTTGATATTACTAGACATATTAAAAACGGGCGAAGCAACCTGTTTCGCTCCCGCTCAACAAGCTTACAACGGGAGATTTAATTTAAATTAAAAAACACAGAAAATGTACAATGAAAAGGAAAAAGGTTTTAACCTGTTTCCTTTCTAGCTGAGTAACTAAATTTTTTGTCAATGTTTCTTACGACAAATGGTACCATGATGGCTAAACGTGTTATCTAAAAACCAGGGAAAAAAGAAATTCAATTAGTTTAGTGTTTTATTTTGGGTATTAAACATTTTGTTGGATGGGCAATTATACCATCCTATTACACGATTTGGGCAATATTCCTGTTACACCTGGTTAAGTAGAAAATAACGGTTGACCCTGAAGTTGAACAGGTTAGGCTAGTAGTGATCGCGGTGCTTTGTGGGAAGAAGTTCTTTGAGTAGAATTTACATCTCACCAATGGAATGCAAAGGGAATAAAGGTTGTTCTTTACAATTTGCGTGGCATGGTAGGTCTTGGACGTGATGATTAGAACTGGTGAAACTGAGGGCTGTAGTTCGTCTGAATACTTTGCATGGAAATAGCGATATAGCAGCGAGAGGCTCACGACATTTTGTTTCTTGGAAAGGGACTGTAAGGTAGAAAATAATTCATCACCCACAAGGACGCTGGGATGAATTTGGACTCTATCGAGACTGGAAAATGAAAACGAGGCAGCACCTGTCCATATATGGCAGCAGTATTCCATTCTTTTCCGGAAACTGCTCTTATAACGGTAAAGGAGAGCAAGAGAAGTCAGTGCGGGAAACCGACAGCTATCTTGAATTATTTGTTACTAATTTTCACCCTATACAAGACCCAAGAGCCATTCAAGGTAGAGGGTTACTGAAGGCGAGTAGCAAAAATAATGGGCGCTGTTTATGAGTATATGTGCGAAGATAACACTTCTCTTTTATAAAAAGCCTTCAGCACGGAAGCTATCATAAATTTTTTACTAATTTCACCCTATACAAGAGCCATTCAAGGTAGAGGGTTACTGAAGGTGAGTGGCAAAAGTAATGGGCGCTGTTTATGAGTATATGTGCGAAGATAACACTTGTCCTTTATAAAAAGCCTTCATCACGGACGCTATCTTAATTATTTTTACTAATTTCACACTAGACAAAACCCAAGAGCCATTCAAGGTAGAGGGTTACTGAAGGCGAGGGGCCAAAGTAAGGGGCCCAGTTGATGAGATGTGTGTGAAATATAAAGTTGACCTTAAACTTGAACAGGTTAAGATTGTAGTGATCGAGGAAGCATCCTCTTGGGTGTCGGTTCCACAAAATAGTGTTTCGTGGGAAGAAGCTGTTCGAGTGGAACTTACATCTCACGAAGGTAATACGAATGGAATGAGAGATATTCGCTCTGATTTTAGTCTTGGCCGTGACAGTTAGAACTGGTGAAACTGTGGGCTGTAGTTCGTCTGAATACTTTGCATGGAAATAGCGATAGAGGAGCCAGAGGCTTGCTATGTTTTTTTTCTTGGAAAGGGGCTGAAAGGTAGAAAATAATTCATCACCCACAAGGACACTGAGATGAAATTGGACTCTATCGAGAGTGGAAAGTGAAGCCGAGGCAACTCCATTTATCATATGGCATCTGTTACTCATCTTATAATATAGCAAAGTGTGCGTTTAGATAACTCTGCCATGAAGGATATAATTGCAATGCAAGGTTCAATTATGCATATTAAGGAAAACACTTCTCTCGTGAAGGCTTTTCAAATCCCATATCGACTAACTGTGAGTAGACATCTCTATTTCAAACACTGATTTTCACTCTCATCTTTCCCTCTCTCGTCTTTCTCTTTCATCTCCCTCGTCTTTTCATCTCTCTTTCTCTCTTTTTCTCACTTTCTCGTATCCCTCTATCAGCTTCGCTTCATCTTTCTTTTTCTCTCTCATTCTTGGTACATATAGATAGATAGATAAGGAACGGGCAGAGATAGATAGATAGATAGATAGATAGATATGAAGAGGCAGATAGATAGATAGATAGATAGATAGATATGAAGAGGCAGATAGATAGATAGATAGATATGAAGAGGCAGATAGATAGATAGATAGATAGATAGATAGATAGATAGATAGATAGATAGATATAAAGAGGCAGATAGATAGATAGATAGATAGATAGATAGATAGATAGATAGATAGATAGATATGAAGAGGCAGATAGATAGATAGATAGATAGATAGATAGATATGAAGAGGCAGATAGATAGATAGATAGATAGATAGATAGATAGATAGATAGATAGATAGATATGAAGAGGCAGATAGATAGATAGATAGATAGATATGAAGAGGCAGATAGATAGATAGATAGATAGATAGATATGAAGAGGCAGATAGATAGATAGATAGATAGATAGATAGATAGATAGATATAAAGAGGCAGATAGATAGATAGATAGATAGATAGATAGATATGAAGAGGCAGATAGATAGATAGATAGATAGATATGAAGAGGCAGATAGATAGATAGATAGATAGATATGAAGAGGCAGATAGATAGATAGATAGATAGATAGATAGATAGATAGATAGATAGATATGAAGAGGCAGATAGATAGATAGATAGATAGATAGATAGATAGATAGATAGATAGATAGATAGATATGAAGAGGCAGAAATAGATAGATAGATAGATAGATAGATAGATATGAAGATGCAGTAATAGATATATAGATAGATAGATTTGAAGAGGCAGTAATGTATATATATATATATATATATATATATATATATATATATATATATATATATATATATACACACTACCTAATTATAATCAAACACGATGCATCCTGTGAAAATTAATTATAATCTCAGAAGCATTGACGAATATCAGTTTTATTGAATGTATCAGATATTGTTACCGAAAAGGCGGGAAAAAATCACTGGAAATACTCTCTAAAATTCATTGAACAATTCAAAGAGATAATGACTACGCAATCAAAGGAATAATTATTTTGAACAGGATTCGATTTCATTTCAATAATATATATATATATATATATATATATATATATATATATATATATATATATATATATAAGTAGAGAGAGTTACAAATTTAATATAAAGAATATTTAGCGAATGCATTTTGCTATTTAATTACTTATCAGTGATTTTTCGCATTTATATATACTATATAATAACAATAATAATAATGATGATGATGATGATGATAATGATGATGATGATGATGATGATGATAATAATAATGATGATAATAATAATGATGATGATAATAATAATAATGATGATGATGATGATAATGATGATGATAATAATGATGATGATAATAATGATGATGATGATAATAATGATGATGATAATAATGATGATGATGATGATAATAATAATAATGATGATGATAATAATGATGATGATGATGATGATGATGATGATAATATTAATAATGATGATGATGATGATAATGATAATAATTACAATAATAATAATAATAATGATAAAGGCGCAGAGAACCAGGCGTTATGAAGAAAGAAACCGATTCTTCTGGCAAAACAAGATCTTCAAAAAGATGTCAAGAAACTATATCGACAACTGGAAAAAAATAAAATAGAAATAAATAACCCAGCTGATATCCAAGAAGTCGAGGAGTTCTGGTGTAAGATGTGGGTAAACTGAAGAATGCACAATGAAAGACTTACATGCATCAAGCAACAGCAGGAACAACGCATACATATAGAGTGCCAAAAATGGACGGATATCTATATTACTGAAACAATTGCTGCCATCTGCAAAAACAAAAACTGAAAAGCACCAGGAATAGATCAAATAGTCAATTTTTTAGTCAAGACCTCGCACGGACATACAATGATATAATCATAAACCCAGAAAAATTCCCCAAATGGCTCACGTAAGGAGTAACATACCTACTCCCGAAAAGTGAAGAGACACAGAACCCGAAGAACTATAGACCCATCACCTGCCTACCAACAAGGTCCAAAATCCTCACTTCTATCATAACCGAGAAGATATATAACTTCCTTGAGAAAAACAAGAACAGAATGGATGCAAAAGAGGAAGTTACGGATGTAAGGAGCAACTAATTATCAATAAAACAATATTGGAAGAGGTGAAAACAAGGAAAAGAAACTTATAGATAGCATGAATCGACTCCAGAAAGGCGTTTGACAGTTTACCACATCCATGGATAGAGACTAAAAATATACAGAGTATACCCCCACGACGGTCAAATTCATAACGTAGAGAATGAAAAGACTGGAAGACTACTCTAAATCTAAACCATACAAACGGGTCATTAACGTCGAGATCAATCAATATCAAAAGCTGAATCTTCCAAGGAGATTCATTGTCACCACTACTCTTCTGTCGTGCATTAGCGCCAATCAGCTGCCTACTGAACAACATTAGCTACAGATACAAGTCATCTCTTCCATACTGATGATCTTAAAACGTTTGACAAGGATGACAACTAGCAGAAAGACCTACTCATCATTGTCAAAACCTTCAGCGAAGACATTAGGATGGAGTTTGGAATCGACAAATATGCCAAAGTCAACTTCAAAGGCGGTAAACTAATGAAAACTACAGATTTAGACCTATGTATAAACAAGATTTTAAAAAAAACTTAGGAATTAAAAGTAGACAGAATACAACATTCAGTTATGAAGAAAAAGATGGGAAAAGAATATAATTGAAGAGTGTGTTTGATATTAGAAAGCGAACTAAATGGGGGTCAATAAAATGAAGGCTATCAACACCTTAGCTATATCGTTAGTAACATATCATATATTGATAGGCTGTACGTACCAAGCGTTTTAGGAGGCCGAAGTCTAATCAAGCGTAAACTAACTCTAAAACAAGGAAAATAAATTTACGGATAGCATGGATCGACTCCAGAAAGGCTTTCAACAATGTCCCACACTCATACAACGGTCAAATTCATGAAAGCCTGGAAGACTACAATAAATCTAAACCAGACAAACGGGTCATTAACGTCGAGACCAAACAACATCAAAAGCTGGATCTTCCAAGGAATTCATTGTCGCCACTACTCTTCTGTCATGCATTAGTATCACCCAGCTACCTACTAAACAACATTAACTACAGATACAAGTCACAGAACGGCAAACTGAATCATCTGATGATCTGAAAATGTTTGCCAAGGATGACAACCAGCAGAAAGACCTACTCATCATTGTCAAAACCTTCAGCGAAGACATTAGGATGGAGTTCGGAATCGAAAAATGTGCCAAAGTCAACTTCAAAGGCGGTAAACTAACGAAAACTACAGATTTAGACCTATATACAGGGTGACCAAAAACAATGGGAACTTTTTAACAATCCCATAAAACCAAGAGTGATGGAAGAAAAATATTTAATTCATAGTAATTGAAACCTTAAAACATGCCATTTAAGCAACAATGATGGAATTTTCATTTCTCTTTTAAATTACGTCCTGTAGATGGCGTCCTCCTGTACGAATGCATTCTTGAAATCTGCTGTTGAGATTCCTCATTGACTGCTGCAACATCTCAGCTGGGATACTGTGAATTTCATTCTCGTTACTAAAATGGCGAAATGTTTACTTGCTCAAGGTCACTGTCTCGCAGTGTTACCACTTGCTCATGTCTGGCAATACGCACTTAAAAATTTCCCGTTTTTTGGGGTCACCCTATATAAACAATATTAAAAAAAAATAAAAGAAAGAAGAAACAATGTTCTCACAAGTACAGCCCACATTTCACGAAGGGCTTTATCTATGTAAAATATATATATATATACATATATATATATATATATATATATATATATATATATATATATATATATTGTCAGTGGAAAGTGTCATGATGCCATTTCTAACATGATGTCTCTGGGCGGGACCCGGGAAGAAATGTGTACACGCCCGAAATCAAAGAAAATAAAAACAATAATAAGAAGAAATATTGAAAAGAAGGGGAAAAAACACATCGATAGCATGGGTCAACCACAGAGGGGGGCTCGACACTGAACCACACTCATGGATAGAGAAGAGTTTAAAAATATACAATGACCCACAACGGTTAAATTCCTGAAAAGCTGGAAGACTACATTAAATCTAAACCATAGAAATGGATCATTATCATCGAGACTGAATCTTCACTGTCACCACTACTCTTCTGTCGTGCATTAGTGTCCCCCAGCTGCCTACGGAACAACAGGCATCTTCAGGCATGGCTAATATTTGTTTCACATTCAGATAATTTCAGATAAACTCCGATACGAAAATAAATGTAATACTGGTCGAAAGATGGCTTTTATTAACAGTTACAAAATTTTGGCGCGTGTAGGATGTGTTATTTCACAGGATGTATCGTGTTTGATTATGATTAGGTAGTGTGTGTGTATATATATATATATATATATATATATATATATATATATATATATATATATATATACATTACAGCCTCTTCATATCTGTCTGTCTGTCTATCTAGCTAGCTAGCTATCTATTACTGCCTCTTCATATCTATCTATCTATCATCTATCTATCTCAGTCAGTTCATTTTCTATCTATCTATTACTGCCTCTTCATATCTATCTATCTATCATCTATCTATCTCAGTCAGTTCATTTTCTATCTATCTATTACTGCCTCTTCATATCTATCTATCTATCATCTATCTATCTCAGTCAGTTCATTTTCTATCTATCTATTACTGCCTCTTCATATCTATCTATCTATCTATCTATTACTGCCTCTTCATATCAGTCTATCTATCTATCTATCTATTACTGCCTCTTCATATCTATCTATCTATCATCTATCTATCTCAGTCAGTTCATTTCCTATCTATCTATTACTGCCTCTTCATATCTATCTATCTATCTATCTATTACTGCCTCTTCATATCAGTCTATCTATCTATCTATTACTGCCTCTTCATATCTATCTATCTATCATCTATCTATCTCAGTCAGTTTATTTTCTATCTATCTATTACTGTCTCTTCATATCAGTCTATCTATCTATCTATCTATTACTGCCTCTTCATATCTATCTATCTATCATCTATCTATCTATCATCTATCTATCTCAGTCAGTTCATTTTCTATCTATCTATTACTGCCTCTTCATATCTATCTATCTATCTATTACTGCCTCTTCATATCAGTCTATCTATCTATCTATTACTGCCTCTTCATATCTATCTATCTATCATCTATCTATCTCAATCAGTTCATTTTCTATCTATCTATTACTGCCTCTTCATATCTATCCATCTATCTATCTATTACTGCCTCTTCATATCTATCTAGCTAGCTATCTATTACTGCCTCTTCATATCTATCTAGCTATCTGTTACTGCCTCTTCATATCTATCTAGCTATCTATTACTGCCTCTTCATATCTATCTGTCTATCTATTACTGCCTCTTCATATCAATCTATCTATCTATCTATTACTGCCTCTTTATATCTATCTAGCTATCTATCTATCTATCTATTATTTAATAATAAAACACTAAAAAAAACATGTTTCGACCTGTATTAGATTTATTTTCATCTTGGAAGTTAACTGAAAATGTAAAAAAATAATATCTATGCTTGAAGATGATAAAAGAATTATCGAAAGTACGAGTAAATTGACGGAACATTTAAACCATTTTACAATTTTATAAAACAAGGATCGCGTCATTCAAGGAGTGCTTAGGAAGTTAATACTTTATTAAAGTTGTTAGCGAAATTAATTCGCCATTAAATGCATTAACTTTACTGATTTGTTCTTTGTATAACTACTTCTTTATAATATTAATTATACTGCACCATTTTATATATATATATATATATATATATATATATATATATATATATATATATATATATATATATATATATATATATATATATATATCACCACTATTTTGAATGATTTGTTGTCGCTTGACAGGCAGCTTCTTCGAGAACTTTTGAGTAAAATTCCGCAAGTTTTGACGTGAAACCCTTTTTGACAAACGCCTGAATCTGATTTTCATTGCATAAAGTTTTGCCTATCGATGTGTTTTATAACGATTGTCAAAAAGCAAAAACTGGTTGGCACAAGGCCAGGTGAGGGTGTAGGTGTGGTAGAACAAAGTAACCGACTTCCAAATCCTCTGTTGTTCCTGTTGTATGCGGCCTTGCGTTGTCATAGAAGAGAACAAAATGTTTCTATTGGGGTACGCAGGGTGCTTTTCAAACCTTTATAGACACGTTGCACCTGCTGAACGTATAAATGGGCATTTAGCGTTTCATTGCATTTTAAGAACTCTAAATTATCTTACCACATGCACAATATTATATTTGTTTTCCATGGATTTCACCTTTTAGGATCAGTCATGGAGTTATCAACCTTTTGCTATTTGCGTTGTACATTGTTGTAGGCAACCCACTATTCATCACCTGTCATGACATATCTTAAGGAATGGTAATACATTTATCTATATTTCTGAGATGAGGTATTATGTTCACTATTTACATTATACGCACTATTGCCCTCATCTTTGTCGCCATATTTATTACAACATTTCGGCCGTTGTACGCCCCGGCCTTCTTCAGGTGGTTGGAATGTCGAACTGAACCCTTTATTTCGCTCACCGGGGTAGACTGTTCTTGTTCCACGTGCTATGTTTAATGGATGTCAGTTATCAGTTATCTCCTGTTAATTCCCCTCTCCAAGTTCTCCACTGCTTTAACCGGGTATTGAACTCACACTATGTGGGTCCTGTCACTGGATCTAACTAATACCTTTATCCACTGTGCCATGTGTCCTTGGCCGAAACGTTGTAATAAATATGGCGACAAAGATGAGGACAATAGTCCGAATAATGTAAATAGTATACATAATACCTCATCTAAGGAATATAGACAGATCCTGAAGAGCCGAAACGTTGTAATAAATATGGCGACAAAGATGAGGACAATAGTGCGAATAATGTAAATAGGGTAACACATTTGTCATTACCATCTGTTACCAAAAATGAAAGATATTTCGATTACAGAGACAATGGTAGTATCGGTAGTAAATTCTGATTCTGAAGATTTTAGAAATTTTCCAGGTTTCAAATAAAAAATATAGTTATATATTTGTCTTGAGCTATTTTGTCCTGAAATTGATGTCTCAAGACCCCCCAGTGCCCTTTGAACCAGCCCTACTTAACCTATCATCTCTTTCAGCCCAACTTACACCCCTTGTGTGCCAATTAACCTCAAGGAATGTATTTGTTTGGCAGCACTACCGATTGCAAACACAGCAAAATAATTCTACCGTTATTATGCACTTTAGGAAGTCAAAATCACACTTCAATTTCAGAGCAAACTTAATATTTCAATTGATTTGGCTAGAAATGACACAATGTGCCCTATCACGCCAGATTGTCAGCTCCAGTGTCAGCCTCAAATAGCCTGCACACTGGTGCAAATTAATTCAAACAAAACGAATAATTCC
>OZ038516.1:65716274-65723774 GCA_964036315.1 Acanthosepion esculentum
AGTATAGTATAGGAGATGAGGAAATTGAACATAGAATAGTCTGTGCTAGAGGTAGTTTCACCCAATACCGCAAGTTGCTACAAAACTGAAACATTAACCTAAGAAATGGAGTCATCTACTTAAACAGCCTCGTCAGATGTAAACATTCATATGGATGACATTCATGGCGCCGAACCGATTCAGATATGTCTAGACTGTCAGCTGTATATCATTATTTTCTCAGACGGCGTTGAGCGAAAAAAGCCTGTAGATCTTAGCGAGGACAATCCTTCTTCGAATCCATGAACTGGCGCTACATGATCGCAAACAAAGAACTGTACCAAATAACAGAAACCACATCACCTGAGGACTACCAAGAGCTGCAACAACTAAAATCAATAGCAAATGTAACTCGAAGTGAAAATAATGACATAATCAATATGTTTCATTTACGACTTTACCCACTATTTCGAAAAAATGGTTAGGCCGCAAGCACGCCCCCTCATCGCTAATGGAAAGAGTGAAAATAGTTTGACTTTAATTTCAACTGCCAGTAGCACTGACTGCTCGGTCAGTAAATGCCGAAAGTTTCCTGATAAGGAAACGGTCATTAATATCATTACTATATGACGTTGTTAATACAAAACAAATACGATACAGTTTGGATAAGAAGGATCTTGAACAGAAAGCCATCATCTATCAAGGGTTCCAAGAAACAGAAATCATGATAAACCTTTCGAAAACAGATGTTATGATCTGGAATTGGAATGAAATCAATCAGGGCACCAACCCTGAATCCATAATAAAAATTCAGATTGTAGATTTAGTAAATTTTAAACGTTTCAAATATCTCGGTGTATGGCTCAGTTATAAGAAATTTAGTATAGGAGAAAAGGAAAGTGAACATAGATTAGACTGGGCTAGGGATAGTTTCTCCCAATACTACACATTGCTACAAAACCAAAACAACATAAAACCTAGTCGACAATCATCGAACAATTACTCTAAACAACAGAAATCAAGATAAACCTTTCGAAAACAGAAACTATGATCTGGAATTTGAATTAAATCAATCAGAGCACCAACCCTGAATCTATTATAAAAATTCAGATTGTGGATTTAGTAAAGAGAAAAGGTAAGTGAACATAGATTAGGCTGGGCTAGGGATAGTTTCTCCCAATACTACACATTGCTACAAAACCAAAACAACCTAAAATCTAGTCGTATTCTTAAGTAGTCTCGAAATGCATGTCACCAACGGGAGATGAGTATTCCTTAAATAGATAATTCAAGGTGGACTCCCTTTATCAAGATGCTGCTCCCGAAATTGGTAACGACACGCTTCAGCTATAGGAGTGTTTTCTCTTAAAAGCTTCGCGTTGGGGGGAAGCACAATCTTTCTTTAGTAAGACGTCCAGGGGTACTTATTAGGTTTGGCTAATTGCGGGTTGCTGAGGCGTCTTAACCCATAGCTGGGGGAGACTGCATTCAGAGTAGCCCTTCTTTCAGCCTGCCCCCACAAAAAACCCGGGTAGATATATTTTCTCTTGGACAAGCTGATCCTAAGACAAAAATGTGTAAGATTTTTTTTTCCAATCCCTGAGGAAATCAGTTGCTACCCAAGGATGCAGGACCTAGTCTGTCTACCCTATTTAGCCAGAAAATAAACGGTTTCATGCCTTTCCCAAAGGTAAATTATGGCAAATAAAGAACCCGAGTGGAATTCGAACTCGGTTTTCCTATTCCTCCATCCGAGCCGTTATCCATTACTACATCATGCCTCCTAGAGTACACACTTAAAATAACGTTTATATTAATGTGTGACGTTATTGGTTTACATTTGGATACGCATCGAGCAGATATGAATGTACGTGAGAAAATCATAGAAAATTGTAATAAAACAGTAAAATCGACCTTGCTAACCGAAACGCTCCTCTGTGGCGAAATCGGTAAAAGCACGTCAGGCTATATGGCGGTTCCATATAGGATACAGGTTCGATTCCTGTCGGAGGATGCATATTTTCTATGGAAATTTCTCGGACATTCAGGCCGGTAAATACTGTTTATTATAAACAGAGCATTTACTGAAATATTTGTATCTCTAAAGAGAATGTATAAACATAAAAATGTCTTAAAATTTATATATATGTGTGTTTGTTTGTTTGTGTAGATGGTAAGGAGGGTTGTGTGGATATTTTGTCGATAGCTTTATTTGAATGTGGTAGGTAGGTCATTCAACCTTCGCTGTACACCAAAAATAAATTCGTTGTCTCAGCGGAGAAAATAAATTGTTTCTTTGGGTCGTGGTTAATTAAATCGATATCGGCACTGAAAATCGAAAGACTATATTCCCCATCTGCGGCGCTCAAAAGCACTCAGATCCGTTGAGATTGTTTATCTGAATCCGTCGATTACTTTGCCTAGCAATCTGAAGAATTTACTCTTTTGACCTCGACGGGAGGATAGTCTTGTTTCGTCTATTTCTCTTTCAAATATTCTTCCATACAAAAAAAAAGAAGAAAAAAAAAAACAGAAACAAATCATCGAGGAAAAAACCCAAAGTTGAATGCAGGTGGTGCATTAGCGTTTCCTATAGAGCGAATAAAATGTCATATATACATTAGACCCAAAAGAACACGTGAACTTTAAACTTTAAAATACATAAGCAGTAAAAAAATAAAAAAAACGAAGTTGAAATTCACAGAAACACATATGCATAATACCAGACAACTTAACCCACTGAAGATGGTCTCAGATGAGATTGAAAGTACTTGGGAAAATAAAAACTATTTGAAAGAAAACTTTGGTATTTTTCTTAATCAATTTTCTAAGTCTACCAAAAATTTAATCCGTGAACTTGAAAGGATCAAAAGGAAAACTAATCGACATATGTCTAAATTATTTAACGAAACCTGTTTGAACGAAAATATGCTGCCTATATATATATATATATATATATATATATATATATATATTAAACATGTTGTGTTGAATGCTAAAGACAACATAGTCCTGCATATTTTCTTTTGAATTTTCTCATATTTTCTAATGAGACTTTTTATTTGAAAATTATATCGAAATAAATATTGTCCGTGCGATAACCTAGTACTTTCGAACATCATTGATATATATATAATCTTCAAATAAAAAGTCTCATTAGAAAATATGAGAAAATTCAAAAGAAAATATGCAGGACTATGTTGTCTTTAGCATTCAACACAACATGTTTAAAAGAAAAGTTGCTGCCAAATTACACACACACACACATGTATATATATATATATATATATATATATATATATATATATATATATATATATATATATATATATATATATAATGTTATTAGTAGTAGTAATCTTATAAATATAAGTAACTACACTCGTTTCGGAAAAACTTCGGTTTCTTGATTTGCAAATAATCAAATCAATATCGAAGGAAAAAAAGGTATTAAAAAAGAGAGAGCCGAGAATATGAACGCCTGTCGAAAACAATCATTCAGCATGCAGGTCCAAAGCCCAGAGAAAAAAAAACCGATACGAGTACGCAACTAACTAAATAAAGTGCTCAATACGATAAGTAGAGCAGACCTAGTTAAACCTAGAGAGCCAGACAAACCTACCAAGGTTTCACCTATGCGGATCGTCAGGGAAGGCCGGCTAAAGAGGTAAAAAAAAGGAAACGGTATGCTTATAGTCAATAAACAAAAGACCAAAACCACGTGACCTAAGACAAAAAAAAACAACAACAACAACGGGGAGGGGACGAACATTTATTCGAAAAATGGCTTGAAAGGGAGGGAGTTATTTAGAGACAAACACGGACAACAGGGGTTAAACAACTATTTATTCCGGGGAGACGAGGCCTAATTCAATAACCAAGATTTTCTATGTCTGCATTTGCTTAGAATTTACGTTTTAGAATTTAATAAATCTTTGGGTTCCCAATATAAAGCTATGGCTAATTTTTTGCTCTATACATAATTTACAGAATTTTTTACCTGCTTTATATTTAGAAAATCTTTTTAATATTTCCCATTTCAGGATTGGGTCTTTGTTATTTTCCTGTCTAATTTTCCATAGCTAGATAGTGTAGTACTACTCAGATGATTGTAATATCGTTTTTTAAACACGTCTTGGGTAGCTCCTATGTACACTTTAGGATTTATATCATTATTGTAGTTATTTATATCCTTATAAATTTTAACCTGGTAAACCACGCACTGCTGTTGACATTTTCCCTGTAGAGGGCAGACTTTTTTGTTTCTACAATTACATCTAGAAGAAGTAATGCGTGGATTATCCCTAGTTTTTTTTCTTATTATATCCGTTAATTAGATTCGCTACGTTTGGCATACAACAGTAACTAAGTTTAACGCTGTTTTTATTAAATATTTTTTGTAGCTCACTTTTCTTAGGGAAATTTTGTTCCAAAAGGTTGAAAAATATTTTACCAATTTTAGTTTCTACATATAAATTAAACGGAGGATTGAACCACAAAATATTTCTATGTGGATTCTTACGTTTATTCTGGGTTTCCTTATTATCATTTATGTCAATGTATTCTAACTTATCTTTATGGCCACTAGAGCTTGCTATTTGGCCAGCCTTCCCTGACCATCCGATTAGGTGAAATCATGGTAGGTTTGTCTGGCTCTCTAGGTTTAACTAACTATATATATATATATATATATATATATATATATATATATATATATATATATATATTAGGCGTTTCTTATCCAAAGTAACTAATAGCAACGGCGAGAATCGAAACATAAACAATAATATTAATATTTTTTATAAAAATCAGATGAACGATAACTACAAACAGGATGAATGCCGAATGAATAACATTATAAAAAAATACATAGCACCAGTTGATAATAGCAAAAAAATTAGATTAATTATTTATTATATAAAATTTAAAACTTGTAACCTTATAGTTAAAAATAATAATTCACCTCCTACAACAAAATTAAACAGAGCAAATATTATTTACGAATTCAAATGTCCATTAAGGAATTGTATTCCTCAAGAATCAACTTTCGTAAATAATTATATAGGCCACACTACAAATCGTTTAACACGCAGATTAACCCTACACCTTTCTGACAATAGCTCAATTAGATCTCATTTAAATATTCATGGAGACCTACCGGACACTATTCGGAATATACTTGTCGACAACACTAATATAATAGCATCATCCACTTGCAAAAAAAGGCTAAAAATAATGGAAGCCTTACTTATAAAATTAAACAAACCAACCCTTAATAATATTAACTTTGAACATGGACATAATATCTTGACCGTGTTTTGAAACAAAAACATGAATCACTTTATAAAACACACACAAACTATTTCTAATTCTAACAGTTGAAATATAATCCTTGATAATGGCTAAATGTATAGCCGAAAGCGCTCGGAAAAGAAAATTCGGACAATTTTTATATAATTTATCCTCTGAAAAGAAAAATTTTATTAGATCGCACGAGAAATTATATAAAAAACTAAATAAAAGCACCTTGTCAGTCGTTTTTAATGAAATGTGCTTGAAAGAAGGATTGCTGCCT
Source organism: Acanthosepion esculentum (assembly GCA_964036315.1). Classification (NCBI taxonomy): domain Eukaryota; kingdom Metazoa; phylum Mollusca; class Cephalopoda; order Sepiida; family Sepiidae; genus Acanthosepion; species Acanthosepion esculentum. The sequence continues at coordinate 65,721,829 of OZ038516.1, forward strand.
AAATACACAAATATATATATATATATGTGTGTGTGTGCGTGTGTGTGTGTGTGTGTGTGTGTTTAAAGACATTTTATGTGTAACATACTTTTTATAGATACATGTATTTAAGTAAATGTTCTGTTTGTAATAAACAGTATTAAACAACATTTACCAACTTGAATGTCAGAGAAATTTTCATAGAAAACTTTCGTCCTCCGACAGGATTCGAACCTGTACCCTATACGGAAACGTCATATAGCCTGACGTGCCTTAACCTTTTCGGTTCTCAAGGTCGAACGATAAAAAATTAACGTTTAAACAATGAATTAAAATATGTCGGATTAATACATGAAAAAAATTCCTATATATATATATATATATATATATATATATATATATATATATATATATATATATATATATATATATATATATATATATATATATATATATATATATATATATATATATATATATATATATATATATATATATATATATATACATATATATATATATATATATACATATATATATATATATATATACATATATATATATACATATATATACATATATATATATATATACATATATATATATATATATATATATATATATATATATATATATATATATATATATATATATATATATATATATATATATAAAGAAAAACAGTATGAATATGTGATTCTTGCATAAATATGTATGTGGTATGTAAATGAAGAAACGAAAATTTTTTACTATTACCTTCAAATCTTACTCCATCTTAATTTGAAACCTAAACTTTAAGTAAGAAAAAATACCCATCAAAAAATAGTTACAAATTACATTCATGAATTAGACTCAAACTGATAAAGATATTACCTTAACAATATTAAAATATTACTTTTAGTAAACCCTTATATTTTTTTATTATTGTCGTTTATTAATATAAGTATTCAACTCATATTAGATCCCTAATTTATTTGTAGAAAAGTTGAATATTTAAATTGCTAACAAGCATTAAATTAATTTCTTCATGGAGTTTTTAAACATTTAAATTACTATCAAACGTTAAAATGAGATAGATAGATAGATAGATAGATAGATAGATAGATAGATAGGTAATGAACAGACTGAGATAGATAGATAGATAGATAGATAGATAGATAGATATTGAACAGACTGAGATAGATAGATAGATAGATAGATAGATAGATAGATAGATAGATAGATAGATAGATAGATAGATAATGAACAGACTGGGATAGATAGATAGATAGATAGATAGATAGATAGATAGATAGATAGATAGATAGATAGATAGATATTGAACAGTCTGAGATAGATAGATAGATAGATAGATAGATAGATAGATAGATAGATAGATAGATAGATAATGAACAGACTTATATAGATAGATAGATAGATAGATAGATAGATAGATAGATAGATAGATAGATAATGAACAGACTGAGATAGATAGATAGATAGATAGATAGATAGATAGATAGATAGATAAATAGATAGATAGATAGATAGATAGATAGATAGATAGATAGATAGATAATGAACAGACTGAGATAGATAGATATTGAACAGACTGAGATAGATAGATAGATAGATAGATAGATAGATAATGAACAGACTGAGATAGATAGATAGATAGATAGATAGATAGATAGATAGGTAATGAACAGACTGAGATAGATAGATAGATAGATAGATAGATAGATAGATAGATAGATAGATAGATAGATAATGAACAGACTGATATAGATAGACAGATAGATAGATAGATAGATAGATAGATAGATAGATAGATAATGAACAGACTGAGATAGATAGATAGATAGATAGATAGATAGATAGATAGATAGATAATGAACAGACTGAGATAGATAGATAGATAGATAGATAGATAGATAGATAGATAGATAGATAGATAGATAATGAACAGACTGAGATAGATAGATAGA
>OZ038516.1:65726274-65733774 GCA_964036315.1 Acanthosepion esculentum
AGATAGATATGAAAGGACTGAGATAGATAGATAGATAGATAGATAGATAGATAGATAGATAGATATGAAAGGACTGAGATAGATAGATAGATAGATAGATAGATAGATAGATAGATATGAAAGGACTGAGATAGATAGATAGATAGATAGATAGATAGATATGAAAGGACTGAGATAGATAGATAGATAGATAGATAGATAGATAGATAGATAGATAGATAGATATGAAAGGACTGAGATAGATAGATAGATAGATAGATAGATAGATAGATAGATAGATAGATAGATAGATAGATATGAAAGGACTGAGATAGATAGATAGATAGATAGATAGATAGATAGATAGATAGATAGATAGATAGATAGATAGATATGAAAGGACTGAGATAGATAGATAGATAGATAGATAGATAGATATGAAAGGACTGAGATAGATAGATAGATAGATAGATAGATAGATATGAAAGGACTGAGATAGATAGATAGATAGATAGATAGATAGATAGATATGAAAGGACTGAGATAGATAGATAGATAGATAGATAGATAGATAGATAGATAGATAGATAGATAGATAGATAGATAGATAGATAGATAGATAGATATGAAAGGACTGAGATAGATAGATAGATAGATAGATAGATAGATAGATAGATAGATATGAAAGGACTGAGATAGATAGATAGATAGATAGATAGATAGATAGATATGAAAGGACTGAGATAGATAGATAGATAGATAGATAGATAGATAGATAGATATGAAAGGACTGAGATAGATAGATAGATAGATAGATAGATAGATAGATAGATAGATAGATAGATAGATAGATAGATAGATATGAAAGGACTGAGATAGATAGATAGATAGATAGATAGATAGATAGATAGATAGATAGATATGAAAGGACTGAGATAGATAGATAGATAGATAGATAGATAGATAGATAGATAGATAGATATGAAAGGACTGAGATAGATAGATAGATAGATAGATAGATAGATAGATAGATAGATAGATATGAAAGGACTGAGATAGATAGATAGATAGATAGATAGATAGATAGATATGAAAGGACTGAGATAGATAGATAGATAGATAGATAGATAGATAGATAGATATGAAAGGACTGAGATAGATAGATAGATAGATAGATAGATAGATAGATAGATATGAAAGGACTGAGATAGATAGATAGATAGATAGATAGATAGATAGATAGATATGAAAGGACTGAGATAGATAGATAGATAGATAGATAGATAGATAGATAGATAGATAGATAGATAGATAGATATGAAAGGACTGAGATAGATAGATAGATAGATAGATAGATAGATAGATAGATAGATATGAAAGGACTGAGATAGATAGATAGATAGATAGATAGATAGATAGATAGATATGAAAGGACTGAGATAGATAGATAGATAGATAGATAGATAGATAGATAGATAGATATGAAAGGACTGAGATAGATAGATAGATAGATAGATAGATAGATAGATATGAAAGGACTGAGATAGATAGATAGATAGATAGATAGATAGATAGATAGATAGATAGATAGATAGATATGAAAGGACTGAGATAGATAGATAGATAGATAGATAGATAGATAGATATGAAAGGACTGAGATAGATAGATAGATAGATAGATAGATAGATAGATAGATAGATAGATAGATATGAAAGGACTGAGATAGATAGATAGATAGATAGATAGATAGATAGATAGATAGATAGATAGATAGATAGATAGATAGATAGATAGATATGAAAGGACTGAGATAGATAGATAGATAGATAGATAGATAGATATGAAAGGACTGAGATAGATAGATAGATAGATAGATAGATATGAAAGGACTGAGATAGATAGATAGATAGATAGATAGATAGATAGATAGATATGAAAGGACTGAGATAGATAGATAGATAGATAGATAGATAGATAGATAGATAGATAGATAGATAGATAGATAGATAGATAGATATGAAAGGACTGAGATAGATAGATAGATAGATAGATAGATAGATAGATATGAAAGGACTGAGATAGATAGATAGATAGATAGATAGATAGATAGATAGATAGATAGATAGATATGAAAGGACTGAGATAGATAGATAGATAGATAGATATGAAAGGACTGAGATAGATAGATAGATAGATAGATAGATAGATATGAAAGGACTGAGATAGATAGATAGATAGATAGATAGATAGATAGATATGAAAGGACTGAGATAGATAGATAGATAGATAGATAGATAGATAGATAGATAGATAGATATGAAAGGACTGAGATAGATAGATAGATAGATAGATAGATAGATAGATAGATAGATAGATAGATATGAAAGGACTGAGATAGATAGATAGATAGATAGATAGATAGATAGATAGATAGATAGATAGATAGATAGATAGATAGATAGATAGATAGATATGAAAGGACTGAGATAGATAGATAGATAGATAGATAGATAGATAGATAGATAGATAGATATGAAAGGACTGAGATAGATAGATAGATAGATAGATAGATAGATAGATAGATATGAAAGGACTGAGATAGATAGATAGATAGATAGATAGATAGATAGATAGATAGATATGAAAGGACTGAGATAGATAGATAGATAGATAGATAGATAGATAGATAGATAGATAGATAGATATGAAAGGACTGAGATAGATAGATAGATAGATAGATAGATAGATAGATAGATATGAAAGGACTGAGATAGATAGATAGATAGATAGATAGATAGATAGATAGATAGATAGATAGATAGATAGATATGAAAGGACTGAGATAGATAGATAGATAGATAGATAGATAGATAGATAGATAGATAGATATGAAAGGACTGAGATAGATAGATAGATAGATAGATAGATAGATAGATATGAAAGGACTGAGATAGATAGATAGATAGATAGATAGATAGATAGATATGAAAGGACTGAGATAGATAGATAGATAGATAGATAGATAGATAGATAGATAGATAGATAGATAGATAGATATGAAAGGACTGAGATAGATAGATAGATAGATAGATAGATAGATAGATAGATAGATAGATATGAAAGGACTGAGATAGATAGATAGATAGATAGATAGATAGATAGATAGATAGATAGATAGATAGATAGATAGATAGATAGATATGAAAGGACTGAGATAGATAGATAGATAGATAGATAGATAGATAGATAGATAGATAGATATGAAAGGACTGAGATAGATAGATAGATAGATAGATAGATAGATAGATAGATAGATATGAAAGGACTGAGATAGATAGATAGATAGATAGATAGATAGATAGATAGATAGATAGATAGATAGATATGAAAGGACTGAGATAGATAGATAGATAGATAGATAGATAGATAGATAGATAGATAGATAGATAGATAGATAGATAGATATGAAAGGACTGAGATAGATAGATAGATAGATAGATAGATAGATAGATAGATATGAAAGGACTGAGATAGATAGATAGATAGATAGATAGATAGATAGATAGATAGATAGATAGATAGATATGAAAGGACTGAGATAGATAGATAGATAGATAGATATGAAAGGACTGAGATAGATAGATAGATAGATAGATAGATAGATAGATAGATAGATAGATAGATAGATATGAAAGGACTGAGATAGATAGATAGATAGATAGATAGATAGATAGATAGATAGATAGATAGATAGATAGATAGATATGAAAGGACTGAGATAGATAGATAGATAGATAGATATGAAAGGACTGAGATAGATAGATAGATAGATAGATAGATAGATAGATAGATAGATAGATATGAAAGGACTGAGATAGATAGATAGATAGATAGATAGATAGATAGATAGATAGATATGAAAGGACTGAGATAGATAGATAGATAGATAGATAGATAGATAGATAGATAGATAGATAGATAGATATATAGATATGAAAGGACTGAGATAGATAGATAGATAGATAGATAGATAGATATGAAAGGACTGAGATAGATAGATAGATAGATAGATAGATAGATAGATAGATAGATAGATAGATATGAAAGGACTGAGATAGATAGATAGATAGATAGATAGATAGATAGATAGATAGATAGATAGATATGAAAGGACTGAGATAGATAGATAGATAGATAGATAGATAGATAGATAGATATGAAAGGACTGAGATAGATAGATAGATAGATAGATAGATAGATATGAAAGGACTGAGATAGATAGATAGATAGATAGATAGATAGATAGATAGATAGATAGATAGATAGATAGATAGATATGAAAGGACTGAGATAGATAGATAGATAGATAGATAGATAGATAGATAGATAGATAGATAGATAGATATGAAAGGACTGAGATAGATAGATAGATAGATAGATAGATAGATAGATAGATATGAAAGGACTGAGATAGATAGATAGATAGATAGATAGATAGATAGATAGATAGATAGATAGATAGATAGATAGATATGAAAGGACTGAGATAGATAGATAGATAGATAGATAGATAGATAGATAGATAGATATGAAAGGACTGAGATAGATAGATAGATAGATAGATAGATAGATAGATAGATATGAAAGGACTGAGATAGATAGATAGATAGATAGATAGATAGATAGATAGATAGATAGATATGAAAGGACTGAGATAGATAGATAGATAGATAGATAGATATGAAAGGACTGAGATAGATATATAGATAGATAGATAGATAGATAGATAGATATGAAAGGACTGAGATAGATAGATAGATAGATAGATAGATAGATAGATAGATAGATAGATAGATAGATAGATATGAAAGGACTGAGATAGATAGATAGATAGATAGATAGATAGATATGAAAGGACTGAGATAGATAGATAGATAGATAGATAGATAGATAGATAGATAGATAGATAGATAGATAGATAGATATGAAAGGACTGAGATATATAGATAGATAGATAGATAGATAGATAGATAGATATGAAAGGACTGAGATAGATAGATAGATAGATAGATAGATAGATAGATAGATAGATAGATAGATAGATAGATAGATAGATATGAAAGGACTGAGATAGATAGATAGATAGATAGATAGATAGATAGATAGATATGAAAGGACTGAGATAGATAGATAGATAGATAGATAGATAGATAGATAGATAGATAGATAGATAGATATGAAAGGACTGAGATAGATAGATAGATAGATAGATATGAAAGGACTGAGATAGATAGATAGATAGATAGATAGATAGATAGATAGATAGATAGATAGATAGATAGATAGATATGAAAGGACTGAGATAGATAGATAGATAGATAGATAGATAGATAGATAGATAGATAGATATGAAAGGACTGAGATAGATAGATAGATAGATAGATAGATAGATAGATAGATAGATAGATAGATAGATATGAAAGGACTGAGATAGATAGATAGATAGATAGATAGATAGATATGAAAGGACTGAGATAGATAGATAGATAGATAGATAGATAGATAGATAGATAGATAGATAGATAGATAGATATGAAAGGACTGAGATAGATAGATAGATAGATAGATAGATAGATAGATAGATATGAAAGGACTGAGATAGATAGATAGATAGATAGATAGATAGATAGATAGATAGATATGAAAGGACTGAGATAGATAGATAGATAGATAGATAGATAGATATGAAAGGACTGAGATAGATAGATAGATAGATAGATAGATAGATAGATAGATAGATAGATAGATAGATAGATATGAAAGGACTGAGATAGATAGATAGATAGATAGATAGATAGATAGATAGATAGATAGATAGATAGATATGAAAGGACTGAGATAGATAGATAGATAGATAGATAGATAGATAGATAGATAGATAGATAGATAGATATGAAAGGACTGAGATAGATAGATAGATAGATAGATAGATAGATAGATAGATAGATAGATATGAAAGGACTGAGATAGATAGATAGATAGATAGATAGATAGATATGAAAGGACTGAGATAGATAGATAGATAGATAGATAGATAGATATGAAAGGACTGAGATAGATAGATAGATAGATAGATAGATAGATAGATAGATAGATAGATAGATAGATAGATAGATATGAAAGGACTGAGATAGATAGATAGATAGATAGATAGATAGATATGAAAGGACTGAGATAGATAGATAGATAGATAGATAGATAGATATGAAAGGACTGAGATAGATAGATAGATAGATAGATAGATAGATAGATAGATAGATAGATAGATAGATAGATAGATAGATATGAAAGGACTGAGATAGATAGATAGATAGATATATAGATAGATAGATAGATATGAAAGGACTGAGATAGATAGATAGATAGATAGATAGATAGATAGATAGATAGATATGAAAGGACTGAGATAGATAGATAGATAGATAGATAGATAGATAGATAGATAGATAGATAGATAGATAGATAGATATGAAAGGACTGAGATAGATAGATAGATAGATAGATAGATAGATAGATATGAAAGGACTGAGATAGATAGATAGATAGATAGATAGATAGATAGATAGATAGATATGAAAGGACTGAGATAGATAGATAGATAGATAGATAGATAGATAGATAGATAGATAGATAGATAGATAGATAGATAGATCACACACTTGTGCTTATTAATTGAAACAAAATGAATAATTCATTTATTTTTTAAATTTTCGTATTTTTCTCCAATAAAACAAGATCCATTTCACATGTTAGTACTTCTTATGTCCATTCCACGAAGTTGTTCCTTGCAGATTAACCACAGAATCTCAATTGGATTTAAATCAGTAGAATTTTCGAAAGCGTCTATAATACTTTGATTTGCTCACTGGTAAGGCTTTCCAGTGGCTTCATGCAGCGTAACAATTTTCGCACGATCCTTGAAGAAACGTCCATCGCAGACAATGGCCGTAGGACAACTAATCAGCAGTAGAGACAATAATGTCTGGGCATTATCAAAATTTGATGCAATCACGGATGATGCAATATTTTTCAAGGCCAAACACATTTTATCATACACCCCGAAAAAAGATTCATAGTACTGCACACTACTGCAAATGAACTAATCTGAGGAAAAAATAGAAATCGATTACACACTGTCGCTCCAGTGGGCCTAAATCTGGGGCCATATGGTGAAAGAAAGGAAACTAAAGCGGTTGTTTCAATTAATTTGCACCAGGGTATATATATATATATATATATATATATAGATAGATAGATAGATAGATAGATAGATAGATAGATAGATAGATAGATAGTCAAACCTAATGAGCCAGACAAACCTACCAAGGTTTCACTTAGGAAGATCGTCAGGGTCAGTTGCTCAGATCTGCTCTACGTTTGTATCGAGCGCTTTAGTTAGTTGTTTACTCGTATCAGGGTTTTTCTTTGGGCCTTGAACCTGTATCTGTGCGATTATTTTC
>OZ038516.1:65741274-65781274 GCA_964036315.1 Acanthosepion esculentum
AATAACACTGACATCTTATTTTAACAGATATATTTACCAAAATTACATAAAAAAGTCTTGAAATACTGAAGAGTTTATTTATTCAATAAAATCGCCCTTGACTTCAAAACACGGTCGGAATCTTCTGCAACTATTCTGGACTATCTCCTTTAAGTTGGTGAATGTTGCCCTAATCCTGGCCTTCTGTTCCTCTTCGGTGTTACAAAAAGTTTCGATGGTCTCTTGCTCAGCTGTGTCTCTCACATAATAATCAGGTGGGTTGCAATGTGGGGAGTTACGTGGCCAAATGTAAGAGTTGATGTGCTCACAGAATGTTTCTGACGGCAAACACTGGGTACTCCTGCGGGTGTGGCCTCGTACAGAGTCATGTTGCCACACATAAGTCTTCCAGCAGCTAACCTCTTGACCCAAGGTGATATTACCCCCCGCAAGGTACTTGCTGTAAGCCATTGTGTTGAGTCTGAATCTCTTGCCAACACATTTGGGAGTTCTTTTCTTATCAGAAGGATCAGAGTGAGTTTCCGAAGAGTGGTACCTTCGTAATCGCCATTACACTCATCCAACTCTTTCCGAATCCTCTGCACTCTCCTCAGATTGACATCAAAACACTCTAGAAATGTTCGTATTGGAGCTTCCGGTGCGAATGCCAAGCAGTACAGCAAGCCGTTTCTAAATTTCTGGCAAGGTGAATTGCATCTTTTTCTCATAGACGCCGTCTAATTGACCCTGCTATAAGGTGCAGTCGACAAAATCAAATGCAAACGAAGGGCATGCGCGAAACTAAAATTATAAAACGGCGACAATTTACCCATCGCACCCTCTACTTCCCTTGCTTATTTTTAATTTAATCTGCTGTTACATTTTCTATCATCTGGAATCTTATAGAACGCTATAATATTACTGCCCTTGAACCAGACTAGTTTCAGGCCACTAGATGAGTCCGTCTTTATTTAAGGACTCTACGTAAATCTTAAGCTCAAAAATGAAAGAAAACAACGTTAAACTAATCGATAATGGGAGAAGACAGTTTAACTCGATGCGTTTTGTCTGGCCGAAGATCTTTAATATATTTTTCTTCTCAGACTAAAGTAAACATCTGTTCATTGTTTTTCTATGATTTTCTGTATGCGCATTAAAAACAAAAAGTTCGAATCTTCTCAGGACATTAACTCTTTGAAGTATCGTGGTTTCCACTTGATCATACTCTTGAAATATCTACGTAGGCCAGTGTTTCTCAACCTTTTTAAGCAACGGCACAAATGAAGCTATTATTGCCTGGTGTTTTTCCGCGATTTCTTCAATGCTTGGTTGAATGTGTGATAATCAAGCCCTCATTATATTATGTGAAAATATTAATTCTTCCTTCTTTACCCTAGATCAGTGTTTCTCAACCTATTTAAGCAAAGGCACACCTAGGAGCAAATGAAAATATCATTGCCTGGAGTTTTTCCGCGATTTCTTCAATGCTTGGTTGAATGTGTGATAATCAAGCCCTCATTATATTATGTGAAAATATTAATTCTTCCTTCTTTACCCTAGATCATTGTTTCTCAACCTATTTAAGCAAAAGCACACCTAGGAGCAAATGAAAATATCATTGCCTGGTGTTTTTCCGCGATTTCTTCAATGCTTGGTTGAATGTGTGATAAACAAACCCTCATTATATTATGTGAAAATATTAATTCTTCCGTCTTTACCCTAGATCAGTGTTTCTCAACCTATTTAAGTAAAGGCACACCTAGGAGCAAATGAAAATATCATTGCCTGGTGTTTTTCCGCGATTTCTTCAATGCTTGGTTGAATGTGTGATAAACAAACCCTCATTATATTATGTGAAAATATTAATTCTTCCTTCTTTACCCTAGATCAGTGTTTCTCAACCTATTTAAGCAAAGGCACACCTAGGAGCAAATGAAAATATCATTGCCTGGTGTTTTTCCGCGATTTCTTCAATGCTTGGTTGAATGTGTGATAAACAAACCCTCATTATATTATGTGAAAATATTAATTCTTTCTTCTTTACCCTAGATCAGTGTTTCTCAACCTATTTAAGCAAAGGCACACCTAGGAGCAAATGAAAATATCATTGCCTGGTGTTTTTTCCGCGATTTCTTCAATGCTTGGTTGAATGTGTGATAAACAAACCCTCATTATATTATGTGAAAATATTAATTCTTCCGTCTTTACCCTAGATCAGTGTTTCTCAACCTTTTTAGGCAAAGGCACACCTAGGAGAAAATGAAAATATCACGGTGAATTTAGCAAAACATTTAAAGGCATACATTTAAATGTCTTCCATTAAAACCATAGATTTTTTTTAAAAATACACACACACAAATATGAATTAATTTATTTCAATGTTTCTATTCATCTATTTGTGCCGCTTATTTAGTGTGAAACCTGTGACTGGTGCTTTTCGCGATTTCTTCAATGCACAATGTGCAATAAACAAACCCTCGTTATATTATGCGAAAATATTAATTCTTCCCTCCTTCCCTAGATCAGCCTTTTAAGCAAAGGCACACGTAGGAGAAAATGAAAATATCACGACACAGCAAACTTTTTAAAGAGTATACATTTAAGTGTTATGAAATAAATCCATAGATTTAAAAAAAAAAAATACACACACAAATATGAACTTTATTTCATTGTTTCTATTCATCTATTTGTGCAGCTTATTTAGTGTGGAACTTGTGCCTGTTTTTTACGTGATTTCTTCAATGTTTGGTCGACTATGCGATAAGCAGACCCTCATTTCTTCTTCAGTTGAGCGTAGTATTTCTCGCTTCTTATTTTTGATGTTATTTAGGGTCGAGAAGCCTATTTCACATCAATAAGAAGTAGAAAATTGCAATAAAACTGATAAAGCCGTTTTAGCTAATGTGAGATATTTCTTTTGTATTGAAATCCAAAATGTATCAATGGGTACCGTCGAATGTTTTATTTTCAGCCCTCGATCACTAGAAATGGTGGCCAATTCATCTTCTTTACATAAGTTCTTTACATTCCTTAGTCAACCTAGGAGCAAATGAATTCTTATTTTTTATGTTATTTAGTGGCAAACTTTGATGAATCAATGAGTACCGTCGAATGTTTATTTTGAGACCTCGATCACTGGAAATGGTGGCCAATTCATCTTCTTTACATAAGTTCTTTACATTCCTTAGTCAACCTAGGAGCAAATGAATTCTTATTTTTTATGTTATTTAGTGGCAAACTTTGATGTATCAATGAGTACCGTCGAATGTTTATTTTGAGACCTCGATCACTAGAAATGGTGGCCAATTCATCTTCTTTACATAAGTTCTTTACATTCCTTAGTCAACCTAGGAGCAAATGAATTCTTATTTTTTATGTTATTTAGTGGCAAACTTTGATGAATCAATGAGTACCGTCGAATGTTTATTTTGAGACCTCGATCACTGGAAATGGTGGCCAATTCATCTTCTTTACATAAGTTCTTTACATTCCTTAGTCAACGTAGGAGCAAATGAATTCTTATTTTTTATGTTATTTAGTGGCAAACTTTGATGAATCAATGAGTACCGTCGAATGTTTATTTTGAGACCTCGATCACTAGAAATGGTGGCCAATTCATCTTCTTTACATAAGTTCTTTACATTCCTTAGTCAACCTAGGAGCAAATGAATTCTTATTTTTTATGTTATTTAGTGGCAAACTTTGATGAATCAATGAGTACCGTCGAATGTTTATTTTGAGACCTCGATCACTAGAAATGGTGGCCAATTCATCTTCTTTACATAAGTTCTTTACATTCCTTAGTCAACCTAGGAGCAAATGAATTCTTATTTTTTATGTTATTTAGTGGCAAACTTTGATGAATCAATGAGTACCGTCGAATGTTTATTTTGAGACCTCGATCACTAGAAATGGTGGCCAATTCATCTTCTTTACATAAGTTCTTTACATTCCTTAGTCAACCTAGGAGCAAATGAATTCTTATTTTTTATGTTATTTAGTGGCAAACTTTGATGAATCAATGAGTACCGTCGAATGTTTATTTTGAGACCTCGATCACTAGAAATGGTGGCCAATTCATCTTCTTTACATAAGTTCTTTACATTCCTTAGTCATCAACGCCATCATCATAAAGGAAGCGATCAGAAAAGAAGAAATTATATTCTTGGATACCAGCTAAAGTCGACGACGCCGACGACACGTGCTGTTCGTTTTAGTTGTTGCCGCTGTTGTAAGTCTTTAAGTCAGTGTTTGTCAAACTTTATTATTCACAGCACACCTATTTTTTTTTAAAGTATACATTTAAATGTTATGAAATAAAACTATATATTAAAACAAATTGCACACATAAATGTTTGGTCGAATAGGAGATAAGCAGAGCCTCATTTCTTCTTTAGTTGGGCGTAATCTTTCTCGTGCCTTATTTTTGATGTTATTTAGGGTTGAGAAGCTTAATTCTGATAAATAAGAAGTAGAAAATTGCAATAAAACTGATAAAACCTTTTTAGCTAAAGTAGGATATTTCTTTTGTATTGAAAACCGAAATGTATCAATGGCTACCGTCGAATGTTTTATTTTGAACCGACGCTCACTAAAAATGGAGGCCAATTCATCTTCTTTGCATAAGTTATTTACATTCCTTAGTCATCAATGCTAATGTGGGGTAAATGTGTAATACTTATTCATTTATTTAAATACTAACGCTGTATCATTTCTACTTCGGCACACACATCAGTCGTCGACGCCATCATCATAAATGAAGCGATCAGAAAAGAAGAAATTAAATTCTTGGATATGAGCTAAAGCCGCCGACGACACGTGCTGTTCATTTTAGTCGTTGCAGCTGTTGTAAGTCTTTAAATCAGTGTTTCTCAACCTTTTTAAGCAACCTAGGAGCAAATGAAAATATTGCAGCAAAACTTTTTAAAGGCTATACATTTAAATGTTATGAAATAAAACCTTATATTAAAATAAAATACAAATGTGTATTTACTTTATTTCAATGTTTCTATTCAACTGTGTGTGCAGCTTATTTAGGGTGAAATTTTTGCCTGATGTTTTTTTTTTCAACTGGAATTATTAATGTTGTAACCAAGTAAATGGTTAAGAAATAACAAAGCAAGAGTTTGCAGATAAATTGTATATTGAACAGTAAATACAACAAAAGAGTATTATCCGACTTGGGAGTGTGTGTCGGTTGACCAGCGTTCAATCTATTCTACAGTTGATATTTAGTAGACCCCCATAAGTGTAGTATTAGCACAAGGCCGAGTTTAACGTGGGTCATCGGAACCTGTAGGCTCGGCCAAAATATCCCCGTAGAACACGCATAAACATGTTCGGTTCTGTCTATCTCCCCGGACAAGGCTGTGCTGAAAGTTCGACAGCAGCTGCGAACTGTCACAGCCTCGGTAGAACAATCTATACTACTGTTCCACCGAGGCTTACTTTCCTACTAAATGTTATGAAATAAAACCATATATTAAAATAAAATACAGACACAAATATATATTTACTTTATTTCAATGTTTCTATTCAAATGTGTGTGCAGCTTATTTACGGTGAAATTTGTCTTGAATTTTCTGCGATTTCTTCAATGTTTGATGCGATAAGAAGACTCTCATTTCTTGTTCAGTTGAGCGATTCTTTCTCGCTTCTTATTTTTTATGTTATTTAGTGGCAAACTTTGATGTTATTTAGTGGCAAACTTTGATGTGATTTAGTGGCAAACTTTGATGTGATTTAGTGGCAAGAGACACAATTGTGCCGCGTCACGGCGTTGAAAAACCACTGGTGTAGAAAGAAACATTAGATTATTTCTATCGCAAATACAAATAAAGTTATACATTTTTTTAAATGCACACGAACTTTATGGACACGCTGTATATATGTGTGTGTGTGTGTGTGTGTGCGTAAATTATTTTCATATATATATATATATATATATGCACATGAAACGGATTCTATTCACTCTTATCTTTTTCCATTCATGTTAATCATGCAATCAAAATTATAATAACAAGGAACTTCATTTTTTTAATCTTTTTGCCAAACTTTTGTTTTCTTCATTCATGTTCTGTCTTTGTCTCATATTATTTAACCTCTTGCGTCTTAGTGGCTTTATTTCCTTACTTGAGGTGAACGCCTGGATATAGAATTGTTTATCGGCGCGAAAAATGGATTAGGAATATGTTGATTTCGATTCCCGCACGACTCTGTTTCGTAAAAGTCTCTATTTCTCAGCATTCTTTCGTTTAAACTTCCTTCTTAATCACATGTTCCGTCCATAGTATTCTCAGCATCCTCCTGCTGCGCTATATCTCTACTGCCTCAAAAGTCTCCTCTTCATCTGTGAGAAAGCTGACCCACATTCACTGCCATGGAGGGGGCTTGATAATAGCACACTTTAAGTGCTCTGTCCCCTACCTCACAAAGTGTCACAAAAATTGGGCGAAGGCATGAAACAAATTTTATCAATATTGATTCAGTTTTTGCGAAAAACTGATTTTCATTATTTGCCAAATGTAACTCCCTATGCTAGCAAATAATTGATTGATTTTATGGTGCCTTCCCAAATTACACACCGCCGCTCCCCTAACAAACAGTCTTCTATAAATTGATTTCATTTTAAACTATTTAGATGAAAAAAATTGATTTTTCTACCAAATTTGGCTTCATATGTTTTCAAATATTACAACTATCTCTGGTATCATACGAAATTATTTAAATTTTATATTAGGATAGATAGATAGTGTTATGGTCCAGGTTCCTTGTATCACGGGGATGGTCCAAGGTAGAACCAATGAAGAATAACTCGAACACAGGTATGGAATAACACAGATATATTACAAACAGAAATATGTACAAAGAAGTAGAAGTATTAGTAATGAATATCAGATTTGGTTAGAGTGTACTATGTTGTCTCGACAAGTGTCACTATTCCAATGTCTTACAGTAATCGTCTGACTTTTAACTCTGTCTGTCTCTCACTGACTCTGAACTTTGCTCCCTCTTGAGGCGCAGTATTTATGATGTCGGGAATAGTCCATTATTATTATGCGTAAGTTCCCATAAAAGATAGATAGATAGATAGATAATGAACAGATTGCGATAGATAGATAGATAGATAGATAGATAGATAGATAATGAACAGATTGCAATAGATAGATAGATAGATAGATAGATAGATAGATAGATAATGAACAGACTGAAATAGATAGATAGATAGATAGATAGATAGATAGATAGATAGATAATGAACAGATTGCGATAGATAGATAGATAGATAGATAGATAGATAGATAGATAGATAGATAGATAGATAATGAACAGATTGCGATAGATAGATAGATAGATAATGAACAGATTGCGATAGATAGATAGATAGATAGATAGATAGATAGATAGAGATAGATAGATAGATAGATAGATAGATAGATAGATAGATAATGAACAGATTGCAATAGATAGATAGATAGATAGATAGATAGATAATGAACAGACTGAAATAGATAGATAGATAATGAACAGATTGCGATAGATAGATAGATAGATAGATAGATAGATAGATAGATAGATAATGAACAGATTGCGATAGATAGATAGATAGATAGATAATGAACAGATTGCGATAGATAGATAGATAGATAGATAGATAGATAGATAGATAGATAGATAGATAGATAGATAGATAGATAGATAGATAACTGTAAATTTCACAGACTAAACGCAACAAATCATTAGTTTATGTCAATGAATGTCTGTATGCGCACGTGCACTTGTATGTACGTATGTATATGTATGTATGTATGTATGTATGTATGTACACCATAGGCAAAACGTTTGGGGCCACCATGTATCTCTTCAAAATCATCTTAAAATGTATTTGTATTTTTGTAAAGTAAAACGTAACATTTCAGTAACTAAAGTGTATTCGCTTTTATTCTGACAAAAAATAAGACCTTAAATATAAAAAAAATTGTCATAAAATAGCATCATATTTTGTTTCCATCAATAAAACTACCACCTGTTTTATTACTGATTTACAAATTCTTGGCCTTCTTACCAAAAGTTTTTTTAAAAATTCATAACAGATCTTACTAAGCATTCTTCAAGCTGAGAAAAAGCTCACTCTCACGCTTTGGGTATTCTCTTCAAACTCTTCTATCCAAATCACCCCATACTAACTCAATAGGAGAGTGGTCAGGAGATTGATCCGGCAAGTCATGATATCCATTTTTTTTTTTTTTGTTAATCGATTTCATTTTGACACAATTTTGAAGTTTTTTGGCATCGTTGTACGCTCGATGTTCAACATCACACCGTGTTCATATAAAATATCGTTATTCATCGCAAAAGTAATCGTAACACAATGAGGTATCTTCTTATTTTCATGGGCCATGTCCTTCCAGGACGTAAGCGATCATTTCCCTGCCCTTTGTAGCTCCTAATAACTTCTGTCTTTTTGTTATCCATTTGCTCAAGCTCAGCAAGTACTTTCCTCTGCGCCTCTTACCCATTTTCTCCCGTATGCATACATGTACGTATGCATATCTATATCTATCTATATCTATCTATCTATCTATATATATATATATATATATATATATATATATATATATATATATATATATATAAGTGAACATCGAAGACTGTTTCATGCTAGACGCAATCGTCAGGCGATGACGATTGCGTCTAGCATGAAACAGATTGTCGCCTCTAAGTGTTGACTTCAATGTTCACTTTTATATTTACACGGGCTCTATCTCTGATATTGAGCACTTTATCCCATAAATATAGCACACCGTAAGAGTATATTTCTTCATATATATTCAGTTGCATGGATGATAGTTTGTAACGACAGGTTTCACGCTTTTGTGTGATGATCGCAAAAGTGTGAAACCCGTGGTTAAAAACTACTCTCAATACAACTGAATATGTTAGCTCCATCACGAATTTTGAGCACTTTCCACCAAGTGCCGGGCATATAACACACACACACACACACACACACACACACACACACACACACACATATATATATATATATATATAGTCCCTTCCAAATGTATTGGAACGGTAAGACCAATTCCTTTGTTTTTATTGTTCACTGAAAACATTTCGGTTTCAAATCAAAATAATAATAATTTTCAATTTTATTTCCTGGTATTTTAATTGATTTATATATATATATATATATATATATATATTGTCATCCACATACAGACTGTTTCGCTGTATCACAGCTCATCAGTGTGGCTAGACGTCCGGTTGCCTCTGGCTAGAATCGATAACCGGAGGATAACAGTCCGAATAATGTAAAGAATGCAAGTAATCTTAATACTGCCTCTCAAAGATCCAATCATCTGAAGAAGGCCGGAGCGTACAACGGCTGAAACGTTGTGAATATGGCAATGAAGATGAGGATAACAGTCCGAATAATTTAAACAATGCAAGTAATCATAATACCTCATCTGTGAAATCCAATCACCTGATGAAGGCCGGTCCGTACAACGACTGAAACGCAGTGCATATGGCAATGAAGATGAGGATAACAGTTCGAATAATGTAAAGATTGCATGTAATCATAATACTTCATCTCAGAGATCCAATCACCTGAAGAAGGCCGAAGCGTACATACACGGTATTAATTATAAAAATTAAAATAAACGTTATCTGTCCTCCTGTAAAGCGGTGAATACTAGAAAATTTCCTCAAAGTTGAAGAAGAGATTTGAAGCAACAGAAATGTAATTCTACAGGAGGATACTGAAGATAGCATGGACTGAACATGTGAGCAACGGCGAAGTTTTAAAGAAAATGTAAACAAAAAGAAACTTTATACTTAACACCAGGAAGAGACAGTTGAAGTTATTCGGACATATAATGAGGAAAGATGGCTTGGAAAATCTGATACTCACAGGACAGACTGAAGTCAAGAGGGGCAGATGAAAACAACGCAAAACATACTTAGTGAGCTTGTGTAAATGGATGGCGGAACAGGGTTTAGGAAAAATAACAGAAATATTTATCAAGATCTACAAAAGACAGGAAGTGGTGGAGTGCCATAATCACTTACGTCTTGATTAGACACAACGAATAAAGTAGAAAGAAGAAAATAAAAATCTGGCGTTAATTAAGTAAAAGTAAAAAGAATTGATTCGCTATTAATTATAAAAATAAAAATCTATGTTAATTATGAAAAATTAAAAAATAAATCCGGAATTAATATGAAAAATTGTAATAAAAAAATTCAATTAATTTTAATTAAAGATCAGGTATTAATTATGAAAATTAAAATAAAAATTTGATATTAGTTATAAAGATTAAATTTAAGATTCCATATTAATTATAAATTTAAATAACATTCCGGTTATTAATTATAAAATTAAAATAAATTGAGTTCGAATACTCGTAGATAAGTTGCCCTCCAAGGCTATAGAACTCTTTCTGTCCTGCTATTTACCTATAACTGGCGCGGCTCGGATTGAGGACTTGGAGAGCCGAGTTCGAATTCTAGTCGAATTACAAAGGGTATTAGCACATTCCTTGGGGAAAGTATAAATCCTCTTCTTCTCCCCCCCAGCTATGGATAAATAGCAGGACAGACCGGGTTCTATAGCCTTGGATGGCAACTGGTCTACCGCAAAAAGAAATGGTAACCTACAGCGGGAAAAAATCTGCCTGGTCAATCATGTATCAAAAAGATACATGATCGAATAAGCGTGTATCACGCATGGCACATAACTGACTTAGGTGGCATGGTGGAGTAATCGATAGCGGCTCGGATTGAGGAATCCATTCGAATCCATTCTATTCAATTAGAGCTAATACCCTTAGGAAGGGTATGAATCCTCTTCTCCCCCCAGCTATGGCACATAACAGACTTAGGTGGCACGGTGGAGTAATCGATAGCGGCTCGGATTGAGGAATCGGAGATTCGAGTTTGAATTCCAGTCGAATCCATTACATTCACTTACGTGCTAATACCCTTGGGAAAGGCATGGATCCTCTTCTTCTCCCTCCCCAGCTAAGGGTAAATAGCAGAACAGACAGGGTTCTATAGCCTTGGATGGCAATTGGTCTACCGCAGAAAGAAATGCCAACCTACTGAGAAAAAAATCTGCCTCGTCAGTCATGTATCTTTCGATACATGATCGCCAAAGCATGGCACGTAACTAATTATTGGCTTATAAAAATCCTTTTTCATTACAGGTTTGCAAAAATTCATCTATATTAATTATAGGATTATAAAATCTATATTAATTAATTACGTATTAACTCGTGGCTTATAAAAATACGTATTAATTATCGGCTTATAAAGGTGTATAAAGATCTGTATTAATTATCGGCTAATTCGTGCGTGGATTCTCCTGTCGTAGATCGACGCGGGCCGTCCTACCAGGGATCCTAACCACGGCTAGGCGGCCGAAGGTAGTGAGAACTCTCTGCCGGACCGCCTTCGCTGTGATACCTCACCCTACGACGTATGAGGGTCAAGACACCCAGTTCCTAGGAACCGACGTCAGACAACCTGCACACATGATTTGATTATAGCGGCGAAGGTTTTGTGTGAAACCAAGCACAATTTTTGAAGAGCCGAAGACAAAAACTTCGTACACCAAGTTGCACAAAGCTCCCCAAATGACCCTCCTCGGGTTTTGAATTCAGAGTTCTCCTTCTCGTAGACAAGTTGCCATCCAAGGCTATAGAACCTAGTCTGTACTGCTATATACCCGTAACTGTGGCGTAATGGAAAGCGGCTCGGATTGAGGAATCGGAAAGCCGAATTCGAATTCTAGTGGGATCTATTACATTCACGTACGTGCTAATACCCTTGGGAAACGTATGAATCCTCTTTATCTCCCCCCAGCTATGGGTAAATAACAGGACAGATTGTGTTCTATAGTTCTGGATGGCAACTGGTCTAATGCAGAAAGAAATGGCAACCTACTGCGGAAAAAAAATCTGCCTCGTCAGTCATGTATCTTTCGATACATGATTGCCAAAGCATGGCACATAACTAATTAATTATTGGCTTATAAAAATCCTTATTCATTACAGGTTTTAAAAAATTCATCTATATTAATTATAGGCTTATAAAAACTCGTGGCCTATATAATCGGAGAGCCGAGTTCGAATTCCTGTCGAGTACGTTACATTCACTTACGTTCTAATACCCTTAGGAAAGGTATAAATCCTCTTCTACTTATTAATTATAGGCTTATAAAAAGTCCTTATTAATCATAGGCTTCTTTCTGCAACGTGTTAATGCCCACCATCCTATTTTGAGGACAGAGAGACTTAATGAGTCGACATGATACAAAATATTTAAGCGAGAAAAACTTTCTTATAGTTTCTTATTTACAGACAACATGATTTTACTCAGAACGTTTTGCAATAATCACTTTAGCGAGCAAAACGTGACCTAGATTGCATTTCATTGGCTTCAAATCGCTTTGGTAATGTCAGCACAAGTAAACGAATTATCTCCTCCTCGTTACAGACCCCCGTCACCCACACTTTACCCGGTTGAAAACGCCAGACAAGTATGTTTTAGTCCGCTATGTCGATGGACAAAAAATAAAAATATCCAGACTTGAAAAGAAAGTTTTCAAGTCTTGAAGTCTTAAAAAAATCGAAATGGAAAACGATAACATACAAAAAATAAAAGCCTTAATAAAATTTCATTCGTTCAAATAATATAGAAAAAGAATGAGAAAATAGTGGACACTGAAAGATAACTGTAGAAATAATTATTATTATTATTATTATAATCAAACCATACAATAATTATGAATGTGTATTTATTTATATATTTTCCTGCCCCATCTGTAGTAGGAAGGGAGATAAATCAACATACCTTAGAGAGTTGTAACCCGAGGGGAACTGGAAAAATCAGGCATGGCTGACCACATATGGAGAGAGAAAGGAGATCACCGCCCTCTATGGGATCAGGTTGAGATCATAGACAAGGAACACCATTGGAAAATTCGTAAATCAGCACATATGCTAGACCACAAAAATCTCCTGAGCCGACCAAGAATAGAAATAAATACAATTTGGGAACCAGTAATAAGGAGTACTAGTGAAAAGCGATAACAACAACAAAAGTTGAAATATGAGCTCTGGTAAAAACATGCAATGATAACAGCAAAAATTGCAATATGAGCACTGGTAAAATATGATTGCTGAAGACATTAGGTTTATAATACCCAGAAGTTCATACACAGATGTCCTCAAGGACATATGGCACACTGAATAAAGGCGTTGGTTAGATCCAGTGGCAGGCAGTGGAGAACTTTCAGAGGGAATTTAACAGGAGATAACTGATAACTGACATCCATTAAAACATGGCGCGTGGAACTAGAACAGTCTACCCCAGTGAGCGAAATAAAGGGTTCAGTTCGATATTGCAACTACCTGAAGAAGGTCGGAGCGTACAACGGCCGAAACGTTGTAATAAATATGGCGACAAATGTAAATAATATACCTTAGTAAATAGATGAGTTATTACTTCTCTTGGTCGTTTCAATAATCTATACA
Source organism: Acanthosepion esculentum (assembly GCA_964036315.1). Lineage (NCBI taxonomy): Eukaryota > Metazoa > Mollusca > Cephalopoda > Sepiida > Sepiidae > Acanthosepion > Acanthosepion esculentum. The sequence goes on from OZ038516.1 coordinate 65,754,798, forward strand.
AATAAAATATTTATCTGCATTTAGACAAAACAAGTTTCCGAGCAAAATGTATCATCTAATTAATCAGTTCCTTAGATTGCAGTCTTATTTGTTCAAGCTTTTCATGCGAGGTACTCAGGTACTTTTATTCATTAAGTGATGATATTGCTTCAACTTGGTCTTCATATAGGCTTTGTCGTCGCCGCAGTCTTTGTCGTTCTATTGCCAATCTTTTTTCTTCTGGGAGATAGTTCCATTTCGCTTTTATATTAAGCACGTCATTTTTTTAACATGGAAAAGCATTGAGCAAAAAGTGATTTGCATAATACAGGAGTAATCAATGAATGCTTCATTGGTGTCTATTTTAATTGCGAATTCTTTATCTCCGCTTTATTGACTTACAATATATTGTTTGAATTCTTTTGTTTAATTGCATCTCAGTATTAGAATTTTGTAACAATTGCCGCCATTTTTGAAGGCACGTCAGTCAGTTATGTGCCATGCATTATAAACGCGTAGGCGATCATGTATCTTTCGATACCAGACTGACGCGGCAGATTTTTTCTGCAATAGACCACTTGTCATCCAAGTCTGTCCTGCTTTTTACCTATAGTTGGGAGGGGGAGAAAAGAAGAAGATTCATACCTTTCCCAAGGGCATTAGCACGTAAGTGAATGTAATGGATTTGACGGGGATTCGAACTCGGCTCTCCAATTCCTCAATCCGAGCCGCTATCAATTACTTCACCGGTACACTAGTAACCATAATAATGATTGTATCAAAGATGCTGTGTAAGGGGTGATACGGTATGAGAATTGAAAAGAAAAGAAATTTCATGATCCTTTTTCTAGGCAGTTAGAGACAATTGCTGGACCTAAGAGGTGGCTTTGCGTAAAAGATGTTTGCATAAAGACAGAAAAAGGCCATTCATATTTGCAGTAGAGGCCATCAAAATGTTGAAGTCAAGGCAAGTTGCAAGAAGAAAGCAAATGCAGAATTTATAGACAACCTGATAAGAGAGTTATCGGTAATTGTCTCAAGTTGGCACTGAAAGAGTCTATGACATGATTGGATAGACAAGCGAATCCATTTAGAAGCATTCTGTAAATTTGGGGTTCACTGTGAAAGATCTGGTCGGTTGGTTGATTTTTAGTGGCATATCAACACCTCTGTGGGTTATTTAATGCCGAAATGTAAATATTTTGAACACAATTTTATGGCCCCCAACTAAATATATTTTAAACGCAATTGTATGCGTTCAACTACAGATAAAATGTATTGTTGGTCATTTGGTTTTAAAATGCATTCTTAGTTGGATGATGTTTAGCAACATATCAACACCTCTATGGGTTATTTAATGCCGAAATGTAAATATTTTGAACACAATTTTATAGCCCCCAACTAAATATATTTTGAACGTAGCTGTATGCCTTAAGCTATAGATAAAATTTATTGCATTGTCGGTATCTTTATATAAGAATATAAATTGAAGAAGGCAGACATACTGTCGAAATATTGTTTAACATTGTCAAACATTGTTTTTTTCTCTTCTTTTTCTTTTCTTAAATCACGCTCTTTTCTTAACTGCTTGAAAATATTGGAAGAGTTGCGCCAATCAGTTTATTAATAATAATAGTAATAATAATGATACGAATACTAAAACTACTAATAATACTAATACGAACGATAGGTTTCTAAAAGTCAACGAAAAACGTGACCAAATTAAATCTGTTGCGCTCTGCTTTCGTTGTGTGTAATTCGTTCTGTCTATTACGATTACAAAGACAGCCGTTTTTTTTTTCATTACAAGACAAGCAACGTTTGTACAAAGATTTATCATTATTTGTATATTTTTATATATGATTTTTTTTAATATAACTTGAAGAAGGCAGACATACTGTCGAAATATTGTTTTTTTCTCTTCTTAAATCGCGCTCTTCCTCAACCGTTAAAAAATATTGGAAGTGTTACGTCAATTATTTTGTTTAACAGTAATAATAATAGTAATACCTGTAGTAATGAGTGCACTCGGAATAGCACCTAAAAATTAAGGAAAACTGATGTTGAGACAAAGTTTGTATAGATCAATTGAGATTGTAAACTGACATCGTATACTCTGCGAAAATTCCCCGAAAGTTTATTGACATGTGTGGCGTCTTGTTGACACTATGCCTCAGGTACAGAATTTCCATTGACTGCGTCAATGTGAAACACCAAAATAATTATGTTTCAAAAATGGCCCTCCAAATACAGAAGATAATCATTTTGTGACAAGAAATAAAGTAAATTTTCCTGGTTGATCTGAAATTGAATATTTTCACGATTCCTCTTTTTAGCGAACACAAAACAGGTTACGCAAAATCATTATCATCAAAGAATAACTAAACGCAAACAAGGTAGGGAACGGGATAGCGGAATCGTAATTAATCAAGATTTGAATCATGCAACAAACGCAATGAAAAAATGTTTCATTACTTCACAGTGAATTGGGAAGCAATAATTAGCCCGTAATTCGAAGAAAATCCAAGACGTTTGTAGATTTTAAAAAGCCCAAAAGAAGACACCAAGAATCGCAGAGAATATCCTTTCAATCTAAAAGTTAATTATTTTCTTGCTAGGAATATTATTTGCACTGTAAATTGTCTGGGAGTTTTGAAATTAAGTATTTTCAGCATTACACTCTTTTACGGGTTCAGATCATACATTAGTTCACCGTAAATGGAGAAGTAATTAAATACTTGGTTCTAAAACAGATGTGGGCAAACTACAGCCCGCGAGACATGCGATCCGTGAGCCACATACGAGCCGCCTGATCTATTTATGCGGCTCGCAAGAGCACAACAAACTTTATTTTTACATGTTCATTTAAAAACATGAGGGTTTTTTTTTTTATGTTTTACTTGTTGTAGAAAACAAGAACAAAGACAACAAAAACGGAAAAAAAATATTTCATAGCAGACTCCAGTTCGCCGGAAACGCACTTTCTACAAAACTCAATTTATCACATATCAGTGACATATTTCATTTTTTAATATATAAAATATTTTATTTATAATCTGCCATATTTTATTTTTTAGTCCGACATATCTTATTTTTTAATCCTACATATGTTATGTTTTTAATACGACATATTTTATTTTTTAATCCGACATAATTTATTTTTTAATCCGGCATATTCTATTTTTTTAATCGGAAATATTTTATTTTTTAATGCGGCGTATTTTATTTTTTTAATCCGACATATTTTATATTTTAATAGGAAATATTTTATTTTTTAATCTGACATCTTTTATTTTTTTAATCCGACATATTTTATTTTTCAATCCAAAATATATTATTTTTTAATCGAACTTATTTTATTTTTTAATCCGACTTATTTTTTTAATCCGACATATTTTTTAATCCGACATATTTTATTTTTTTAATCCGACATATTTTATATTTTAAACCGAATTATTTTATTTTTAATCCGACATTTTATTTTTTTAAACCGAGATATTTTATTTTTTAATCCGACATATTTTATTATCTCAAAAGTGGTAATTTTAGTGGTAACCCGTATTTGCCGGCGACAGGACATTGATATCAGATGGCGTCCGGATACGAAACCTTTTGAGATATGCCTTTAAATAAATCTGAACGAGTGAGTGTACTTTAAAGGTATAATAGTACCTTACTTGATTGGAAATCACTTCAGTAGATGCATAAACCACGACCGATACGACGGTAGATTATCCCGTATAACTTTTCTCGGGTGTGAAGGGCGTTTGACGAAATAAAACTATTAAAAAAACGGAGCTTCTACTCAAGTTCAGATATCTAATAAAAATAGCATTAAAAGTAATAAAAAGATAGATAGATAGATAGATAGATAGATAGATAGATAGATAGATAGATAGATAGATAGATAGATATGAACAAACTGAGATAGATAGATAGATAGATAGATAGATAGATAGATAGATAGATAGATAGATAGATAGATAGATAACCGAAAGAGGGAAAATAAGATAGACAGGGTGAGAGAGACAGGAAGGGGAGATAGATAGATAGATAGATAGATAGATAGATAGATAGATAGATAGATAGATATGAACTATGGATCAGTCCATTTGTCTATTCCAATCTATTCATATTTGTTATACCTCTTATTCTGTCGTCTTCATCAATCAGTCAATCAATCAATCGATTGAATAATCGATCAATCTAAAGAATCTGGACTTGATTCGATGGTCAAACGATTCGAGCGTAACACACAGAACAAAAAAATCCAATCAAAAGATATTAATGAAACGATAGGAAAAAGAAGATGAAACTTGCATTTGAATTTCGCCGTTATCTTCGTAAAAAGAAAACGTGTAGGGTGGAGGGGTTCATGACCCAAGCATTCAAAAACAGAAAGAATTATTGATGCCGACAGATGTGCTCCGATTGCTACTTTGTGAAATCGGCAACAAGCAACGCATCTGTCCAAAACACGTTCAATGAACGTCGACTGAAATTACTATAAACATATTTTGCCTTTTGAGGAACTATCAAATAAACGTAAAATAATAATGCAATGAGAGGAAATAAACTATGAAATGTTATCCAGTCAGTGAGTCCCAAATATAATAACGCGCGATTGCGCAGAAGTTTCCATCATTTGTTGTTTTTTAAAAAAAAAAAATAAAAAAAAACTACATCATAAATTCCCCACCGGTGGGCCACTTGGACCCTCGGTGGTCCACATAGCATTTCTAGTGGTCCACAGAGAATTCATAGCCCCAAATGGAGGCACTGTATTTGGTTGGTTGGTTGGTTGTTTTGTTTTATGGCATATCAATCTCAGTGGATCTATCTATCTATCTATCTTCATTATCTCTCTCTCTCTCTACCTGTTCACCGTCTATCTTAATTTCTCCATATCTATCTATCTATATATATATATATATATATATATATATATATATATATATATATATATATATTCATATCTATCTATCAATTTCAATCTTTTCGTAACTATATGTTTATATATCTATCTCAATCTGTTTCTATCTATCTATCTATCTATCTATCTATAAATTCCCCACCGGTGGGCCACTTTGACCCTCGGTGGTCCACATAGCATTTCTAGTGGTCCACAGAGAATTCATAGCCCCCCAAAATGGAGGCGCTGTATTTGGTTGGTTGGTTGGTTGGTTGTTTTGTTTTATAGCATATCAATCTCAGTGGATCTATCTATCTATCTATCTATCTATCTATCTATCTATCTATCTATCTATCTATCTATCTATCTAAGATCGTTCGTTATCTATCTTAACTGTTCCTATCTATCTATATCTATCTATCTGTCTATCTAAGTCTGTTCGTTATCTAAGACTGTTCGTTATCTATGTATCTATCTATCTATCTATCCATCTGAGTCTGTTCGTTATCTAAGACTTTTCGTTATCTATCTATCTATCTAGCTATCTAGCTATCTAGCTATCTATCTGAGTCTGTTCGTTATGTAAGACTGTTCGTTATCTATCTATCTATCTATCTATCTATCTATCTGAGTCTGTTCGTTATATGGTCAAAATTTTTTAAATAGATTCATCGCGATACTTTGGAGAAAAAAAGGTATGTGTGTATACATATATATTTGAACCATTTTTAATTACTCATATTTTTGAGTACAAACCAACTTAATGTATAACTGTTTGTATTACTGGCATTTTTTTTAAAGTATTGCTGATAATAATTTTTCCTTCAAAAATTATTGCTAGTATAATTTTTTTTTTTACAAAGTATTTCTGGTATTAAAACTTATTTTTACACTTTCATAGTTTGGGGGTTAACTATTTGCCCATGGCTGGGACCCTAACAGGGGCTACCACACCGGGTCAGGGTGAACCTGGGAGTACCAGCAATTAAGAGGTGGTTCCATCTGTTTCAATCTAGTGCATCGTCTTACCCAGGACGGATAGCAATTGTATCTAAATTATTCATAATTTGAAGAATTAAAAATATTTTGTCTAATTATACACATGTCTATCATATTTGAAAATTTTGAAATTACGTAGGTAGTATACAGTGCTATATATATTTTATTTTTTATCTTATATAAATACATACATATATATATATATATATATATATATATATATATATATATATATATATATATATATATATATATATATATATATATATTATTTATGCATGTTTAATTAAATAATATAAACAAGTTTTGTTTATTTTTTAAGTAAATTCCTTTCATATTGCCTGATAAGCTTAATGACATTATCATTGAAAAACGAAAGGAAATCACCATATTGATACATCTTTAAATCCTATCTAAGCTTTCGGCTTACATAAGCCATTATCAAAGATGACAATTACATTTCAATATATCAAACAATACACGAACGAAACAATAATGATAGTCTGTTTTTGTTGCATGAAAAACTTCAAAGCAACGACAAACTCGTGTATACGAGACGCGGAATAGAAAATCGCATCGCAGCTCGTGACGTCCACCTGACCATGCGAGAATGAAAACGAGAAGTATTAAGTATAGGAAGCCTTTGGTATAAACCAGTGGCTTCTGTTATCAATTATAGCTATTTAAGAATATTTGTGGAGATATTGTAGTTTATTTTGTTCAGGTTAGGTTTCAACTGTTTTATGTATATAGCTTCAAGAATTTCTAGTTTTTGTTTATTGTTTTCATCTTTAAGTATAGTTGTGTTTTCATCGAGGATTTTCCGGAATTGTGTATGCGGCCAGGCATGTTGTTTTAAATTCTTAAACATGTTAGAGTTATCATTCAAATGCAGAGTCAAGCGCCGTGAAAGCGACTTTGTGGTGTGACCAACATAAATATTATTTAATCCATTGCAGATACAATTTAATGAAACATGCATCAATGAAAAATTGCTGCCTAAATATACACAATATATATATATATATATATATATATATATATATATATATATATATATATATATATATATATATTAATTATTCATATAAAAAAATATTTCTACAGTGCTGTTCGATAAAAGTGACTCACCTGATTTTTTTTTACTTAAAAATGTTTTCGCCTATTGTTTTTGGGGTCAAACTAATTTTTAATCTTACTAATATAAAGACCCCTTCCCGACCACCTAGTGAAAAAGTTTACTCACCCTAAGGTATTCTATTGATAATTATAATTTTGGATATAAAGGAGATTTAGGGAAAACCTCTGTGCAAAAAAGTGACTCACTTATTTCCTGCAACTAGTAATCAATAGAAACATAACCGAACAGCTTTAAATAAAGAATAATAGAGGTATAATTTATTTATAATAGTTAATATAGTTCGAAATATTTAATAATCTATGGGTCCTCCTTTATTTTGAATAACCTTTTCAACCCTTCTTGGCATTGACTTGATTAGGTTCTGGCAAATCTCATCTCCAAGCATCAAATTCCATTCGGATATGAAATTCACAATCAAATCCCCTTTGTTGTTCAACTGCTTTCTCGAGAGCCTGTACTTTATAATGCTCCATAAGTTTTCTATGGGGTTGAGGCCAGGAGATTGGGGCGGCCATGTCATAACACTCACCTGCTTCTCATCAAAGTATTCCTTCATCAATTTTCATTTGTAACAGGGAGCATTATCCTGCATAAAAATGTGCTTGGTGGGGTCGATTTGCACCCTTTCAGCAAAGGGAGCAGAAAAGACTAAAATTCTCTTGTAATGCTCGCACGTGAGGGTCTTTTCAATAGGCTTTAAGAAACCAGTTCCATGAAAAGAAAAGCATCCCCAGAACATTATACTGAACGGATGCTTGACAGTACTTACTGCTAAATTCAAAGAGCTTTCAAAGCTTCTTCTTTGGATTTTAGATCGCTTATCCTTTGAATTTAGCTCAACTTTCGTTTCATCAGAGAAGAGAACATTTAGTAAAAAAATCAGGTGAGTCACTTTTATCGAACAGCACTGTATATTAATAGGTCACTACACAATATTGTAATAGATTGAATGGCATCATTAAAATTGATTTTGATATTTTGTGTTTATCCTTGTTTACTAAAATCACTTTTAAAGTGTAAATAGACTACTCTGTCTTTTCATTTTGGATTTTAGTGTGAAAATTGAACACCCTAAAATTAAAAGTAGGAGTCAGTGGTCCATTTGAATTTTTTGAAGAAAAAAATGTTCCATGTGCTGAAAACGGTTGAGAAGCACTGGTCTACATGAATCACGTGTTTTATAGATTACGCAAAAGCATTCGACAGGGTACTCTACAAAGATATGTCTGCCCATCAACCTTGACATATTCGAGAAAGACATTAGAATAATTAAGAATCTATACTGGCAACAAACCACCTGAATACGGACAGAAAATGAGTTCAGCAGACATACAAAAATTGAAAGGGTCGTAAGACAAGGATGTGTCTTCTCGCCGGACTTTTTCAACCTATACAGCGAGGCAATTCTGACAGAATGAGAAGTCCTACCAGGATTCATTATCCGTGACCACAGCCTTAACAATATAAGATATGCAAATGCCACAGTGTTGGCATCAGACACGAAAAGGAATCTACAAAAGCGACTACAGAAGGTAGTGAAGGATAGCGTGAAGAAAGGACTAATTATAAGCTAAGACAGAATGCATGGTTATCAGCAAAAGGATGACCGAAAAATGCAAATTACAGGTCAGGAAATTTTAAAATCAAGCAGGTACAGAAATTTAAAGGGAAGTGTTGGAACTGAAGGCAGAGAGTACAACACTGAAATTCGAAGACGAAATGGGATGACCAAAGACGTTTTCCAAAAGATAAGCAGAGTATTAAGAGACAGGAAAATTTTGTTGTAAACAAAGAAAAGATTACTGAACTGTTACGTGATATATGTCCTCCTGTATGGCATCGAATGCTGGGAAATCTCCTCAAAAATGAGGAAGAGGCTTGAAGCAACAGAAATGGGGTTCTACAGAAAGATGCTGAGGATACCATGGACTGAAATCTGAGCAACAACGAGGTTTTGGAGGGAATGGAAACAAAAAGGAAACTTATACTTAACACCAGGAAGAGGCAGTTGAAATTTCTACAGACGGATGCTGAGGATACCATGGACCGAACATATGAGCAACGACGAGGTCTTAGAGAAAATGGAAACAAAAAGGAAACTTATAATTAACATCAGGAAGAGACAGTTGAAATTTCTACAGAAGGATGCTGAGGATACAATGGACCGAACATGCGAGCAACGATGAGGTTTAGATACAATGGAAAGAAAAAGAAAACTTATACTTAATATCAGGAAGAGACAGTTGAAAATTCTGGGGCATGTAATGAGGAAAGAGGGCTCGGAAAATCTGATACTCACAGGACAGATTGAGGGACAGAGAAAAGCAGCGCGTAACCTACTCGTTGGGCTTGAGCAAGTGGGTTGCAGAATAGGACCTGGATCTATACGGATTGGACAGGAGTTTTGGCTCAAGCCGCTGCACAACAAAATGGACAAGAGGAAAGGTTACCGGTGCGCAGTCGCGCAACAATGTTGAGGTGGATGGTATGCCAAGAGAATGTTCTTGACCTTAGAGTGATTCAGGAGGATTTAGAGAATGATGGCGACAATGGGAGAAGTTCTCATGAGGCTCAGCCCCAAACACATCGGAGATCGCAAAGAAAGCGACACCAGCCCAGCTGGAAGGATGACTATGTGACATGAGATGTGAGCATGAGATCAGCGGGGGGTGTAGTTTGAAAAAAAACTTACCTCATGGACGTCCGTGCGTAAAAAGAATGTCGTGGGTAAGCCATATTGTTTTTATGCTGACAAATTAACGCAAAATCACGGCTACCACGAGATTTGAGAAATTATAAATATGCAATGCAAAAAAAGAGGGGGGAAGTTAGACTACAAACGACCAGACAATACGACGAATATAACATCTACATGGGAGAAATAACAAACTCATTAAGCGCTACAAGTGATAGGAAGATGTGGATGGCCATGACTGACAACGTCCTGAATGGACAAGGCACATAAAAGAAGGAGAATCATAAAAAAATGAGCAAAGAATTATAAGAAGATCGTGCTAAGCTGTGGGAGACTAAGTCCTTCTCGGTCTCATCTTCAATCTTTTGTTAACTGGGGCAAGCAAGGGCTTATTAATCTTAATGCCTCCAAAAGACCTGCTCTCGTTTAATCATCTGAGATTACTTTTTTTCTTTTTTGCCTTTATTCAGCATGGCTAATGCTAATTTCCAGGAGAGTAACACATAACGCCTTCGTAGTCTCACATTTTATACTGACAAAGATGTACAAGGATTATATCGAAACATTTTCTAAGTCTCCTGTTAGGACAGTTGGTTCACTGCGTCTTGTTAGATAATTATTCTCTCCCTAATCTGTCTTGCACAGATAAGTGTCACATTCGTCCGTACCTTGCCGCCATATCTGTTCCGGTTCCCCTGATATGAATCTAGTGATTCCTGACAAAATCCAAAGAATCAGCAATATTACTGGTCATGATCTGACATCTCGCGGCTTAATCATTTAACCATTGCTGTAACAAAAATTCTCTTCTTTTCTATAAACATTTTCATGGCAATTGCCCTGTTGAGATTACCTCTTTGGTCGCTCGACTTCATGAATTTAATAGCAGTACTAGATTGGCAGTTAGGTCTCATTGTTTTACTGTTGGAATTGTTAAATGTAACTGGACATTCTATTCTTATAGTTTCGAACTTCTCGCTTGTGGAACTCTCTTCCAGCTTCGTACTTTTTTCCTGTCATCTACGACCTTCAAATATTGAAATGAAACGTCAATAGTCACATTGTCATTCCTCAATATTGTTTTCTCAGTTACATTCACTGAAGGTGACCCCGCCTTGCGTCTTAGTGGCTTTAGCGCATTCCTTGGGGTGAAATGAATAAAGAGAAATGTGTCGTTCGTAAATTCCAACCTCCATTCGTGGGGTCTAGTGTTAGCACGAGGCAGGAAATGACGACAAGGCGGCTTTGAAGGCTAAGAGAAATCATCCGCCTCTAGTTGTGTTTTGTTTGGGTTGTAAATTATCCGGGGGTTCTGAAATTAAAGATTTTCACGATTCCTCTTGTTAGCAAAGTCAAACCCAGTAACGCGAAATCATTATCGGCAAAGTGTAACTAAACGCAAACAAGGTAGGGAACGGGATAGCGGAATCGGAATTAAACAAGATTTGAATGATGCAACAAACGCAATGAAAAAAATGTTTCATTAATTCACAGCGAATTGCGAAGCAATAACCGAAACTTGATTTAAAGAACATCCAAGATGTTTGTGAACTTGGAAAAGCCCAGGAGGAGACACCAGGAATCTCAGAGAATATCTGACCAAAAGAAAAATCCTGCCAACTTAAAAGATAATTATTTTATTGCAAGGAAAATTGTTTGCACTGTAAATTGTCCTGAGGTTTCGAATTTATGTATTTTCAGTATCCCACTCTTTTGCGGATTCAGATCATACATTAATTCACAGCCAATGGTGAATTACCATATTTGTCGGATTATTGGACGCTCCCACGCGTTTGAAACACCTAAATTTTGGCATGGAATATTTCGGCAATTATGCACATATCACAACCACAATTCAAAATCGTAAACTTACCTCTATGCGCTAATCCCAAATTTCCAGGAACCGATTCTAGGTTCTGTAAATGCAGGCAACCTTTAGAAACGCATTCTGCTTATTATTTTTTTCAATCGGAGAATGAAAACAAATCATTTTATAGTATCAAAGGGAATTAAACCATTTAGATAATTTAATAGAAAACATTTATTTATTAAAATATATCCAAATTGAAAATCTGTTCTCATCGTATTCCTCTAGTGTCATCAGCTATGTTATGGTTTCTTAGTCACATTCGAAGTGAATCGTTGCAGTTTCAAAGATCCCATGGAAAAACACGCTTTCAGCCACCACAGAACTATCAGCAATTTAGCTATCACATATCGGGCACTCACATATCGGGGACTCACATATCGGGGATTCACATATCGGGGATTCACTTATCGCGCACTCACATATCGGGCACTCACATATCGGGCAATCACATATCGGGGATTCACTTATCGCGCACTCACATATCGGGGACTCACATATCGGGCACTCACATATCGGGGATTCATTTATCGCGCACTCACATATCGAGGACTCACATATCAGGCACTCACTTATCGGGCACTCACATATCGGGCACTCACATATCGGGCACTCACATATCGGGGACTTAATTATCGGGCACTCACATATCGGGCACTCACATATCGGGGATTCACTTATCGCGCACTCACATATCGCGGACTCATATATCAGGGACTCACTTATCGGAGACTCACATATCGGGCACTCACATATCGGGCACTCACATATCGGGGACTCACATATCAGGGACTCACATATCGGGGACTCAATTATCGGGCACTCACATATCGGGCACTCACATATCGGGCACTCACATATCGGGAACTCACATATCAGGGACTCACTTATCGTGCACTCACATATCGGGCACTCACATATGGGGGACTCACATATCGGGCACTCACATATCGGGCACTCACATGTCAGGGACTCACTTATCGAGCACTCACATATCAGGCACTCACGTATGGGGGACTCACATATCGGGCACTCACATATCGGGCCCTAACATATCGGGGACTCACATATCGGGCACTCACATATCGGGCACTCACATATCGGGCACTCACATATCGGGCACTCACATATCGGGGACTCACATATCGGGTACTCACACTGATTCTTTTATTTCTACTCCAACTTTTTATCACTTTAAATGTTATTTTTAGAGGATATCTATACTTGAGTAGGTGCTCCATTTATTTTAAACATTATATCTATTTTTGTCTACCAGTCCGAATATTCAAAAAGTCTTATTAGACACATTTTCCTTTCATAAGATTTTTCGATTATTCAGGCAGATAGACGAAAATAAATATACTGTTTAAAATAAATGGAACATCTACTTAAAGATGGACAATAATGGCATCCAAAATTTCCAGGAACCGGTTCTATAAAGGGAGGTAATCTTTATGAATCTATTCTGCTAATTTTCTTTTCATTCTGAGAATGGAAACAAATCACTTTATAGTATCAAAGGGAATTAAACCATTTTGATAATTTAATAGAAACCATTTATTTATTAAGATATTTCCATATTGAAATTCTGTTCTTGTCATATTTCTGTTCAGAAGTAAGATGATTTTAAACTCTAATGTCATCAGCTGTGTTATGGTTTCTTAGCCACATTTGAATTACTGCAGTCCCAAAGATCCAATGAAAGATCTATCAAATTTATCACCAGAAGATTTGCCACATTTTTAACTTCAAGAGGATTTCTTTCGTTCGAATAAATTATGTTCATCACAGTAAACCCACTTTCAACCTCTGCAGAACTTACAGCAATGGTATTAATGATATTTTAGCCATTATATATCGGCTATTAATATATAAGATTATTTTCGGATAATCAAACAACCAGATCCCTAAGCTTTTAGAATTTTAAGAATCGGTTCGTGCGAGCGGGCAGGATGCCACCACTGCCTATATAAGTTATTCTCACTAGCCATGAAGAAACACAGTATTAGCACAAATTATACGACTATTATTTTCTTAATAAATCGGAGGTAAGGCTTAGTTACCAGGATATATTTTGAAAATGTTATGGTCCAATATCCTCGCACCACTGTTAAGGTCCACGGTTAGGTTCTTATTGATATCATGTTTTTTCACTTCCAGTTCTAGTTTCCTAACAAAGCTCTATGCGAGCACTGATTCCTGGTGAAGTTATTAAAAAGGTTGTCAGTTTTATGGAAAGAAAGCCAGCATCCATCTATGACGATTGCAATAACGCACGTAGAGTTAAAAAGTGTCTATGCGAGCACCGATTCTTGGTGAACCCACTTTTTTCATGGTCTTCATATACCTCTCATACAGAGATACATAGATATGAACAAAATGGGATAGATAGATAGATAGATAGATAGATAGATAGATAGATAGATAGATAGATAGATAACGAACAGTCTTAGATGACGAACAGACTCAGATAGATAGATAAGTAGATAGATAGATAGATAGATAGATAACGAACAGTCTTAGATGACGAACAGACTCAGATAGATAGATAGATAGATAGATAGATAGATAGATAGATAGATAGATAGATACCAAACAGTCTTAGATGACGAACAGACTCAGATAGATAGATAGATAGATAGATAGATACCAAACAGTCTTAGATGACGAACAGACTCAGATAGATAGATAGATAGATAGATAGATATGAACAGTTCAGATAGATAACGAACAATCTTAGATAGATAGATAGATAGATAGATAACGAACAGTCTTAGATGACGAACAGACTCAGATAGATAGATAGATAGATAGATAGATAGATAGATAGATAGATAGATACCAAACAGTCTTAGATGATAAACAGACTCAGATAGATAGATAGATAGATAGATAGATAGATAGATAGATAGATAGATATGAACAGTTCAGATAGATAACGAACAATCTTAGATAGATAGATAGATAGATAGATAGATAGATAGATATGAACAGACTTAGATAGATAGATAGATAGATAGATAGATAGATAGATAGATAGATAGATAGATAGATAGATAGATAGATATGAACAGACTTAGATAGATAGATAGATAGATAGATAGATAGATAGATAGATAGATAGATAGATAGATAGATATGAACAGACTTGGATGGATAGATAGATTGATAGATAGATAGATAGATAGATAGATAGATAGATAGATAGATAGATAGATATGAACAGACTTAGATAGATAGATAGATAGATAGATAGATAGATAGATAGATAGATAGATAGATAGATAACAGAATTATTTTCAGCTAAGTAGCCGCGCGTCACTTCATCGCTGAGTCAATATATTAACCTAAAAGTAGCTAAAAGCAGAAACGCCCGCCCCAACTCGGCCAAAAAGAAGAAAATTCTACACAAAGAAAGACGTTTAAACGGACCTGCGCAGTAGCAAACTTAGTGTGCTAACGCTGGCCAGGGTAATAAGAGTTCGGATTTATAAAAACTCTGTTTGAACATTCAGTGTATGGATACCGAAACGAGAACGAAGAGAATGTGCACCTGAAATTGGAAATCGGATAAAATTGTCGGAATTAGAAACAATAAGGAATCTATATTCGAATCTCACTGATGAAGTGAAAACACTTTCCCAACTTTGGTAAGCGTGGATTAACAGAATCGAATATCGATCAATACTCGAAATCCTAAAAGGCTTCACTTGTTCGATCTCCATATCAAAGGATGGACGCTTTTATTCGAATAAGCCAAGAAGCGCCGCTTCCTAACAGGGACAAACAGGGTTATTCGGTGTGGGTCGGAACCAACGGAATGGGTTAATGTTAGGAAAATTCTATCTCCAGTTCTTCTGGAATAGACTCGGAAGAAATACTGAACTTGAGCGCGCTTTTGGACTGAGGTTAGATTTAATGTTGAGAAGGTTCGAAATGGTTTTGCCGATTTCATTCGGTGTTAATTCCTAAAACAGAAAAAGGTTTCCTTTTGAGGGGGTGGGGAGGGTATTGCACACCTGCAACTATAAATGTTCACTCCTTGCATTCCACGAATACTTGCAGACCTTTTGTAGTCTGGCATAAGCTCAAAAGCTACGGACAGTGTAACGCAAGATAGATATGGACATTAGAATAGATAGATAGATAGATAGATAGATAGATAGATAGATAGATAGATAGATAGAGAGATAGATAGATAGATAGATAGATATGAACAAAACAAACAGGTAGATGGGTAGGTAGGTAGGTAGATAGGTAGGTAGATAATGAACAGAATGATAGATAGATAGGTAGATAGATAGATAGATAGACAATCAACAGGCTGATATAGATAGATAGATAGATAGATAGATAGATAGATAGATAGATAGATAGATAGATAGATAGATAGATAGATATGAACAAAACAGACAGGTAGGTAGGTAGGTAGGTAGATAGGTAGGTAGATAACGAACAGAATGAAAGATAGATAGATAGATAGATAGATAGATAGATAGATAGATAGGTAATCAATAGGCTGATATATATATATATATATATATATATATATATATATATATATATATAGATAGATAGATAGATAGATAGATAGATAGATAGATAGATAGATAATCAACAGGCTGAAATAGATAGATAGATAGATAGATAGATAGATAGATAGATAGATAGATAGTTAGATAGATAATCTAGTCGTGCTAAAGACCAGTTTTGAGAAAACGAATGAAGAGAAACTGATATTAATTTCATGAAACATTAATGCAGTCTGATTGAAATCGCGGCGGCAACGCTGGCGCCTCCCTTGACAGGATTATGTCGTGTGAAACACCCACTTCCGTCTATGCTTCCATTGACGTCATTTCCGCATCACAGTTTATGTCTTTCTCGTCTTCTCACTTTTGCGTCAAGCGACTTGCACGACCAGGTTGTTCATACACGAGCCGAAAGCTTTCATTTGAATCCATGAAAAGAACAACAGAATTTTACTCGCGAGGCGAAAAGCTATCTACAGTATAGATAGATAGATAGATAGATAGATAGATAGATAGATAGATAGATAGATAGATAGATAGATAGATAGATAGATAGATACGAAAAGACTGAGATAGATAGATAGATAGATAGATAGATAGATAGATAGATACGAAAAGACTGAGATAGATAGATAGATAGATAGATAGATAGATAGATAGATAGATACGAAAAGACTGAGATAGATAGATAGATAGATAGATAGATAGATAGATAGATAGATAGATAGATAGATAGATAGATAGATACGAAAAGACTGAGATAGATAGATAGATAGATAGATAGATAGATAGATAGATAGATAGATAGTGAACAGACTGGGATAGATAGATAGATAGATAGATAGATAGATAGATAGATAGATAGATAGATAGATAGATAGATAGATAGATACGAAAAGACTGAGATAGATAGATAATGAAGAGACTGAGATAGATAGATAGATAGATAGATAGATAGATAGATAGATAGATAGATAGATAGATAGATAGATAGATAGATAGATAGATACGAAAAGACTGAGATAGATAGATAGATAGATAGATAGATAGATAGATAGATAGATAATGAACAGGCTGTGATAGATAGATAGATAGATAGATAGATAGATAGATAGATAGATAGATAGATAGAATCAATAGCGCGGTATACATATTCGGCAATAAACCGTGAGAATAATTCTTTAGTCTGTTCTGACATCACAGGTATTGTACTGATTTTAATGGAGAGTCGATATGTGGTAGAAGGAGCAAAGTGTCACCGAATTAGTATTTGCAGCCGTGGTTTCAGTAGTGAGCAGACTTTTTGAGGTTTGGAATTGTCTGTCCGTCATACAACCAATTCCCAATGAAGATTTCTCTTTCTCTTACGTCCCGGGTAAGACGATAAACTACGTCAACCAGCAAGGCTTCTGATTAGGAGGTTTAGCGATGCGTGGAACCACCTCTTAATTGCTGGTGCACCCAGGTTCACCCTGACCCGGGGTGGTAGCACCTGTTAGGGCCCCAGCTATGGGCAAATAGTTAACCCCCAAACTATGAAAGTGTATGAAATGTAGATTTTTATACCAGAAGTACTTTCTCTAAAATTATTCGCAGCAATAAAGTTTTGAAGAAAAATTATTTCCAGTAATACATTTTTGAAAAAAAAATTATTACCAGTAATACATTTTTGAAAAAAAAAATTATTTCCAGTAATACATTTTTGAAAAAAAAAATTATTTCCAGTAATACATTTTTGAAAAAAAAAATTATTACCAGTAATACATTTTTGAAAAAAAATATTATTACCAGTAATACATTTTTGATAAAAAAAATTATTTCCAGTAATACATTTTTGAAAAACAAAATTATTTCCTGTAATACATTTTTGAAAAACAAAATTATTTCCAGTAATACATTTTTGAAAAAAAAATATTACCAACAACACATTTTTGAAGGTAAAATATTAACTGAAATAGATTTTTGACAAAACAAAATATTACCCCCCAAAAAAATGTCGGCATGAAATAACCCATTGAAACTGATATACCATAAAACAATGCACACCAAACCAAACATCTCTTTCTCTCACAACCAAGGCTAGAGTGGCCAGTCTGCACTGCTATTTTCACATGTTGTTTTTATCAGTTTAGAAATAATTGGTTCTTCTCCTAATTTGGTTGTCAGCGGAGCTATAAAGCTCTGCCTGCCTTGCTAACTCCAGGCTGAACTGGTTTGGAATTCAGAGTTGTTTATCTTCTAGACTGGTTGCCAACCAAGCTTAGAGAGCCATGTCTGCCCTGTTGTTTTTACTGGGTGGATATTGCCCGCCTCACGCCCAACTGCTTTGGAATTCATAGTTAGTAGTTGGTAACGAAGGCTAGAGAGATCAATCTAACCTGCTAACAAGTTGTGGAGAATAGAAAAAGATTCACGATTTGTTAAATGTTTTCGTGTGAAAGTGAGCGCAACGCCTTGGAATTTCGTTGATAATGTTCAAAAGAAAGAAAGAAAGAAAGAAAGAAAGAAAGAAAGAAAGAAAGAAAGAAAGTAAAAAAGAATTAAATAAAATTAAAGTGGCTAGTCGGGATGCGTAGATCTGAGCCCTTTCAATACTTAATCGACAACATATTTCTTGCTCTAATTTTACAAATAATCTTTTGTAAAATCTCTAATGACTTGTGTGCTCTGATCTTCAAAGAACACGTTTTTATATTTCAAAATTATTGTTTTCAAATGTCCATTTTTAATAATTTATTCCGTACAGTATAAGGATTTGAGCGGAATGTATCAACTGAAAAAGGGTAAATTAAATTTAGGCCGACTTAAAATCGGCGAAAACCAAAGAAAATGGCAACATTAACACGTCGACTGTAGGCTTTGGGTGGAGAGTTTGACTGGAGTAGTTTTAATGAAATATATCAATCAGCAGTACTGGTCATAAACGTTCAATAAATTAAACTAAAAATTCGCAGACATAAACATACATAAACACACTAACACATAGGCTTACAGACACACGCTCGAGATAGATACACACGTTTTATATGTCTGGAGTTTTTTTTAAATAAATGTTTATTTTTATAGAATTATTACAATTAATATTATAATACCAAAATGTGTTTTTTTTTGTTTTTTTTTTTCATGCACAGATATTTTAAAAATTACTTATTTTATTTACAGTAAAGGAATCGTTTTAGCATCTATGTTATATCAATAGTATATTTTGACAAACATTGATGACCTAGAGTCACCACTGCTACCTATCCATCTATCTATTTCAGTCTGTTTCTATCTATCTACCATAGTATATTTTGTTAAAGACTGTAATGAGCCTGACAAATATTGATGACCTAGCGTCACCACTGCAATCTATCTATCTATCTATCTATCTATCTATCTATCTCCCCTTCCTGTCTCTCTCGCCTTGTCTATTTTATTTCCCCCTTTTTGCTATCTATCTACCCACCTTCCTGTCTCTCTCGCCTTTTCTATCTTATTTTCCTCCTTTCTGCTATCTATCTATCTATCTATCTATCTATCTCAGTCTGCTCATTATCTATCTATCTATCTCCCCTTCCTCTCTCTCTCTCTCTCTCTCTCTCGCCTTGTCTATCTTATTTTCCCCCTTTCTGCTATCTATCTATCTATCTATCTATCTACCCATATTGACCACTAGATGACAGTAAAACACATTCATAATCAACTCCTATATCCACTACACCGCCGTTCTGAAGGACATTAGTAGTTTGTTTTTTATGCCTTTTTATATTCAATGTCAGATGTTTATTTCACATTTCTTCCGTCTTTTAATAATTTAGTATTTCATTTCAGAGACGAGTAATTGTCAATATATTTGGATTATTTCGAACTCTTGTCCTTACTTTGGTCGATAGAGACACAAAGCTTCGACCAAGTACTCTCTTGTCCTCATCAGGTGTTCATTAATTAGCTGGTATGGGATATCTGTTGGTTATTGTGATATTTTATCCTCTGGTGTCAGTTATTATTAGTTCATGAATCGGTGTTAGACTACCGGTTCCAGGGATCGAATTCACGACAACTAGATTACAATAATTCATGTATAATCAACGCCTATAACAGGGGTTATAGCTAAGTAAAAAACAAAAGTAATATATAGATCCAAGTTACTCTAGTGTCAAAATTGTAGACATAGCTGAAGTTTTATACAAAAGTTGAAAACGTAGAGCAGGGACGGATTTACACGAGTCAGAAATGTCGACGAAATTAGCTTACGCTATAGTCAGAAAGATAAACATAGTTCCAGATTAAACTTGATTCAGAAACGTCGACATAAGTCCGATTTAATCTAGAGTCAGAAAGATGGACACATGTCCGTTTTACCAATAAGTCAACACCGTAGACATAGGTCCGGTTTATATTTGAGTCAGAAAGGTAGACATACGTCCAATTTATACTTGAGACAACAAGGTGTATATACACCCGGTTTACACGAGTCAGAAAGATAAAAAAACGTCCAGTTTACTTTAGAGCCAGAGAAGGAGACATAGGTCCAGTTTACACTAAAGTCAGAAAGGTGGACATAGGTCCGGTTTACACTAAAGCCAGAAAGGTGGACACAGGTCCAGTTTACACTAAAGTCAGAAAGGTGGACATAGGTCCAGTTTACACTAAAGTCAGAAAGTTGGACATAGGTCCAGTTTACACTAAAGTCAGAAAGGTGGGCATAGGTCCAGTTTACACTAAAGTCAGCAAGTTGAACATAGGTCCAGTTTACACTAAAGTCAGAAAGGTGGACATAGGTCCAGTTTACACTAAAGTCAGAAAGGTGGACATATGTCCGGTTTACACGTGAGTCAAAAAGGTATACATATAGGTCTGCTTTACCCTAGACACAGAAAGTTAGGCATATGTCCGGTTTCCACTTGAGTCGAAAAGGTAAACATATAAGTCTGCTTTACTCTAGAGTCAGAAATTTAGGCAAATGTTCGGTTTACACTTGAGTGAAAAATGTAAACATATAGATCTACTTTACCCTAGAGTCAGAAATTTAGGCATATGTCCGGTTTACACTTGAGTCAAAAAGGTAAACATATAGGTCTGCTTTACTCTAGAATCAGAAAGTTAGGCATATGTCCGGTTTACACGTGAATTAAATGGTAAACATATAAGTCTGCTTTACTCTATAGTCAGAAAGTTAGGCATATGTCCGGTTTATACTTGTGTCAAAAAAGGTCGGTCCGTTTTATAACCGAATCTGCAAGTATCCACCACGAAGATGTGCGTTCCTGAAGAATTCTTGCATCTTTTCGATTTATTCCTCCGATCCAGACATCTGCCGGTGTATCTTAAGACCGGCTAACACAGAAAACATTCCGTTCAGTGAAATGAAGTTAATTACGTATGTTTTAATTAAATTATCTAATTAGAGAATAGGCATCCACTTTAAAGTGGTTCTGGAATAAACGTTGGATTTCTTGTGCCTTCGTGCGGGTCATTAAAACTGTCTACATTAACAATTGTGCTCTTGGGCCGCAGGTTGTGTCTCATTCTGAATTAGGTAATTGATATTGTAAGTCGCCATTGCTTTCAATGGCTGGCATTGGCTAAGACAGACCAGAAACGGAAGAAGTAATAATTCTATTCCATTATGCCAGAATGATATCTGACAAGATCTGAAACTGATCTTCTCTAATCTAATCTCAGACAATCTAATCTGTAACTGTCTGTCTGTCAGCCAGTAGATGCTTACAACGGTTCATTTCATTTACAATAGGGAAAAAGACACGACAGTCCTCGCACGAGGGGTAATACAATTTATGTAGTTAGTATATATATATATATATATATATATATATATATATATATATGTATATATATGCGAAGTACGCTCAGAAAGTATCTATTATTTCGACTGGTTGTGCGGCCTTAGTAACTTGGTAATTCATGAAAGGTCATCTTACGTGAACAGCCACTTCTATTACAGAATGTTTAGACTAGACACAAATGATAAAAAAAGATAACTGTAGCTATTGTAATTGCAGGCTCTATAGTACTCGGCAGAATTCCGACGACCCCAATTGGATTAAGGAAATTTGAACCTGTGGGCGTGGAACGTTTACAGTGACGGTTTGTTTTGTCTCTGAGTTACACTAAAGTCAACAGGTTGGCCATAGGCCTCGTTTACACTAAAGACAGAAAGGTACTTATAGGGCACTAGACTCGAGTCAGAGGGGTCGATATGATGCCAGTTTACACCTGTGTTAATGCTAGACATAGGACCGGTTTACACTTGAGTTAACAAGTTATGCAAAGGTCTGGTTTACTAGTTAGAAAAGAAGACATAGACTCGGTTTATCAGTCAGTTATGCGCCATGCGTGATACACGCTTAAGCGATCATGTATCTTTCGATAGATTTTTTTCCCGCAGTAGGTTGCTGCCATTTCTTTCTACGGTAGACCAGTTGCCATCCAAGACTATAGAACCCGGTCTGTCCTGCTATTTACTCATAGCTGGGAGGTAGACGAAGAGGATTCGTAACTGTCCGAAGAGTCAATCAGTGCCATGCGTCATACACGCTTAGGCGATCATGTATCTTTCGATACATGACTGACGAGGCATGTTATTCCCCGCAGTATGTTGCCATTTCTTTCTGCTGTAGACCAGTTGCTATCCAAGACTATAGAACCCGGCCTGTCCTGCTATTTACCCATAACTGGGAGGGAGAAAAGGATTCATTACCCAAGGGTCAGTCAGTTATGTGCCATGCGTGATACACGCTTAAGCCATCATGTATCTTTCGATACATGACTAACGAGGCAGATTATTCCCCGTAGTAGGTTGCAATTTCTTTCGGCTGTAGACCAGTTGCCATCCAGGCTACAGAACTATCGGTCTGTCCTATTTTCTTCAGTTCTCTTCTCTCCCCAGCTATTTACCCATAGCTGGGTGGAGAAGAGGAGGATCCATACCTTTCCGAAGGGTATTAGCACGTAAGTGAATATGATGGAATCGACTGGAATTCGAACTCGGCTCTCCGATTCCTCAGTACGAGCCGCTATCCATTGCTTCCTCTACTCCGCCATGCCGAGTCAAAAAAGTAGACATAGGTCCGCTTTACACAAAGGTAGTCATACATCCTCATTTCCCTGTCTTGCCGCGGCCTTGTAGATGATGAATAATCTTCCACCCTTCAACACCTTTTCTACAATTAATATATATATATATATATATACATATATATATATATATATATATGAAGAAATATAGTTTTAAGGTGTGCTATAATTATGGTATAAAGTGCCCATTATCAGAGATAGAACGTATGTATACATAAATATAGTGTTGACTTCAATGTTCAATTTTATATGTGTGTGTATATACATATATATATATATATATATATATATATATATATATATATATATATATATATATATATATATATATATAAATTATAATTATAATTTAGGCTCTACTTACGTTTCGAGCACTGTTTTTAAAAATGAAAACAAAAATACTAAAGACCTTTGGATTATTAATCTAACGTGTTCTTTCCTATTTTTCTATATATTTGCACACACAGATACACACACACACATATATATATATATATATATATATATATATATATATATATATATATATATATATATAATATGATATGAAAGGCTCAAACACTAATATTCCATGATTATAATTTATTACGTTGGAATCGGAATCACGATCCATTTTATCAGACCGACAAATTCACAGGACTTTGTACTTTCTACTCTATCACTATTTCCATGGGAAGTCTTCTGAGAGACTACATTCCTAACTTCCACTTGTTCAAACATTCACAGTAAGGACTCGCCAGTCTGCGTACACAAGGTTGACTCATCAACATTCACATCGTATAGCATTTATAACGAAGACGTTCCGAACAAACAACTTTTTCCCAAGAACTGTACTTTTATGAAATAGAAAACGGCGGAATAATTCCTCGGACAATACAATCTTAATCTTCTCAGCTATCGGGTTAACAGTTATCTACATACAACTTTATTCTATAATTCTCTATCACGAGTGGCTCTTGGGCCTTACTGACATGAGTAAAACATAAATATAAATAAACAAAAATATAAATAAAACAAAAAGATGGCTGTAAAAATCAAGCAACCAAAACTATTCTGACACAGTCTAAGATGTTTAAAAACTCAATATTTCTACGTTTTAAATTTTAACACTGTATTTGTGAGTTAAATCGCTGGATCGGGCAGTGTGGACTTGAACTCAGTAGAAACAGAACGAGCAATAACTGAGCAGTACTAAAAATAAAAACTAGACGACATATCCCTAGACATTGGCAGTGGAACAGTGTGTACTTGGACTCAGTCGAAAAGGGCGTGCAATAACTGAGCAGTATTAAAAATAAGAACTAGACGAGATATCCCTAGACATTGGCAGTGGAACAGTGTGTACTTGGACTCAGTCGAAAAGGGCGTGCAATAACTGAGCAGTACTAAAAATAAGAACTAGACGAGATATCCCTAGACATAGGCAGTGGAACAGTGTGTACTTGGACTCAGTCGAAAAGGGCTAGCAATAACTGAGCAGTACTAAAAATAAGAACTAGACGAGATATCCCTAGACATGGGCAGTGGAACAGTGTGTACTTGGACTCAGTCGAAAAGGGCGTGCAATAACTGAGCAGTACTAAAAATAAGAACTAGACGAGATATCCCTAGACATTGGCAGTGGAACAGTGTGTACTTGGACTCAGTCGAAAAGGGCGAGCAATAACTGGGCAGTACTAAAAATAAGAACTAGACGAGATATCCCTAGACATTGGCAGTTGAACAGTGTGTACTTGGACTCAGTCGAAACGGGCGAGCAATAACTGGGCAGTACTAAAAATAAGAACTAGACGAGATATCCCTAGACATGGGCAGTGGAACAGTGTGTACTTGGACTCAGTCGAAAAGGGCGTGCAATAACTGAGCAGTACTAAAAATAAGAACTAGACGAGATATCCCTAGACATTGGCAGTGGAACAGTGTGTACTTGGACTCAGTCGAAAAGGGCGAGCAATAACTGGGCAGTACTAAAAATAAGAACTAGACGAGATATCCCTAGACATGGGCAGTGGAACAGTGTGTACTTGGACTCAGTCGAAAAGGGCGTGCAATAACTGAGCAGTACTAAAAATAAGAATTAGACGAGATATCCCTAGACATGGGCAGTGGAACAGTGTGTACTTGGACTCAGTCGAAAAGGGCGAGCAATAACTGAGCAGTACTAAAAATAAGAATTAGACGAGATATCCCTAGACATGGGCAGTGGAACAGTGTGTACTTGGACTCAGTCGAAAAGGGCGTGCAATAACTGAGCAGTACTAAAAATAAGAATTAGACGAGATATCCCTAGACATGGGCAGTGGAACAGTGTGTACTTGGACTCAGTCGAAAAGGGCGTGCAATAACTGAGCAGCACTAAAAATAAGAACTAGACGAGATATCCCTAGACATGGGCAGTGGAACAGTGTGTGCTTGGACTCAATCGAAAAGGGCGTGCAATAACTGAGCAGTACTAAAAATAAGAACTAGACGAGATATCCCTAGATATGGACAGTGGAACAGTGTGTACTTGGACTCAGTCGAAAAGGGCGTGCAATAACTGAGCAGTACTAAAAATAAGAACTAGACGAGATATCTCGAGACATTGGCAGTGGAACAGTGTGTACTTGGACTCAGTCGAAAGGGCGAGCAATAACTGAGCAGTACTAAAAATAAGAACTAGACGAGATATCCCTAGACATTGGCAGTGGAACAGTGTGTACTTGAACTCAGTCGAAAAGGGCGTGCAATAACTGAGCAGTACTAAAAAATAAGAATTAGACGAGATATCCCGAGACTTGGGCAGCGGAACAGTGTGTACTTGGACTCAGTCGAAACGGGCGTGCAATAACTGAGCAGTACTAAAAATAAGAATTAGACGAGATATCCCTAGACATGGGCAGTGGAACAGTGTGTACTTGGACTCAGTCGAAAAGGGCGAGCAATAACTGGGCAGTACTAAAAATAAGAACTAGACGAGGTATGCCGAAAGATGGGTTGTGGAACGAGAACAATCTACCACCGTAGATTAAAGGGCTCAGTTCGGAATTCCTTGTAAGTAAAACAGATCGACATATTACTGATGAAGGCCGAATTGTACAACGACTGAAACGTTGTAAATAGTGTAAGTAATGTATACTTATTACTATACGTAAATTAAGTGATAATGAGATAATGATATGTTTATTTGGTTTTTGAAGTCTTCAATGAATATATTTCGACGACATTAAAGAACTTTAAGCGTGTTTGAATAGCTACCGAATGGACGGGTATCATGAACCTATCGGAAAGGT
>OZ038516.1:65788774-65801274 GCA_964036315.1 Acanthosepion esculentum
AGCAGTACGCAGGTTAATTAATGTTTCTGCAAGAATCATTACTCATCTTGCTTAAATCGTTGCTTATTTTTGTCATGTTTGTGTCCAATAATCCACTAGGATATTGTCCCCTCATTTCGTTCGTAATTACCTGAAAGTCACCCGGATACCTGAAGAAGGCCGGAGTATACAGTGGCCCAAACCTTGTGTTACAAAGTACTAAGGCCCAAACCTTGTTTTTGTAACAACAAAAATGAGGACAATCGTTACCACTACCAATAAAAATACTACAGCACACACAATAGAAAGAAAGAAAGAAAGAAAGAAGCTATTCATTCGTTGCAATTTACCCCCTCATCACAAGAACACATCCCTCTTCACCCAATTCTACATTTACCAAAATACCACATACTCACAGCGAAACCTACTAAATCCCCATGATGAAAAAGACGTTGCTTGTCATGTAATGAAAAAACGGCCGTAATGGTAATCAATGTGTAAAAACCGAATAAAATGTCGCCCGCGTGAAGCCCTGCTAATGAAACATGGTTAATATGATGGTGGACTTGTTCAACTTGGAATTTTCCGTTAGTTGATTAGAGGAATTAATCAAACAGTTTAGTAGAAATCTCATGGGACTCTTATGGAAAGGATGATAGATTTCGAATATTTCTTTCAGAATGTGCACCTTAAGATGTCGAAATTACAGTCGTTTGTAATAAAATGTTCTGCAAGCTCCGATCATGTTACATTATTGTGTCTGACAACATACTTGTGGCCATTGAATCTTTTATTTCATTTTTTTCGTTGTGTTAAATATACGAAGAAGAAGGGCAAGAAGAAGAAAACGTAGGGGAAAGGAATGAAGAAATGAAGGTAGAAGAAGAAGAAGAAAAAGAAGAAGAAGAAGAAGAAGAAGAAGAAGAAGAAGAAGAAATGAAGGTAGAAGAAGAAGAAGAAGAAGAAGAAGAAGAAGAAGAAGAAGAAGAAGAAGAAGAAGAAGAAGAAGAAGAAGAAGAAGAAGAAGAAGAAGAAGAAGAAAGGGAAATAATAGTAAAAGCCGGAAGACGTGTCGCAGTTAATCTTCGACCCCGTGACCTTTTCGTATCGTTGCTGGTCTTGTAATGAGAAAATGGCTGAACCATGTTTAATGTGATGGTGATCTTGATTATATTAGAATTTTCAGTCAGTTGATTAGTTACTAAGAATTAATCAAACAACTTAGTATAAATCTTATAGAACTCTTCTATCATTCTGTCCATCCCCACTCGGAGTGGGAAGTAAGTAATTTGCATACGTGACTATCCCCCATACGTTTTAAAGGTCAAAAGGTTGATAGATTCCGAATATTTTTTCAGAATCTGCACCTTAAGATGTTTG
Organism: Acanthosepion esculentum; assembly: GCA_964036315.1. Classification (NCBI taxonomy): domain Eukaryota; kingdom Metazoa; phylum Mollusca; class Cephalopoda; order Sepiida; family Sepiidae; genus Acanthosepion; species Acanthosepion esculentum. The sequence continues at coordinate 65,790,134 of OZ038516.1, forward strand.
TCGAAATTACAATCGTTTGTAATAAAATTTCTGCAAGCTCCGTTGATGTCATATTATTGTGTCTGACATCCTACCTGTGGCCATTGAATCTTTTACTTAATTCTTTCGTTGGGCAAGCCACATAAATCAAGTCATGGGCGTTATATATTAAGTGGAAATCAGTACAATTGCCACCTTCTGTGGAAATCGAGATGTTTCTCTTTGAATTTCTGATAGGAATAACTTGACTCATTCTTTTGCGCAACGAACAGGTTTTTCTTTTTCTAGGGGTGTTTTTTAGTTTGACCATTTGATTGTTTGTTTTTTTTTCTTTATTAGGATAACAAAATCCAATATATCTCAGTTTTAGGTTTTTGTAAAAAATCATGAGAAAAAAATGAAATAAAAATTGTAAATATATCCATATATTTTTACATGATATGGTTTTAGTAGATACCTCTGTGAGTATGTGGTATTTTGGTACGTGTTGGTTTGCCTGAAGAGGGTGAAGGAGTGAATTGTAACGAATGAATGGGTCACAAATCAGATTAGTTGGGCTCAAGATAGACAGTGATGACCACCCCCACTCCATTTGTGCCACGATTATATGTAAAGTACAACTGTTACTACAAAATGGCGAATATTGAATCTGAGTGGTGGATATATATATTTTTAAATTAACGACAACTAGTAACAGACAGTGCTTGGAAAACGAAGTGCTGCTGTTGATTTTCTTCTTCTCCTTCTTCTTCTTCTTCTCTTCCTTCTTCTTCTTCTCCTTCTTCTTCTTTGTGTCGTGTCTCTTCAGTAGGTGAGCGATCACGGCTGTCCACAACTTCCTATCCCTTGAAACCCTTAATGACGTTCATCTTTATACCATAACTCCCACTCCAGTTTCACTATCCATCCGTTAGTCCAGTAAGTGTCCCACTGCCTTCCCTTGTTCTTTTTTCCTTTGAGTTGTCCTGTGAGTGTTAAATTCTACAAGCCTCTCTTCTTCATTGTGTCAAAGAATTATCAGTTTTTTTCAGATTCTTATAATAATGAAAAAATAATGAAATGAAAATTATAAATATATCCATATATTTTTTGCATGCTGTGGTTTTAGTCGGTACTCCTGTGAGTATGTGGTGTTTTCGAAAATGTTGGATTGTGTGAAGAGGGATTTGTTCTTGTGGTGAAAGAGCAAAATTGTAACGAATGAATGGGTCACGAATCAGATTTCCAAGGTTTAGTAGAGTCACGACCACCCTCACGCCACTTCCCCTATGGTCTTGTCCCAAAATTGTACAATAAACATAAACACGCCAAGTAACATTTGTAAAAAGATTTCTTTGTAGATTTATATATTTTTATACTTAAATTTTTTTAAATATAATTTGAAGAAGGCCGACATGTTTGTCGAAATATTGTTTAACACTGGCAAACACTGTGTTATTTCTTTTCTTCATCTTTTCGTAAAATCACGCTCTTCTGTTAACTGTTAATAATAATAGTACTAATAATAATAGCACTACTAATAATAGTACTAATAATAATATCACTACTAATAATAGTACTAATAATAATAGTACTACCATTTAACAACATTTACTCCCGTTCACAATTAGACATTAAATTATATCACTTTGCGTCCTCCATAGTTTACCTTGACTAAACCTCAAGAATATTTTAGAACGTTTGTAAATCTTCAGAAATTTTGAAGAATTAACGATACTTTTTTTTAATTCTGTTCATAAATATTTATTGTAACATAAAATCCTTATATTTATCGTGATAAAGTCCCTCATGAGATGAAACATTATGGTATTATACACACACATAGGCACATACATACATACATACACACACACGCGTGCACAAATACACACAAACACACACACATTATATATATATATATATATATATATATATATATATATATATATATATATATATATTCCAGCATGGATCTGACAAGAAGGATTTACCCATCGCAGTAACGGGGTAGCATCAGTGTGTACACCCTGATGTCTACAGTAAAATCTAGTGGCACTGGGCAGTTTTTGAACACACCTATGTGTGTTGGGGCCTCGCATTAACCTGAACTCGCGTAATATTTAACCTCACAGCGACGCACACAAATAAAAACCTTAGGACACTTAATGGATATTAATATACCTGGTGTCTGGCGATTCCAACCTCAGTCAGTACCTCCTCATTGTAATAAAAACAGTGCATTCTCAACTCAATTCTTAAATCTTTCGAACTCATTGCAACGTTCTTTTTTTTTTGTTGTTAATAGCTCGCTTGCCATTCTTTGTAAGGAGTTGTAGAAAAATTGGCGATGGTTAAATGTTTTTGGTAGAACTGCCCAAGAAGCAGAATTGACAAAGTTTACAATAAACAATAACAAGAGAGAGAAAAGAACAGGGCTAAAAATAATATTGAGCAAAGAATATGTGTAAGGCAAAGCAACAGCAATAAGGCAAAGCAATAGTAATAAGGCAAAGCAACAGTAATAAGGCAAAAAGTTCACAAACTAAGAATGGTGTTAACAAGCAAAAAGGGATGCAGACAAGTGATCGCAGCGTTCTGACTTCAAGACAAGAAAAAACAGATGTTCAATCAGATCGAGAAATGGCCTATCTCATCAGCTAGAAAGAAATCCCAGCATGCACCTGTATACTTTGTCAATAGATTTGAGGAGGGTGATGTTTTTGTAGACATTGCTCTGAAATTGGGGGGAAAATTGTCCAGTAAATGTCTATATTTATTACAACGTTTCGACGTACAACGGCCGAAAGGTTGTAATAAATATGGCGACCAAGATGAAGAGAATAATCCGAATAATGTAAATAATGTAAAAAATTGTCCAACTGAATAAATTTTCAACATCATGGATCTTTTATTAGGACCAAAGCTGACAGTTTCTTTTATCGTACTTTTCGCTTTTGGAACTCATTTCCGGCTTCTTGTTTTCCAGTCAACTTTGATCTTCAAAAATTTATTACATGTTTTATATTTAGTGGGTGCTAATAGCGTGCAACCTGATAAAAGATAGTCAATTGTTTCTGGATATTTATCACAGAATCTGCATTTTCAGTATTTGTTTCTAGTTAACAAGCATTTGTCCGGCTTCCTTTGATTTCTGGTGTATATTCATTTCTTTCCGGGTCCCGACTTATTTTCCACTAAGCAGTTTTGAAAAAAAAAATCACTCATATTTTAAATAAATGTAGCCCTTCGTAAGGTGCGGGATGTACTTGAGAGAAGAATTTGTTGTATTTCTTGAAGGCATAAGCTACCAGGAATCCCTTCAATCAGTCCAATGGAAATTTTTTCCAATCAATCCGAGGGCTCCAACTACTATTGGGATTGATGTCCTCATGTACCACACTTTTGAGATTTCGATTTCAAGGCCCTTGTATTTTGATAGATTTTTTGAGTTTATTATTATTATTATTATTATTATTATTATTATTATTATTATTATTATTATTATTTCCTTTGATTTCTGATGTGTACACATTTCTTTCCGGGTCCCGCCCAGAGACCTAAGGTTAGAAATGGCATCATGACATTTTCCACTGACCAATTAAAAAAAAAAAAAAAAAAGCATATTTTACATAGACAAAGCCCTTCGTAAAGTGTGGGCTGTACTTGTGAGAACAATTTTTTGTATCTGTTTGAAGCATGGACTTCCAGGAATCCCTTCAATTAGTCTACTGGAATCTTTTCCAACCAATCCTAGGGCTCCATCTACAACAGGGATTGTTGATGTTCCCATGTGCCACATTTTTGATATTTCGATTTCAAGGTCTTTGTATTTTGATAGCTTTTTGAATATCTTCAAAGATACATTGCAGTCTGTAGGGACTGCCATATCAATAAGGAGTCACTATTTTGGCTGTGGTCTCTAATAACAATGTCTGGGCGGTTGGCTTTGATTGTTCTGTCAGTGTGTATAGTTTAGTCACAAAAATTGTAACGGGTCCTATCTTCGTAACCGCGTCCTTGGTGTGTTTATACCAATTTCTTTATTATTATTATTTTTTTAATTTTCTTTGATATCTGGCGTTTACACATTTCTTTCCGGGTCCCGCACAGGGATCTAAGGTTAGAAATGGCATCATGACATTTTCCACTGACAAAAAAAATATTTTACATAGATAAAGCCCTTCGTAAAGTGTGGGCTGTACTTGTGAGAACAATTTTTTTGTATCTCTTTGAGGCATGTACTTCCAGGGATCCCTTCAATTAGTCTACTGGAATCTTTTCCAACCAGTCCAAGGGCTCCAACTACAACAGGGATTGTTGATGTTCCCATGTGCCACATTTTTTAGATTTCTATGTCAAGGTCCTTGTAGTTTGACAGCTTTTCGAATATCTTCAAAGATACATTGCAGTCTGCAGGGACTGCCATATCAATAAAGTGGCACTTATTTTGTTTGTGGACTTTTTATTATTATTATTATTGTTATTATTATTATTATTATTATTTCCTTTGATTTCTGGCGTGTACACATTATTTTCCCGCCCAGAGATCTAAGGTTAGAAATTGGCACAGGTCCTACCTCAGTAACTGGGTCTAGGTGGTGTTCATACCAATTTCTTTATTATTATTATTATTATTATTATTATTATTATTATTATTATTATTATCTTTATTTCCTTTGATATCTGGCGTTTACACATTTCTTTCTGGGTCCCGCCCAGGGACCTAAGGTTAGCAATGGCATCATGACACTTTCCACTGCAAAAAAAAAAATTACATAGATAAAGCCATTCGTAAAGTTTTCGAGTGTAGTGAAGAAAGATTATTATTATTATTATTATTATTATTATTATTATTATTATTATTATTATTATTATTATTATTATTATTATTCAGCGGGCCTTGATTCAATCTGCTCGTTTGCTTAGATAGAGAAAGGTTTGAAATATAGCCTTTCTTGTGTCCTTTCTATATTGTAATATTTAATATTTCAATTGGTTTTCTTTTCTCTTTGCAGATGACAAAGGAAGTTCTAGCGCCAGTGAAGATTTTATTGATCTCGATGCTTCTCCAAGTCATGTGCTTCACGAGGTGGTGGACGGATCAAAAGAATCGGAAATCGGTGACACCCACGACTCGATGCCCCTGCAAAGACCCAAGACTACAATCGAAGTTGACTCGGATGAAACGGATGACGTCATTCATTCCGGGTCTGGAGATGATTTAGACACCCTCGACCTTGAGAAGAACGGAGACAAAAGTAAGTGAATTAATTTGATTTCACTTTGGGGTTTGTTTTTTTTTTTTAATTTATTTTTTGTTCGGATTTGAAGGAAGAATGGAAAGAGAGAAGGAAAACGTAAAAGGAAGAAGGGAAACGAAAGAAAGAGGGGAAAAAGCAAGAATGACCGAAAGAAAAGAAAGAATTGTATAAGAGGGGGATGAAGAATACAATAACAGATAAACGGATGAAGAATTAAAAGATGTTGTAAGAAAGGGTAAGATGGGAAAAAATGAGAAAAAGAAGCAAGAATTAGAAGGAAGGAAGGAAGGAAGGAAGGAAGGAAGGAAGGAAGGAAGGAAAAATTACAAACCCATAGAAATAGAAAACGGGAAAAAGAACAGGCAAAGAAGGAGGGCTGGAGGTTGATAGAAAGGGAAAGGGAAAAGAAAAAGATGACTAAGGTTAAGAAGAAGGAAATGAGAAAGAGAACAAGAATAGGAAGGAAGGAGGTGAGGAAAAATAGATGTGTATAGAAAGGGAAGGCAAAGAAAGAAGGAAAGAGAGGAAGGGAGAAAGAAGGATAGAGGTCGAAGGAAAGGAGAAAAAGAGCAAAGGGGAAGGAAAAAGGTGAGTAAGGATATAAACAGTAAATAAGGAGGAGAGCAAGAATAGGAAGGAAGGAAGGAAGGAAGGAAGGAAGGAAGGAAGGAAGGAAGGAAGGAAGGAAGGAAGGAATAAAAAATGAGAAAAAAGAGCGGGAACAAGGAATGAAAAGTGAAATGAAAAAATAAAGTGAGACAGAAATAGAAAATGGTAGCAAGAACGAGAAAGAAAGAAAGAAAGAAAGAAAGAAAGAAAGAAAGAAAGGTAAAAATCAAACACGGGAAAAAGTGAGTAAAGATAGAAACAGTAAATGAGGATGGGAGCAGGAATAGGAAGGAAGGAAGGAAGGAAGGAAGGAAGGAAGGAAGGAAGGAGAGGAAGGAAGGAAGGAAGGAAGGAAGGAAGGAAGGAAGGGGGAGGGAGGAAGGAAGAATGGGAGGAAGGAAGGAAGGAAGGAAGGAAGGAAGGAAGGAAGGAAGGAAGGAAGGGAGGAAGGAAGGAAGGAAGGAAGGAAGGAAGGGGGAGGGAGGAAGGAAGAATGGGAGGAAGGAAGGAAGGAAGGAAGGGAGGGAGGAAGGAAGGAAGGAAGGAAGGAAGGAAGGAAGGAAGGAAGGAAGGAAGGAGAGGAAGGAAGGGGGAGGGAGGAAGGAAGAATGGGAGGAAGGAAGGAAGGAAGGGAGGGAGGAAGGAAGGAAGGAAGGAGGGAAGGAAGGAAGGAAGGAAGGAAGGAAGGGGAGGGAGGAAGGAAGAATGGGAGGAAGGAAGGAAGGAAGGAAGGAAGGAAGGAAGGAAGGAAGGAAGGAAGGAAGGAAGGAAGGAAGGAAGGGGGAGGGAGGAAGGAAGAATGGGAGGAAGGAAGGAAGGAAGGAAGGAAGGAAGGAAGGGGGAGGGAGGAAGGGAGGAAGGAAGGAAGGAAGGAAGGAAGGAAGGGGGAGGGAGGAAGGAAGAATGGGAGGAAGGAAGGAAGGAAGGAAGGGGGAGGGAGGAAGGAAGAATGGGAAGAAGGAAGGAAGGAAGGAAGGAAGGAAGGAAGGAAGGAAGGAAGGAAGGGAGTAAGGAAGGAAGGGAGGAAGGAAGGAAGGAAGGAAGGAAGGAAGGGGGAGGGAGGAAGGAAGAATGGAAGGAAGGAAGGAAGGAAGGAAGGAAGGAAGGGGGAGGGAGGAAGGAAGAATGGGAGGAAGGAAGGAAGGAAGGAAGGAAGGGGGAGGGAGGAAGGAAGAATGGGAGGAAGGAAGGAAGGAAGGAAGGAAGGAAGGGAGGGAGGAAGGAAGGAAGGAAGGAAGGAAGGGAGGAAGGAAGGAAGGAAGGAAGGAAGGAAGGAAGGAAGGAAGGAAGGGGGAGGGAGGAAGGAAGAATGGGAGGAAGGAAGGAAGGAAGGGAGGGAGGAAGGAATGAAGGAAGGAAGGGAGGGAGGAAGGAAGGAAGGAAGGAAGGAAGGAAGGAAGGAAGGAAGGAAGGAAGGAAGGAAGAGAAAGATCCATAAATGAAAAGGATATTGTATGAAAGAAAGCAGAAAAAGTGTAAAAAAGAAGATGCGTGGTAGAACTGAAGAAGAAATCCAAGATGGAGTGAGTGTGATGGATTAGGAACAAGGAAGGAAAGAAAACGGGAATGAAGAAAGGAAAAAACGAAAGATGAAAAGAAAAGAAAAAAAAAAGGTAAAAGAATGATTAAGTTTTTAAAAAGAAGAAAAGTGGTTAAAAAGTAAAAGAGAGAAGAGAAGAAAGACGGGAGAGACGAAGAAACGAAAAGAAGAATGGAAAGAAATGGGAAGCAAATAAAAACGTACGAAAGAAAGACAAGAATCAATAATACACAATATTTATCGGATATAGGAGAAATATTGATTCGAGAGATAAGAAAATGGTAACTTATGGCATATCTCATGTATAGGTCGACCATTAACTTAGGTCAAGTTATTACAGTAGTCTCTCCTTAACCAAGGTTTCGCTTTCCACGGTTTCTGTCCCAGAAGGTTGAGGACCGATGCTTGAAATTTGGATCTGCGAAAGAATTATAAAATTAGGTACCTCCAAAAATAAAATTGTGTACTTTCAAAAATAAAATTAGGTACCTCCAAGAATAAAATTAGGTACCTCCAAAAATAAAATTAGTAACTCAAAAATAAAATTACCATATTTGACGGCATATAAGACGCACGGGTGTATAAGATGCACCCCTATTTCAGCAGGACAAATCAAGGAAAAAAATAGTAATTAGTAAAATTAGAAAACTTACATATGGCATATAAGTCGCAGGAGAATTTTAAAAGATATTTTTAGTAAAAAAAAAAAAATTACGACTTATATGCCGTCAATTACGGTAGGTACCTCCAAAAATAAAATTGTGTACTTTCAAAAATAAAAGTAGGTACCTCCAAGAATAAAATTAGGTACCTCCAAAAATCCGCTAAAAAGAAGGAGACACACGGAAAAATGTCCAAAACATAATAATATTAAAACTGTATCGTCAAAAACTTTGTGTCGTTATTAACAGGAAAGACCACAAGATCTGTCCTGGTAAAAAATATTGTTTTATTCTTTATAGAAATCTGGTTAAATTTTGGTTAAAAAAAAACTTTTTATCAAATCTGTATAAAAAAAAAATGTGAGTTACCCCCTCACCTCATTCATTTAATTTTTATTAAATTTTTTATGAATACTTTTTTTCTTATTGCATAATGTTCATAATTGTTAGAAGGACAAGTCCTTGGAGAATTTAAATCATCAAACATTTTTAACCAAACAGGATCGCCAGTTACAGAAAATTGGCTCTGAATCATAAAATAATGCAAAACTTAGACATTATTTAATTAGAAAAGCTTTCAGTTGTTTTTAGGAATAAAATATACCGTGGACAGTATTGCCTCAAGTAAAAAAAAAAAAAACAACTTTCGATGAATAATGAATTTTTCAATAATTTTTTTTCTTATTTTTAAAAATTTTAATTAGAATGATTTAGAAACTTTTAAATATTTAAAAAAAATGTATTATTCGTAACAGTCAAGTGATATTTTTATTAAATTAAAACTGTATTCAATAATCATAAATGGAAAAACTCACATCAATGACCATCAGTATTTTCAAGTGTATTTTGAGATTTGTGTGTGTGTGTGTGTGTATAAACATATCGATTTTTGCAAATACAGACATCCATACACAATATTATCAGAACATAAGATGAGTTTCTATAATATATTTATCACTTATCGGTAATTTTCTCAAAAGGTAAGACAAGCTATGAAACCAAATTATCTAAAAAAATCTCTCATTTTATTTCTCATTCTTTTTATTAACAACTTTCATTCGCAATGGCTGGTTTTCACTTTTTCCCTTATACTTGTTCTCGCTTTAGATTTTAGATTTCTTGCCTAACTTTCTCACAGACGTGCTGTGGCTTCCCTCGGTCTTTTCTACAAATATATTCATGGTAACTGCTCGGACGAGCTACTTTCACCAAACTGAATGAATTTAGGCGCGCTACTAGGTTGGCATCTCGGCCCCACCCTTTCACTGTCGAAACGGTTAAATGTAGCCGTCTCTTCTACCCAAACAACTTCTTATCTCGCACTTCCCGACAGTGGAACTCCCTTCCTCTTACTTGCTTCCCTGATAGCTATAATCTTCAAATATTCAAAGGTAATGTCAATCGACATCTTCTGATGCCTTGATCTTGATCCACATCCTTCTTGTTATCCTTTCCTTAATCACTCCACTTAATTCTTGCTCTCATTCTCTGTAAATCCTTGCGTGCTAGTGACACCCCCGCTTTGCTTGCGGTGATATGCTTAAAAAAATAAAAAGTTTTGTTTGGTTTGGTTTATTTTGTTTTACGGCATAGGAACCTCGATGGGTTATTTAATGCCGACAGGATTTTTAGGATTAGTTCGTATGAATAGAATAAGTATTCTTTGGTTTAGATTGGTTTGGTTAATTTTGTTTTACATCTGGCCACCTAACTCTCCAGACTGCAAATCCCTTGATGATTATGTGCAGGGCGCAGTTAAGCGTAATTTAGATGACAATTTATCCATCGCACCCTATATATATATATATATATATATATATATAAGATTATTTATTTATTTTAGGATATTAAAACATGTTAAAAATCGCTACATAATGGCAATTATGTTTCAACACTACCGAGGAGACACATTTGTATTTTTGAAACATAATTGCCATTATGTAGCGATTTCTAACATATTTTACTATCCTAAAATAAATAATATTTAGCGCTACTCTGTATTGAGCCACCTTTTAAATTAAATGTTATGTACAATAGAATCATACTCCATTTGTTATCATTTTACCTGGATATATATATATATATATATATATATATATATATATATATATATATATATATATACATACATATATATATATATATAAGACATTTTTTATGTGTATACGTTCTTTTTATAGATAAAACGCTCTGTTTTTATAATAAACATTATTAACAACATTTACCGACCTGAAGTCTGAATGTTGTTAATACTGTTTATTATAAAAACAGAGCGTTTACTTAAATATTTGTATCTATAAAATTAATGTATAAACATAAAAAATGTCTTAAATAATTGTCGAACTTTGTCCATTTTATAATATATATATATATATATATATATATATATATATATATATATATATATTATAAAATGGACAAAGTTCGACAATTATTTAAGACATTTTTTATGTTTACACATTCTTTTTATAGATACAATATATATATATATATATATATATATATATATATATATATATATATATATATATATATATTCCGTTTATACGTTATTTTTATAGATATAAATTATTCAAGTAAATGCTTTGTTTTATTTTTTAATTAAACTGTATTAATTACATTTGCCGGACTGAATGCTCGAGAAATTTCGTAGAAAATATGTACTTCTCCGACAGAGATCGAATCTAACGTATAAACAGAAAATATATTACAATAATTGTTGGAATTAATCCACTTTCAATATGTTGTCATTGTTTACGTTAAGATACGTTTCGTGAGCAGCTCTGTTTATAAACAGTAATTCGGATTTGCTAACCAGACGCTCCTTTGTGGCTGAATGGTTAACAGCATATTAGATCATACGATGGTTGCTATTAAGGGTTACAGATTCGATTCCTGTCGGAAAAGCATATATTTTCTACTAAATTTCCCGTATATTCAAGCCGATAAATGTAATTAATAATGTTCAATATTTATTTAAATAAGCTATATCTATAAAAATAACGTATAAACGGAAAATACATTAAAATAATTTTCGGAAAATATGTCTCTTCCGACACGGAATTGTCATGTCGCCTGACTATAATATATTGTCATTTGTTTGCATTAAGT
>OZ038516.1:65803774-65883774 GCA_964036315.1 Acanthosepion esculentum
CTCACACATTTACATTGAATATGGCTGTTATATGTTGTCTAGTACTTCTGTAATGTATTTAGAGATTCGTGATAAAATCCAAAGAAGAATCTGCAATGTTATTGGTACTGACCTGTCATCTCGGCTTCAGTCACTTTTACCACCACCTTAACGTATCACCATTTCTGAAAATATTTCCATGGTCTAAGTCTACCACTGTCACATCTGGTTTGGTTCTTCTGCTATGTATTTAGAAATTGTTGATAAAATCCAAAGAAGAATCTGCAATGTTATTGGTACTGACTAGGCATTTAGGCTTCAGTCATTTTCCCACCGCGTTAATGTAGCTTCCCTCTGCCTTTTCTATAAATATTTTCCTGGTAATTATTCCAATGAACTTTCCTCTTATAGTACCCAGACTTTATGAATTCATGCGCAGTACTGGATTGGGGGAAAGGTCTTATCATTTTACAGTTTAAATGGTAAGGTGTAACCGTAAGTTCTATGTCAACAGTTTCTTCGCTCGCACTTCTCGCTAGAAGAAAATTAAATTAAAATTTTAAATTTAACTTATCTAGCAGCATTATCTAACTTTCCATTTTCCTTTAATGAGCAAAAATAAAAGATACAACATACCTATATACTTACATATACATACCGGGTGTAACAGCAAAATTGTCCAAAATCATGTAACAGCGTAGGATATTGTTTTGTTCATCCCACAAAATGTTTAATATCTATAAAAAAACACGAAACTAATTCAGTTTCTTTTTCCGGGTTTCAGATAAGACGTTTAGCCAACTTGACACCATTTGTCGTAAAAATCATTGAATAAACCTTTGAGTTATTCACCTAGAAAGAGAACTGGTTAAGATCGATTTGTGTCAGCCCCACTAAGTCTTCCTAACTGAGCAATGATGAGAGGAAAATGATCATTAAGGCCTTCAGTAATGGTACCAACATTCATACTCTGGCTTCCATCTTTAAAGTCCAATAAAGAACCACTAAGAGAACGGCGAATAAGTTTAAAGAAAGAAAGAAAGAAAAAAGAAAGAAAGAAGGAAAGATCATTAGAAGAGATTGATGCAAAGAAAGAAAGAAAGAAAGAAAGAAAGAATGAAAGAAGGAAAGATCATTAGAAGAGGTTGATGCAAAGAAAGAAAGAAAGAATTAATGAATGAATGAATGAATGAAAGAAAGAAAAAAAAGAAATGAGGAAAGATCATTAGAAGAGATTGACGCAAAGAAAGAAAGAAAGAATGAATGAAAGAAAGAAAGAAAGAAAGAAAGAAAGAAAGAAAGAAGAAAGAAAGAAAGATCATGAGAAGAGATTGACGCAAAGAAAGAATGAATGAATGGAAAAAGAAAGAAGGAAAGATCATTAGAAGAGATTGATGCAAAGAAAGAAAGAATGAATGAATGAAAGAAAGAAAGAAAGAAAGATCATTAGAAGAGATTGATGCAAAGAAGAAAGAAAGAAAGAAAGAAGGAAAGATCTTTAGAAGAAATTGATGCAAAGAAAGAAAAAAAGAAGGAGAGAAAGAAAGAAAGAATCGATAACCGTCTGCTTTAGTGCAGCAATATAAAATACAGTAGACCGAAATGATTAGTTACAGTAATAAAAAGAAACTAGCAAAAATCGTAGAATTTACACGGTTCTCACTCTACATGAGCCATAAAAAGCTATCTGAAAATTCTGAGACATTAAAACATACCTTGATTTTCGCTACGAATTTTATACAAATGACCTGATGCAAATAGCTAGGTAAAGTGTTTAAAGTTTATATTAGCCGTCAATCGACGAACCTGCGCGCGCAATTCAAGGTCACAATTGTACAAGACTCCAATGTGATAATTAAAATTTAAAAAATACCGAGGAATACCGCACAAAATGTTGCCAGTTATTAATATTCAATATGCCGAGATTTGGGTTAATTATAGAATACTTGGTAATCTATCATAAAACTTTTAATCATTATTGGGCGATAGAAAAAGTGACACTTTTTTTATGTGCCGTATCCTTTCAGGACGTAGGCGATCATGGCTCTCCACCTCCCTCTATCCCTTGCAGCTCTTAACAAGTTCCTCCCCTCTGCTACCTCCTCCAGACCACATTCTGTCATCCACTTGCTTAAGCCTGCTAGATATGTTTTCCCTTGTCTCTCTTTCCTTCTATTCGACCCGTGAGTCTCAGATTCTCCAGGCCCTCCTTCCTCATTATGTGTCGCAGAAACTTCAGCTGCCTCTTCCTGATGTTAAGTATAAGCCTCCTCCTTGTCTGCATCCTCTCCAAGACCTCATCGTTGCTCACACGCTCGGTCCACGATATCCTTAGCATCCTCTGTCGCCTCGAGTCTCTTCTTCGTCTTTGAGGAAATCGTTCAACATTCACTGCCGTAAAGAAGGACAGGTGTCATGTAACAGCTCAGTATTCATTTCTTTGTTACCAAAGAAATCCTCTTGTCTCGCAGTATTCTGCCTAGCTTTTGGAATGTGTCCTTGGCCATCCCAATACGTGTACGGATCTCAGTATCGCACTTACCGTTCTCTGTCAGAACGCTTCCCAGATAATTAAACTTCCGAGTCTGTTTGATTCTAGTGTCCTCGGCCTGCAAATCGCATTTCGGGCTCATTCTTGTACTGATGACCCTGCATCCTGTCTTCATGTAGTTTATGCTTAGTCCCTTCTTCACATAGCTACCTTTCCGTGTCTGCTATCAGTACTATGTCATCTGCGTATCTTAATAATAAGGGTATATACCAAGTAAATGCCTCATAACCATCATCATCATCATCATTATCATTATTATTATTATTATTATTATTATTAACATTATTATTATTATTATTATTATTTTTATTTTCTTTGATATCTGGCGTTTACACATTTCTTTACGGGTCCCGCCCAGGGACCTAAGGTTAGATATGGCATCATGACACTTTCCACTGACAAAAAAAATATTTTACATAGATAAAGCCCTTCGTAAAGTGTGGGCTGTACTTGTGAGAACAATTTTTTTGTATCTCTTTGAGGCATGGACTTGCAGGAATCCCTTCAATAAGTCTACTGGAATCTTTTCCAACCAATCCTAGGGCTCCATCTACAACAGGGATTGTTGATGTTCCCATGTGCCATATTTTTGAAATTTCTATTTCAAGGTCCTTGTATTTTGACAGTTTTTCGAATATCTTCAAAGATACATTTCAGTCTGCAGGGACTGCCATATCAATAAGGAGGCACTTATTTTGTTTGTGGTCTTTAATAACAATGTCTGGGCGGTTGGCTTTGATTGTTCTGTCAGTGTGTATTGTGTAGTCCCATAGAATTGTAACAGGTCCTATCTCCGTAACCGGGTCAGGGTGGTGTTCGTACCAGTTTCTTTCAGTTTCCTACCCATAGAAGTTGCAAATTTTCCAGTGCAGATATTGGCCCACTCTGTCATGCCGGGTTTTATATTCAGTGGATGCCAATATCGTGCAACCTGATACAAGATGATCAATGGTTTCTGGATAATTATCACAGAATCTGCATTTTGGGCTAACACAGTATTTTAGTATATGTGCTTGATAATTCCTAGTTAACAAGCATTGGTCCAGTGCAGCAAGGGTAAAACCTTCAGTTTCAGCTTTCAACCCTGCACTACGTAGCCACTGATGGGTACGGTTTTTGTCTACGTCAGCTTGTTTGGTACAGACAGAGTATTGGCCATGAAGCGGTTTTTCTTGCCATTGTTTCTGTATCTGGTCGGTTGCATTTGTATTTGCTTTCTTTTTTAAGTATTTTGCTGCTTCAGTCGGTCTACCGTGCTGTACTTGTATTTCTGCTCCCATTTGAAACTCCATTTTGAATTTGTTGGTTTCCTTTATTACGGAGTAAAGACGCTTATTACTTTCATGTTCCTTGACACATACTATCATCCAGTCTTCTGTAGTTTCCAAGTATCTTTGGAGGCCAATTGTAGTTTTGTACGAAATTTCTAGTTGAACTAATCCTCTGCCTCCTTCGGATCTGGGCGCATACAAGCGATCAACATCAGCTTTAGGATGATGCCAGCGGTAGCAAGTGAGAAGCTTTCTCGTTTTGCGTCCATTCGCTTAATTTCAGCTATGGTCCAGTTAAGGACGTTAAAGCTGTATTGCACCACAGGGACAGCCAAGGTGTTTGTGGCTGATATTCTGTTTTTTGAGTTTAGCTCGGTATTTAGTACCAGTCGTACACGCCCGTAGTACTCCTTTCTTACCTTCTCCTTTATTTGGGGGTGTTGTATGCATCTCCTTCGCTAATTCCTAGGTACTTATAAGCTTCATCATGCTCCAAGCCCCTAATTTTTGTGACAAAATCTAAATCTATTAAGAGTGCTTCTGTAATTCTACCTTTCTTGAATATTACTTTTGCACATTTATCTAATCCGAAGTCCACTGAAGTATTTTACAATATTGAGGAGGCCCTTCAACTCATTGTCGTCTTTGGCAAAGAGTTTGAGATTATCCATGTGGAGTAGGTGATTGAATATTTTCTCATTTATTTTGTAACCATAGCTACTGTTGTTCAGTTAATGCGTAAGGGGGTTTAAGGACAAACAAAATAGAAGGGGTGACAGAGAGTCTCCTTGAAAGATTCTACGTCGGATATTTAGATGGTTGGATATGGCAGTACCTCTAGTGTGATTAAAGTATAGTTTGGTGTTCCACATTCCCATGATGTTCTTAAATTTGAAATTTAATACCACAGGGGAGACTTTGTACATTTCCAAAGTCTTAAGGATCCAATAATATGGAATACTATCAAAGGCTTTACGATAATCAATCCACGCTGCGCTAAGATTTCTACGTCTTCTCCTGCAATTTTCCAGGATCATTTTATTTATCAGTAGTTGATCTTTGCAGCCATATGAACCTCTCCCGCATCTCTTCTGTTCCAGAGGAAGAAAGCCGTTTTTTTCGAAAAAGAAGTAAGCACAGTTCGTCAGGACAGACGTGATCAACTTGTACGTTGTGGAGAGGTATGTTATCGGTCGATAATTTTTCGGGTCATCTGTTTCATTTGTTTTTTGGTAATCCTTTCTAGGATTTTATTGGGATTATTTACAAGCGTTGATAATGTTTTCGCAAGGATATTGTAGATAGATGAGAGATGATAAAGCCAGAAATTGGGCACCTCGTCCTTTCCTGGGGATTTCCATTTTTGGGATTTCGTTAGAGTTTGCCTAACATTATCTATGGATATATTTTCCCATTCTTGCAGAGGTGTATCCAGCATTCGTTCTTCTTCACGTCGGATCCATTCTGCCTTTGGGCTATATTCCTTTGGGTTGCTCCAAATATTTTCTCAAAATGTCTGTACATTATCAATGGGTGGTGGCCTTTCGACATGTATAGGTGTTTTCCAATTTCCCTGTAAAATTATTATTATTATTATTATTATTATTATTATTATTATTATCATCAGTAGTAGTAGTAGTAGTAGTAGTAGTAGTAGTAATAGTATTATGGCAATACTTAGAGAAAAGAAAAAAACACGTCAGTGGATTCCGGATCTTTCAGCCTTTAAAATGCCTTGAGCTAATTATATATGCAAATTACTAACTCTCCCTCCCACTCCCCGGATCAAGGAACAAAATTTCAGGAGAATTACATAAGATTTATACTAAACAGTTTAGTTAATTACTCTTGTTGTTTGAAAACACTATTGACATTTTTCGGACTGTTCTTTACTGTCATGTTCACGACGTTTCGGCCGTTGTACGTTTCGGCCTCCTTCAGGTGATTCGAATTTCGAACATTTTAGGTAGATTGTTCTCTGTTCCGCATGCCATGCCTCTTCCGGATGTCTCAGTTATCTCCCTTTAACTCAACTCTCCAAGTATTTTGTTCACTGCTGCAGAAGCCAGATATTGAATTCACAACTGTTTGGGTCAAGTCACTGGATGCAACCAACGCCTTTATCCACTGGGTCATGCATCTTTATACTCTTGATAACTAATCAACTGACGGAAAATCTCAAAATGAGCACGCTCATCATCAAGTTACTCACGTTTCAGTTGCATTCAATTCACGCTGGTTGCGTTTCTTTCGTTTTGTCGCGTTGGTTACCAGTACATCCGTTTTTTTTTCTCAAGAAAAGTAACGTTTGTACAAATACTTGTATTTTATACATTTTTTATATTGTATCCAATTTTTAAACATAACCTGAACGAGCAGACATAGTTTTTTTTAACAATAATGTTCACTCTGTACAAGGTCTAAGAGCTACTCGAGGTAGATTTGTTTTGGTTTTACGGCATATCAACCTCAATGGCTTATTTAATACCGACGAAATTTTTATTGCTGCTAATAATTTGCTTTGTCAAAAATCTATTTCTGGTAATAATTTTTTTTTTTTAAAGTATTGCTGGTAATATTTTTTTTTCAAAAATGTATTGTTAGTAATAGTTTTTTTTCTTCAAAAATCTATTGCTGATAATAATTTTTTTACAAAGTATTTCTGGTATTAAAACCTATTTTTACACTTTCATAGTGTTTCGACCCCAGTTTGGGGGTTAACTATTTGCCTATAGCTGGGACCCCCCTAACAGGTGCTACCACCCCGGGTCAGGGTGGACCTGAGAAAAATAGCAATTAAGAGGTGGTTCCACGCTCCTCAAAACCTACTGATCAGAGGCCTTGCTGCTGGATGTAGTTTATCGTCTTACCCAGGGCGCGGATGTAGTTTATTGTCATACACAGGACGGCTACTCGGGGTAGAGGTTTACATGTAAGAAGCACATTTTGCCAGGAAATACGGAGAAGAACAGGTTAATATTGTAGGGATCGGGGAAGCATCCTCTTGGGAGTCAGTTCTACAAAGTAGTAGTTCATGGGAAGAAGCTGCTCTCACCAGTAGAATACGAAGCGAATGAAGGTAGTTCACGACAAATGGGTGTGGCACTGTGGGGGTTATAGCCGTGAAGAACTGGTGGAACTAAGGAATGTAATTTGTCTGAACACTCTCCGTGGAAATAGCTATAGAGCAGCGAGAGACTTGCCACGTTTCGTCTGTGGGGAAAAAGATTGCAGGGTGGAAATTAATTCATCACCCACAAGAACGCTGAAATATTTTAAATCTTTATGAAGACCGGAAAGTTTGCACCTTATGCCTGTATATAGACCTCTACTCCTGTTCAAACGACAGGGGAAAACTGTGAACCGTATAGATAGATAGATAGATAGATAGATAGATAGATAGATAGATAATGAACAGTCTGAAATAGACAGACAGACAGACGGACGGACGGACGGACAGACAGATAATGATCAGATATAGATAGATAGATAGATAGATAATGAAAGAACTGAAGTAGCTAGATACACAGATATATACATACTTAACAGACTAACACACACACACACACACACATACACACACACACACACACACACACATATATATATATATATATATATATATATATATATATATATATATATTTACTTACGTAACGAAAATCTTGGTAATCCGTATGGATAATTCCAATGAGGATGAAATCCTGAGAGCTCAATGTTAAGTCAGAGCGAATAATTTAATTTAAAGAAAAACAGACCACTTTAAGGCTCCATTTGTTATAATTTATTTCACCAGCGAATTTTATTTTTCTCTGGATCTTCAGACTTCACTTTCAAAGGTGAAAAGAAAAATGGATTTAAAAATTATACTTTTAACGGGCAGTATTAAGCTTATATAAGTTAACATAGAAGGTAGCGAGGAATGGTGTGAGTGACATGGTCGAGTTTAGAGAGGGAAAGGAGAGTTTTAAAATTTATTTTATATATATGACTGCGATAGATAGATAGATAGATATATTTACGACTGAATGGTGAGTTCGATCCTCGCATGGTGCTACGTACTTCCGGCACGTTTAAGCTTCGCTGAGTAAATTGCTCCACGATAGAATGCATGACTGGTTTTTACACAGAAAGTCGAATAAGCTTCCTCAATTTCTTTGAAATTTATTCGTTGAATTTGTTGCTTACATTTTCTTTCTCTTCTTGTCAAAGATGGCGTCGAGGTTAGACAATAGTGTTTATTTAGTTGCCATATTTATGTATTTTTTTTGCGTTTTTTTTTTTTTTTACGGACAAACTTTTGTTACATCAATCAAAGTGCTAATTAGCAGAACATTTTTCATTGGCTTTCTTTCCGGATTTATATATATTCACGCCCTCCCCCAGCCCGCTCGCCTTCACTTCAACTTAAAGGAAACAAATTAGCGAAACACATTTCGATTTGCTTATTTATTGTTTGACCAGAAATTGAATCTATATATTGTTGTTTGTCTATTTGTATTATTTCCTTTATTTATTTTTTTTTTTTTTTTTTTCATTTTCTTGTATTCGTTGCCAGGCGTATAATAAGGCCTTAATTGAAATCAAGTTTTATGGAAAACGAATCTGGGTCCAATTAGTAATGTCTCCGGCAAGAGAAACAGTTAGTTAAATTTCAATTCAACTTTACACTTACACTATTGGTACGTACTTTGCTTGGACTAGTCTGACACAATGCCAGTCTGTTGAGAATATCCACGATTATCAATCTCATTAATGGATAGCGGCTCGGATTGAGGAATCGGAGAGCCGAGTTCGAATTCCAGTCGAATCCATTACATTCACTTACGTGCAAATACCCTTGGGAAATGTGTGAATAGTGTCCGGTAGGTCTCCATGAATATTTAAATGAGATCTAATTGAGCTATTATCAGAAAGGTGTAGAGTTAGTCTGCGTGTTAAACATGTTGTAGTGTGGCCTATATAATTATTTACGAAAGTTGATTGTTGAGAAATACAATTCCGTAATGGGCATTTGAATTCGTAAATAATATTTGCTCTATTTAACTTTGTTCTAGGAGGTGAATTGTTATTTTTAACTATAAGGTTAGAGATTTTAAATTTTTTATATTCATGGAGACCTATCGGACACTATTCGGAACATAATTGTCGACAACACTAATATAATAGTATTATCCACATGTAAAAAAAGGTTAAAAATAATGGAAGCCTTATTAATAAAAACAAACAAACCAACACTTAATAATATTAACTTTGAACATGGACATAATATCTTGACCGTGTTTTGAAACAAAAAAATGAAAAATTTTATAAAACATACATACATGCAATGTGTTTAGGATATCAACGGATTAAGGTTATGTTTACAAAACAACGCTTTAAATGTATTAGTCACTCACCATAACGTGATTGACCAGAATTTTTTTTATATAAATAGAAAATAATTTACTAAGACGAAAACACCTAGAAAGTGCTTTAATTGCTAGATAATCGACAGTAAATTAGTGTTAGAAGTCTTACTAATTAACCCAGAGCTTACAGGGAGAAGGGAGTGGGTTCATATCTTTTCCAGGGATATTTGCGCATAAGTTTTTTTTCTTTATTCTGTTTGGATATATAATATAGAAAAATTATATAAATTTTTTATATATCAAGAAAATGCTTGATTTTTTTTTTTTTTTGCTTGATTCATTTTCCTACAGCTTATCAACCCACTGCAGGTGATTTAAAGCCAGAAAATTTATTTTTTTAATTTTTTTTTTTAGATAAAAATGCTTTAGTGATACAAAACTTACTAATTAACCCATAGCTGGGAGGAGAAGTGGCGGATTCATATCTTTCCCAAGTGTATTTGTGCATAAGTGAATATAAATGAACCCTACGGGAATTGGAACTCAGATCTCCTGTTAACAATTCTGAGTCATTATCCATTACACCAGCTGCACATCCAAGCTTACAGCACTTGGTATTCCCAAGCAGTCACTCATCTAGATACTGGCCAGGCTCGATGTTGCTTAACTTTGACGATCATACAGAAACCGTCATCTCGACACGATGTGTTGTAAGCTGAAGAAAATGCTACTCTAATTAAAAGAGAAAGCAGTTTACTGAGAGAGAAAAATGTATAGAAAGTGCTTTAAACGCGAGATCATCCCCAGTAAATTTATGACCAGGTTCATGCAACATTTCCCTTTCTTGGCAGATTTTCTATTATTTCTTAAATGCGGGATATTTAATGACAAAAGTGATGGAAACACGAACAAAAAGAAAAAGAATCTAAATGAAATCGGCTGATTTTATGGCCAAAACAAATGCTGAAGAAAAAAATATCTTAAAATTTTAAATTCCCAGCGCCTCTCGTCCGCACGCATGCGTAGTTGTACCAACGTAAACATAGCTGTATGCATAGTACTAATAATTCTCAATCAACAAATATTACGTCAGATTATCATATTTTGATGTACAGATCAAATTAATTTCCGAAGGATTCCAGGTCATCTGCACAGACATTTTCGAAGAGATCCAACAAGAGATACTTCACCATATATAGTTTCTTACGTTCTTACATTAGGAGATACAGTGGAGTAATGGATATCGGCTTGGAGTGAGGAATCGGAGAGCCGAGTTCGAATTCCAGTCGAATCCATTACATTCACTTACGTGCTAATACCCTTGGGAAAGTTGTGAAACCTCTTCTTCTCCCCCCAGCTATGGGTAAATAGCAAGACAGACTGGGTTCTATAGCCTTGAATGGCAACTGGTCTAGGAGAAAGACAACTCTGAATTCAAACCCGGAGTGGAGCCCCGAAGGCGGGTGGACGGCACTTTGTGCTACCTTCCAGCAACTCCTGCAGCCTCGTTGGTACCAAACTGTATTGGTTTATCTTCTCCTTTGGACTCTGCTAGCAAGGCCGAGAGGGGGAACTAGACGTCTGGGCAGCCCTCTCGAGACGGACGGATGACAACGACATATTGCGGACACACCTCCCGACTCTAAAAGGGTGCTTGATTTTTTTGTATGGTCGTTTCTGTAATTACATACGATTTAGCTCATAAAACGAACTTTGAGTGAAAGAATGAAACATTGATTGGTCATGACAGCCAAAAATATTTGATAGCGACGTTTTTATCTATCTAAAATCAGTCTCGATCAAGATATTTGGGTCTGGGACGAGTGTGGGCTGGGAGCTGAGATTTAGGAATTCCCCTAGTTAAGCCAACAGGAGGATAAACAAATACACGAAGGCTAATGAAAAGGACATTACTGACTTCTGTTTAATAAAACATTATGGGAGGAGACGAGCAGAAAGAACAAGTTTTCAAAGAACAAAATTCAAACAAACGATAAAAATTTTTTTTAAATTATTTCATCCAAAGCAAGACTGGAATGCGACTAGTACGCAGGGGGTGGGGTTACAAGGGTTCAATTGAAACAATTTTAGGGGAAAAGACGTATGATAAGTGAAATGGAAGAGGATTGAGGAAAGGACAAAAGATGAACGGTATTCAAAAAGACAGAAGATAGCGATTGACTTTGCATTTATATTGTAGTTATCTGGGAAGCAAGAAAACGGAAGGGAGTTCTACGGGTTGGAAGTGTGATAAAATAAAACTGTGGTGGTTGCATTTAACTATTCCAACAGTTTAAAGGGTGGAGCCGAGATGCCAATCTAGTAGCACGCTTAAATTTATGTAGTCGGTGTACTAGATTGGCATATAGGTCCCACCTTTTTACTTTTCAAATAGCTAACATATAAATGTATTAATAGTATATTGTTATGGTCCAGGTTCCTTGTACCACGGTGATGGTCCAAGGTAGAAACAATAAAGAATAACTCGAACACAGGTATGGAATAACACAGATATATTACAAACAGAATATGTGCAAAAGAAGTAGAAGTGTTAGTAATAACAATCAGGTTAGGTTAGAGAGAACTATGTTGTCTCGACCAGTATCACTATTACAATGGCTTACAGTAATCGTCTGACGCGACTCTGTCTCTGACTGACTCACTCACTCTGTGACGATGTTTAACAACACTCCCACGTATGTCGAATGTGGCACAAGGCCAGTTTAATGTAGGCTTACCGAGCCCGTAGGCTCGGCCAAAAATATGCCCATTAGAACCCGTATACACGGGTTCAGGGACTGTCTACCTCCCCGGACGGCACTTTGCCCTGCGGCAAAGCCCCGTCCGAGTTCCTCCCCGCTGAGACGGAGAGTTCGACAGCAAAGAACAGACTAAACGACTGTTCCAGTCACTCTGTGACGATATTTAACAACACTCCCACGTGTGTCGAATGTGGCACAAGGCCGGTTAAATGTGGGCTTACCGAGCCCGTAGGCTCGGGCAAAAATATACCCATTAGAACCCGTATACACGGGTTTAGGGACAGTCTACCTCCCCGGACGGCACTTTGCCCTGCGGCAAAGCCCCGTCCGAGTTCCTCTCCGCCGAGGCAGAGAGTTTGACAGCAAAGAACAGTCTAAACGACTGTTCCGACACTCACTCTGTGACGGTATTTAACAACACTCCCACGTGTGTCGGATGTGGCACAAGGCCAGCTTAATGTAGGCTTACCGAGCCCGTAGGCTCGGGCAAAAATATACCCATTAGAACCCGTATACACGGGTTTAGGGACAGTCTACCTCCCGGGACGGCACTTTGCCCTGCGGCAAAGCCCCGTCCGAGTTCCTCCCCGCCGAAGCGGAGAGTTCGACAGCAAAGAACAGTCTGAACGGCTGTTCCGACACTCACTCTGTGACTGCTGCTCCCTCTTGAGGCACAGTATTTATGTTGTACGGGATAGTCCATTACTATTATGGGTAAGTTTCCATAAAATATATATAATATAGTTTCGTTTGGTTTAGTTTCTTTCGTGGCATATCAACCTCAATGGGTTTCTTTCGTGGCATATCAACCTCAATGGGTTTCTTTCCTGGCATATCAACCTCAATGGGTTATTTAATGCCGTCAAAATTTTTATTGTTGCTAAATTTTTTTTTAAATCTATTTCTGGTAACATTTTTCGTTCAATTATGTATCGCTTGTAATTTGTTTTTTTTTTGTTTTTGTTTTGTTTTTCAAAAATTTATTGCTGATAATAATTTTTTTACAAAGTATTTCTGGTATTAAAACCTATTTTTACACTTTCATAGTGTTTTAACGCCAGTTTGGGTGTTAACTATTTCCCCATAGCTTGGGCTCCCTAACAGGTGCTACCACCCCAGGTCAGGGTGGACCTGAGAACACC
This sequence comes from Acanthosepion esculentum, assembly GCA_964036315.1. Lineage (NCBI taxonomy): Eukaryota > Metazoa > Mollusca > Cephalopoda > Sepiida > Sepiidae > Acanthosepion > Acanthosepion esculentum. Next base: position 65,816,831 of record OZ038516.1, read on the forward strand.
GGCAATTAAGAAAATTATGAAAATAACAAAGTCCCACAATTATTTTAAGACATTTTTATGCTTATACATTCTTTTTTATAGACACAAATATTTAAGTAAATGCTCTGTTTATAATAAACAGTATTAACAACATTTACCGGCCTAAATGTCCGAGAAATAATTGTCGGACTTTGTCCATTTCATAATGTGTGACGTCATTTGTTTACATTTGGATACGCTTTGAGCAGATATGAATGTACGTGAGAGATTCATGGAAGATTAAAGTTTAAAAGCAGTAAAATCGACTTTGCTAATCGAACGATCCTCCGTGGCCCGATCAGTTAAAACACGTCAGGCTATATGATGTTTCCGTCTAGGACACAGGTTCGATTCTTCTCGGAGGACGAATATTTTCTATGAAGATTTCTCCGACATTCAGGCCGGTAAATTTTATTAATACTGTTTATTATAAAACAGACCATTTACTTAAATATTTGTATCTATAATATATATATATATATATATATATATATATATATATATATATATATATATATATATATATATATATATATATATATATATCTTCATTTATTTATGGGAAAAGTAATTTTATATACCTTATAGAAGGAGCTAATCACTTCTGTCTGCCAATATGTGGTAGACCGCCATCTTGTTTCCAAGTGTCTCACATCCGTCATTGTCGAAGTGAATTTTTCTTTTTCTATATACAAGGCAGTTCTCATGCCATCCATGTTCCCGGCTCTGCTCGGAAGAAAAATAGTTTATAAATAGGAAAAAGAAAATCGAATCAAAATCAATGAAGAAAAAAGATTGGTTATAAAACGCGTGTCTCGTGTACTTCTTTTCCCTTGAGTCACTCAGGTGGTTTGTTTAGGACACGAGGTCACCGGGGTTTACATTGTTGATTTTGCTTCACTGAGTCGATAGGTTGCGTTTAAAAAAATGTGCCTGTTTGTCTCTTGGTAGTAAAAAGTGAAGGGTGAGGAAAAGTGAGAGTGAAAAATTATCTTGTGTGTGGGAGAGAGAGTGAGAACAAATCAAGGAGGAAAGAAATATTGAAAGAGAGCGTAACTGCAACATAGATAGATAGATAGATAGATAGATAGATAGATAGATAGATATAAACAGATTGAGATAGATAGATAGATAGATAGATAGATAGATAGATAGATGTGATCAGACTGAGATAGATAAATAGATAGATAGATAGATATGAACAGACTGAGATAGATAGATAGATAGATAGATAGATAGATAGATAGATAGATAGATAGATGTGATCAGACTGAGATAGATAAATAGATAGATAGATAGATAGATATGAACAGACTGAGATAGATAGATAGATAGATAGATAGATAGATAGATAGATAGATATGAACAGACTGAGATAGATAGATAGATAGATAGATAGATAGATAGATAGATATGAAGAGTGGTTTATGGCATATCGACCTCAATGCCGACAAAACTTTTATTGCTGGTAATATTTTTTTCAAAACCTGTATTGATGGTAATATTTTTCCTTCGAAAAATCTCTTTCTGATAATTTTTTTCAAAAGTATTGTTGGTAATTTTTTTTTCATTGCTAAAATCGTATTGCTGAAAATAATTTTTTTTATTAAAATCTATTTTTCCCTTTCATAGTGTTTTGACCCCAATTTGGGGTTAACTATTTGCCCATAGCTGGGACCCTAACAGGTGCTACCATCCCGGGTCACGGTAGACCTGGGAGCACCAGCAATTAAGAGGTTGTTCCATGCTCCTCAGAACCTCCTTGCTGTTGGACGAAGTTCATCGTCTTACCCAGGACGCGGATGTAGTTTATCGTCATACCCAGAACGGACGAAAAGGCTGAGATAGATAGATAGATAGATAGATAGATAGATAGACAGATAGATAGATAGATAGATAGATAGATATGAAGAAAAAGGGATAGATAGATAGATAGATAGATAGATAGATAGATAGATAGATAGATAGATAGATAGATATGAACAGACTGAGATAGATAGATAGATAGATAGATAGATAGATAGATAGATAGATAGATAGATAGATAGAAATAAACAGACTGAGATAGATAGATAGATAGATAGATAGATAGATAGATAGATAGATAGATAGATATGAAGAGAAAGGGATAGATAGATAGATAGATAGATAGATAGATAGATAGATAGATAGATAGATAGACAGATAGATAGATATGAACAGACTGAGATAGATAGATAGATAGATAGATAGATAGATAGATAGATATGAACAGACAAGGATAGATAGATAGATAGATAGATAGATAGATAGATAGATAGATAGATAGATAGATAGATAGATATGAAGAGAAAGAAAGAAAGAAACTGAGAGAGGAAAAGCGAGCAAGAATACTAAACAGGGAGTAAGATGTTTGAACATAAATCGAAAGAGAATGGCAGAGAGCAAGAGAGAGAAGAGTGAAGCGTAAAGAAGGAAGAAAGGAAAGCGAAATGCGAGGGAAAAGAGCACGTGGATAGGGTACAGAGCAAAAAGGAAGGGAATGGATCAAAAGGAAAATATAGGCGCGCAAGAGGAAAAGAAAGAGAGCAAGAAGTCAGAATATAGAGTGATGTTGAGAAAAAGAAAGACATAGAGGCAAAGAGGGTGGACGGAGAGACAAGAGAGAAGTGCAAGGAACCAGAGGAAAAGAAAAGGAGCAAGAAAGAAGGAGAAAAAAACAGGGAAAGACAGAGAGTAAGAAGGAAAGTAGAGTAGGAAGGGAGAATAGAGAGAAAATGAAAGGAAAATAAAAGGGACCAAAGCAAGAGGAACAGAAAGTGATTACGAGGTAAAGGTAGAGAGTAAGAAGTAAGAGAAGGGAGAAAGAGGAAAGATAAGAGAGCAAGACGCAAATGCAAAGAGGGAAGGAAGAAGTGACAGCAAGAAGGAAGTTGGGAGAGCAAGAGGGAAGAAAGGAGAGCAAGTGGAAAATGGGAGAGCAAGAGGGAAAGTGATTGCAAGAGGGGAGAGCAAGGGGGAGAAGGGAGAGCAAGAGGGAAAATGGGAGAGCACGAGGGGAAAAGTGAGAGCACGAAGGGCGAGCCAGAGGGAAGAAGGGAGAGCAAGAGAGAAGATGGGAGAGCAAGAAGGAAGAAGTGAGAGCACTAGGAGTGAGAAGGAGGGAAGAAGTGAATAGAAGAGGAAAAATGGGAGAACAAGAGGGGGAAAGTGAGAGCACGAGGGGTGAACAAGAGGGAAGAAGGGAGAGCAAGATGGGAGAGCAAAAAGGAAGAAGTGAGAGCACGAGGGGAAAGTACGAGGGAAGAAGTAAATCAAGAGGAAAGATGAGAGAGCAAGAGGAGAAAAGTGAGAGCACGATTGGAGAGCAAGAGGGAAGAAGGGAGAGCAAGAGGAAAGATGAGAGAGCAAGAGGAGAAAAGTGAGAGCACGATTGGAGAGCAAGAGGGAAGAAGGGAGAGCAAGAGGAAAGATGGGAGAGCAAGAGGGAACATGGGAGAGCAAGAAGGAAGAAGTGGGAGCAAGAGAGTAGGGTGGCGAGTAAGAAGGGAGAACACAGAGTAAAGGAAGAGGAGGAAGGAAAGCAAGACGAACGGATAAGGAGCATGTGGGAAAGGTCGAGAGCAAGAAGTAAGTGAAGTGAGCAAGTGGAAAGAAAAGACAACAGAGAGCAAGCAGGGAGAACGGAGAGCAAGGGAGAAAGGGCAGAGAGCAAGAGGAAAGGGCAGAGGTCAAGAGGGGAAGGCAAGTAAAAGCGAAAAAAAAACAGAAGTGATTGATTGTGGAAAGATAAGGGATCTTACGAAGCGAATTGATATTCCGCGTTCGATATTGATTCATTCGGGTTCCTGTCTGAATGCAAACCTGTGTAAACCAATCTTTCGATTCCGATATTCGTCAGAAGACCTGCACTCTACAACACCCGCACCCACCCCCGTCTCGCTCTGAACCCCGCCCTGCTGCACGCCAGTCCAGTAACTGTTCCCTGTGAGTAGACTAAAATCGAACAATGTAGAGGAACAACGTTCAGAAGAGGAGATGGAGAAAAAAGAAAACGAAAGTAGAATAGAGGGAAAGTGTGAGGAGAAGCAAGAACGGTAAAATGGAAGTAGGGGGGTCTACGGAAACGAGCTTAATAATTAGAGAATCGACATCATTATTGTGTAACTAAGGGTCTGAAGGAGTGGTATCAACAGTAGTAGTAGTAGAAGCAGTATGACTACTGACAATATTTTTATAGGCTGGGGTCCGAAATGCCGAAGGAAGTTGTGATTGGTATAAGAGAGTTGAAGAGAGGGTGAAGAAAAATATGATGCAGAGGAGAAGGAAGAGATGAAGTGGGGAAGGGGGAGGAGGAGAGAAATTATGCGGTGGCGATTCCGCCGATGGTAGACAATGTAGGAACGCTTCGTAGACTTACTGACCTTTTGATGTGGCCGAAATACATCATACAGAAATTGCATTTTCGGCCACATCTCGTCCATAGGAGACACACGTGTTGTTTGTAAAGGAAGTTGGGAGGGTCATTAATTAGAAAAGAAGTAAATGGTCGAAAAAGAAAGAAAGAAACAAAGAAACAAAGAATACTTAAAGGAAGGAAGGAAGGAGGGAAGGAAGGAAGGAAGGAAGGCATTAAAAAGAAAAGTGTTGAAGAACTAGATACGATGAAAAAGTAAAGAAACAAAGAATAAATACTGAAAGAAAGAAAGAAAGAAAGAAAGAAAGAAAGAAAGAAAGAAAGAAAGAAAGAAAGAAAGAAAGAAAGAAAGAAACGGCGTGAAAAACTAGATACGATGAAAAAGTAAAGAAAGAAAGAAAGAATACTGGAAAGAAAGAAGGAAGAAACGGCGTGAAGAACTAGTTACGGTGAAAGGGTAAGAAAGAAAAGGAAAGATAGAAAGGTAAAGAGGAAAAAAGAATGAAAGAAAGAATAAAGGAAGGAAGGAAGGAAGGAAGGAACGGCGTGAAGAACTAGATACAATGAAAAAGTAAAGAAAGAAAGAAAGAAAGAAAGAAAGAAAGAAAGAAAAAAAGAAAGAAAGAAAGAAATGAAATGAAATGAAAAGGGAAGACCAGGAAAAATGAGATTAAATAAAAAAAATACAAAAAAAAGAAAATCAAAGAAAGAAAAAAAGAAAAAATTGCTAAAAACAAGGTTAGAAGTGAGAGGGAAGAGCTAGATGCGATGAGAGAGAAAAAGAAAAGGAAATTAAAATTAAAGATACGACTAGAAAGAAAGAAAGAAAGAAAGAAAGAAAGAAAGAAGAAATAATACTAAAAGGAAGGAAGAGAATGAAGAACGAGATTCGATTAATAAGAAAAGAAGAAATATAAACGACTAAAGATAGAAAAAGAAAGAAAAGGAAGAGCAAAAATACAATGGAAAGAAAAATAAACATGGAGATGATAATGGAAAAAAGAAAAGTAGAAAAAAGACGATAAAAATTGGTTATTAATGGCTGACACACAAATCTCGTAGGTGATCTCGTATTCCACGTATACACACACTACACAGAAGCGGGTTTGACAATACAACATTCCACTGTATTGCATGGGTTCGACATTTCTATATACTTTTCACTGTGTTATAGGAACGTAACGGTAAGATGACGTCAGCAATGTGAATAACCGGAGATTAATAACACAGCCATCCAATACGGAGGACAAAATAAACGTTTGAGAAAGAAAGAAAGAAAGAAAGAAAGAAAGAAAGAAAGAAAGAAAGAAAGAAAGGGGAATATGACTAAAATGAATGAAAGTAAAAAAGAAAGAGAAATGAAGGAAGACGACTAGAAGGAAGGAAGGAAGGAAGGAAGGAAGGAAGGAAGGACGGAAGGAACGAAGGAAGGAAAAATAAAGGAATGCGAGTGAAATAAATGAAGGGAGGAAAGAAGGATAAATGAAGGAAGGCGACTCGATTGAAAGAAAGAAAGAAAGAAAGAGAAAGGAAGGAAGGCGACTAGAAGGAAGGAAGGAAGGAAGGAAAAATAAAGGAATGCGAGTGAAATAAATGAAGGAAGGAAAGAAGGATAAATGAAGGAAGGCGACTCGATTGAAAGAAAGAAAGAAAGAAAGAATGAAAGAAAGAGAAAGGAACGAAGGCGACTAGAAGGAAGGAAGGAAGGAAGGAAGGAAGGAAGGAAGGAAGGAAGGAAAAATGAAGGAAGGCGACCGAAATAAATGAAGGAAAGAAAGAAGGATAAATGAAGGAAGGTGACTTAATTGAAAGAAAGAAAGAAAGAAAGAAAGAAAAAAGTGAATAGAACGAAAATGAATGGAAGATAGAAAGAGATGAAGGAAGGCGACTAGAAAAAAGGAAGGAAGGAAGGAGGGAAGGAAAGAAGGAAGGAGGAGAGGGCGGGAGGAAGGCAACTCAATTCAGGGAGAGGGAAAAATGATGAATGGCGACTAAACTAAATGAAGAAAGTATAAATGTAGGAAGGCGACTTAATTAAAAGAAAGAAAGAAAGAAAGAAAGAAAGAAAGAAAGAAAGAAAGAAAGAAAGAAAGAAAGAAAGAAAGGAAAATATTAAAATACGAATAAAATGAATTGAAAGAAAGAGAAATGAAAGAGAAGGCAACTAGAAGGAAGGAAGGAAGAAAGGAAGGAAGGAGGGGAGGGAGGGAGGAAGGCAACTCAATTCAAAGAAAGAAATGGAGAAATGAAGGAAAGCAATGAAATTCAAAGAAAGAAAGACAGAAAGAAAGAAAGAAATATATAATTAAAATGAATGACGGAGGAAGGAGAAAATGACGGTGACTAAAATGAATGGCGACTGGAATGAAGAAATGAAGGAATGTGATGAATTTAAAAGAAAGAAAGAAAGAAAGAAAGAAAGAAAGAAAGAAAGAAAGAAAGAAAGAAAGAAAGAAAATAGAGTGATACGACTAAAAGGAAAAGTGGGAAGGAAGGAGAAATGAAGAAGGTGAACTAAAATGAATGAAGGGTGGAAAGAAGAAATAAAGGAATCTGATAAATTTAAAAAAAATAAAGAATATTGGCAGAATCAATAATTGATGCAGAGAGGTGTTTCCCTAAGATGCATCGACAGGAAATTATGATCAGCGAGCTATGCATGCAAATGAATATCATGAGTTCGATCCCTACGTAGAACTTCAAGCTTCTGACCTTGTGCCAGACTTACAGATGCTTAATCAATGCCTATACTGAGACGTCACCAAAAACTTATAACGAATCCGTTTATAAATAAACCGTTTTCTTACTGAAAAATTAAATAATCTCTCCTTCTTACCTGAAAGTTAATTAAACGATGTTTCTTACCTGAAAGTTAATTAAACTATGTTTCTTACCTGAAAGTTAATTAAACGATGTTTCTTACCTGAAAGTTAATTAAACGATGTTTCTTACCTGAAAGTTAATTAAACTGTTTCTTACCTGAAAGTTAATTGAACGATGTTTCTTACCTGAAAGTTAATTAAACTATGTTTCTTACCTGAAAGTTAATTAAACGATGTTTCTTATCTGAAAGTTAATTAAACACTGAAGAAGAAATGACTCGTCCGGCGTATTCAATAAAAAATCGGAAATTGCTCTTTTCACTGCAAATTATTCATTATATCATATCCAAGTATTTTACAAAAAATTAGAGCTGATTACACAATATTTCAAACACAATTTAGGTTTATAGTTCGTAACGATGCAATGAGATGAGGTAACATAAACCGTAGATTTGTCTGCAGAATATCATTACATTATTGTTATATAATTATAGTGAAATCATTAAGGGCTTCTTTTTTCTTTTTTTTTTTTTTTTTTTGACAAAAGCATTTTTATTTTTGATCGTATATTAATTTAAAATATTCCTTTTTACAGGCTTTATTTTTGAAATGGAATAAGATCATTCTAAATTTCAGTATTTCGCTATTGCCCATCTTAAATGACTGTAAGAAAGCGATCTGAAAACAACAATGGAAAAGAGAGGTAACAAAGCGTATACGAAATAACTCCAGTTTGTCCAACTTAAGAAACTTAGCATTGCAGTCAAAGTATTCTAAAATGCTGCCAATAACAAAGGAGAAAATGAAAATAATTTAAATTTTGTGTCGATTTGTTGTTAGGTATTTTTCAAATACTTAGCAACAAATCGAATCAAAATTTATATTATTTTATTTATTTGTTATGTAACTAAATACATAATTGTCAACAATATTTCCATAAAACTTGATATTTTCTGTAATAAATTCTTAATAAATATTATTGTTATTATTTTACTTAAGTGTAAGGTAGTCCGACATTTACAATTCCTTGAAATGTTGTTCAAAACTGTCTAAAACCTTTTAGCGCGTATTACCGCCAAATTATCAAATGTTGAATACGAACCTTCTCCGCTGAAAACGTCAAATAAATAAAATATATTATTATAATTAACAAAAATTAATGTGTCACTTCCATTTTAATAACATTTAATGAGATGTTAATAACATTTTAATGCCATTTTAATAACATTTAATGATATTTTAATAACATTTAATGATATTTTAATAACATGAAGCGTCATATTAAGCTTTTTTTCTTTCAAAATTTATCATCATTTTATCTTTCTTTTAAACATTTCACCCCAAGTAAGGCAACAAAGCCATTGTTGTTCAAAACTGTCTAAAACCTTTTAGCGCGTATTACCGCCAAATTATCAAATGTTGAATACGAACCTTCTCCGCTGAACACGTCAAATAAATAAAATATATTATTATAATTAACAAAAATTAATGTGTCACTTCCATTTTAATAACATTTAATGAGATGTTAATAACATTTTAATGCCATTTTAATAACATTTAATGATATTTTAATAACATTTAATGATATTTTAATAACATGAAGCGTCATATTAAGCTTTTTTTCTTTCAAAATTTATCATCATTTTATCTTTCTTTTAAACATTTCACCCCAAGTAAGGCAACAAAGCCATTGTTGTTCAAAACTGTCTAAAACCTTTTAGCGCGTATTACCGCCAAATTATCAAATGTTGAATACGAACCTTCTCCGCTGAACACGTCAAATAAATAAAATATATTATTATAATTAACAAAAATTAATGTGTCACTTCCATTTTAATAACATTTAATGAGATGTTAATAACATTTTAATGCCATTTTAATAACATTTAATGATATTTTAATAACATTTAATGATATTTTAATAACATGAAGCGTCATATTAAGCTTTTTTTCTTTCAAAATTTATCATCATTTTATCTTTCTTTTAAACATTTCACCCCAAGTAAGGCAACAAAGCCATTGTTGTTCAAAACTGTCTAAAACCTTTTAGCGCGTATTACCGCCAAATTATCAAATGTTGAATACGAACCTTCTCCGCTGAACACGTCAAATAAATAAAATATATTATTATAATTAACAAAAATTAATGTGTCACTTCCATTTTAATAACATTTAATGAGATGTTAATAACATTTTAATGCCATTTTAATAACATTTAATGATATTTTAATAACATTTAATGATATTTTAATAACATGAAACGTCATATTAAGCTTTTTTTCTTTCAAAATTTATCATCATTTTATCTTTCTTTTAAACATTTCACCCCAAGTAAGGCAACAAAGCCATTAAGACGGAAGAGGGTTACTGATTGTTAGAGAACATGGGAAAAAACACTATTAAACAGAGAGGACAATAAAAGAAAAGTAATTAAGAAGACAGAAGATACCGATTGACATTGCATTTAAATTGTTAAGATAAAAGTTATCTGGGAAGCAAGAAGCCGGAAGAGAGTCCCACAAGCAAGAAGTGCGATAGACGAAATTGTTAGCATAGAAATTACGGTTACATTTAGCCAGTCCAACAGTAAAATGGTGAGACCTCGCCGCCAATCTAGTACTACGCTTAAATTCATAAAGACTAGGTACCATAGAGGAATGTTCAACTACTATGAAATTATTTCTACAAAACACACAGGGAGCTACGTTAAGGTGGTGGGAAAAGTGACTGAAGCCGATATGCCAGTTCAGGACAAATAACATTGCAGATTCTTCTATGGATTTGATCAAGAATCTCTATATATAGCAGGAGCACCAGGCCAGATTTGGCAGCAATATTCAAAGCAAGGATGAATGGTAGAATTATAAATATGTAAGATAGATTCTAGCGAGAAAAAATGTTTAGTAGAACATAAATGTTGTAACCTAGAAAGGGTTACTGAATGAGGAATTACCAAAACGGGGGTTGGAAATAAAAGGCCAATCTTTATAACATCAACAAAATACAATACTCGCCAGTGGCGTGAAGTAGATAAACCACTACTAATGGTAATATTGCCCATCAAAAGTGTAAATTTTAAATTCATTTTTCGTTTCACCTTTTGAAAGTGAAGTCTAAAGATCCAGAGAAAAATAAAATTCTCTGGTGAAATAAATTATTACAAATGGAGCCTTAAAGTGTCTTTTTTTCTTTAAATTATATATATATATATATGTATGTATGTATGTATGTATTCGATGCGATGAGAACGAAAGTAATATATAAATTCCAACGTTCGCAGCGTTAATTCAAAAAAGAGCTCGATACAGATAGTAGAGCGATAATTATTTATTTATTATAATTTTATCATATCGACAAAACTATTTTACTCACTACAAAGATGAAACTTGCCTACAAACAGGATTGTTCATAACAATTTTCGACCCTCACCCGTAGATGTGCATTTGAAATGCACTGAAACCAAGTTGCATCTTTGTAGTGAGTAAAATGGTTTTGTCTATATGATAAAATTATAATATATATATATATATATATATATATATATATATATATATATATATATATATATATATATATATATATATATATATATATATAATGATGACATTCAAATGAACCTCGTCAATACCTAAATGGGTGACCGCTTGGGAATATCAGGTGCTGTAAGCTTGGATGTGCAGGTGGTGTAATGGATAATGGTTCGAAATTTTTAATCGGAGAACAGAGTTCGAATTTCAGTTGCCTTCGTTACGCACAAACACCTTTGGGGAGTGTATGAATCCTTTTTTTAACCGATATATATATAAAAAAAAATATGAACAGGTGTGGATAAACTCAAAATTAACACAAAACTCGAAATCAAAGATTTTTTTCCTTCAAATTTCAGTACCAGACAAAAAAATGAAGAATTCAATATGCAAATATTCACTGATCATAAAATTTTCCATTTCTTAACCCGTTCTTCATTGGAATTTGGATTTTCCGACGAAAATTCTCGCCGACAACAATCTTCTACACTCCCGCGATATTAGAATTCAGAAACGCTCTGCTGAAGTAGTTCCAGTAGAAGAAGAGATAAACAAATATCGAGTAATTCGGTTCTAATTTATTTAGTATTCCTCGCACCCCCCAAAAAAGTCTTGCAAATAACTAACAAAAGAGCAACAATTCACATTTTCAATTTCCTCGATTTCAGTTTGGCAAATACATCTTCGCTACTCGAAACTATTTTCAACATCAATAACAAAACAAAAAATCGTTCAAAGACAGACGTCTTTAATCCTTTGAGCAGAATGTTTTTATTTCAGCTGTGCTCACTTCGTTGTCGATAGACTCATTGAATCAAATTTTCTTCCAAATTCTTGCCGTTCTTAAAACTCAAAGACTTCAGGCATTTCTCTTGATTACAACATTTCAATCAAGTTTTACCATTTTCGTTATTCTATTTATTTATTTATATATTTATTTTTTCAAAATGCTGGTTATTCCTGAAATTGAACACAAAAATGTGACTTGTTGAGGTAAGAAGAATCGCCCACAAACATCCTCTTCAGAATAAGAACGGCACAATCATCTCGTGGTGGGGGGAGGTAATGGTTAACGAGCAAGTCTAAATTACTATTACTACTGAGTAATGACTTCGATCCGCACTAGGTGGCTCTAACTTCTTGTGCAGAACTAGTAAGCAGTTCTAGTGCGTTTGAAAGTATGATAATAGCGAACTAATCTCGTTCATCATAACTACTCAATAGTGTCATCCTTCCTCATTGGGGATTTCATACTCGATGTCTTGTACCAAAATATGCTAAGATCAGTAAACAGATATCGAACGCATCAGTGTACGCAACTAGTCTCAATGATCATTACTACTGAGCAGTAACGTCGATCCTCAATGGGGATCGCGTATTTGAGGGTTTTGTACCAAACTATAGCTTAGTAAATATTTATCAAGCGCATCAGCGTAGGGTAATGGTTGCGAGTTATTCTTGTTTATTTCTACTGCAGTGATATCGATCCTCATTGGGGATCGCATACTTGAGGTCTTGTACCAAAGTATGCTAAGATTAGTAAAGAGTTACATATCATTAAAGTGTAATGGTAAACCAGTGTCGCCGATCATTATGATTGTGTAATAACGTCAATCCTCAATGGGGATCGCATATTTGAGATTTTATGACAAACTATGTTGAGCTTAGCAAGCACTTATCAAGCACATCAGCCTAGAGTAATGGATAACGAGCTAATCTCGTTGACTATTTCTACTGAGTAATGCCTGTCGATCCTCATTGGAAACCTCATAATTGTGGTCTTTTGCTAGTCTATGCTAAGCATAGTAAATAGTTATCGAGCTAGTGAACTAGTTTCGTTGACCATTTCTAGTGAGTAATGACATCAATCCTCACTGGGGCTCTTGTATTTGTTGTCTTGTACCAAACTATTCTACGGTTCGTAAATGCTTATCAAGCATATCAGCGTAGGTTAATGGATAGCGAGCTAGTCTCGTTGACTATTTCTACTGAGCAATGACGTCGATCATCATTGGGGACCTCATAATTGTGGTCTTTTACCAAACTATGCTAAGCTTAGTAAATAGTTATCGAGCGCCCCGGTGCAGGTTAATGGTTAGTGTTTCACCCTGGCTAGCCTTTACTAGTTACTGATGACGTCAATCCTCACTGGGTCTTGCAGTTTTGTTCCAAACTCGTCTACGCTTAAATCAACTACAACAATATGCATTGAAAAGGATACAAAATCAATAATATGTTTGCCGACACAGTTCAACGACTTCAGCGCTTGACAAAACGAATTCGACATCGCACGACTGACACAAATTCTTTGTCAACGCGGTGACACAAGTTTCATAAAATTCGATTGTATAAACTTCCTTCCCAGTTCCTTTCATTCAAGTTAGAGACGTGGCAATTATTTATTTTCCTCAATGAAAGCTGCTTTGGGGAACTTAACGCACTAAGATAACATTGATATTACTTTCGATAAATACGTGCGCTGACAGATTGTCGAAGGACAAAGTGTTGGAAGACAAAATGATGAATGGACAAAATCTCAAACGGTAAAAGAGACGAAGGGACTAAATTTTATTTTTACCACAATTGTAATTTCCCATCAGTGGAAATTTTAACTCTTTACTGTAATTTGAATGCAGATCCTTGTTCAAAAAAGTTGGCATTTATACAGAAAGTCTTTTTTTCAACGGAGATTTTTATATTAGTTTAAAAATAATTATTTACTAGCAGGATACGTGCATAGTAAGTAAAAGGTCTGTCTATATTTCTGAGATGAGATATTGTAATTATTTACACGATTTACATTGTTCGGACAGTTGTCCTCACCTTCGTTGCCATATTCACGGCGTTTTCAACCACAGCGTCGAGTTTGCACGCTCCAAAATTATTCTTACTGTTAACAATATCACAATTGTAAAAAAGACTTCTTTCGGTTTACACTTTCGGTGTCTAATCATTACCTGGATTTAAAAAACTTTACTAATTTACTACCTGATGATGATCGGACGATACGATTGAAAGCCCTGGCTAGTAGAAAAATGAGACCACTCAAGACCAGAACTTATAAACAAGGATCGTACCATTCAGTAACGGATATGATGTTGATTATATTTTATTATTAAATGTTGTTTGCGAGAGTGATTCTTGCCATAATTAACTTCATTAATTGTTATTCGTATGAATGATTTATGTTATATAAATTGAACACGTACCACATAATATATATATATATATATATATATATATATATATATATATAAAGGTAAACATCTCTGTATGAGTAATGCAAGTGAATTATATTAATAGAAAATATTAAAACTGATCCACAAAAGCGAGCTCAATATATTTATTATAGAGAATATACATGAATTACATAAAAGTGAAACTCAATTGTACCCCATTTTTATAGCCATTTCGCTCCTCCGGATAAATTCCCTGGAGCTTATTAATTCTAAAACGTTTGATAATTTCTTTATCAAGCATTTTAGTATTGACAAACTCCATGGAATTTATCCCGAGGAGCGAAATGGCCATAAAAATGGGGACCAATTGATTTTCATTTTTATGTAATTCATATATATATATATATATATATATATATATATATATAGATAGATAGATAGATAGATAGATAGATATATAATCATTTATTTAAATATTATAACATAAATATCTTATAAAATCACTACAAAAATAGCCATTTCGTTTCGACACTTCCAGTCTCTTATCAAGTGATGATGTTGCTATTTTTGTAGTGATTTTATAACATATTTATGTTATAATATTTAAATAAATTATTATATCTGCTCTACTCTGTATAGAGCACTCTTTGAAGAATAATAATTGTTGGTTATTGGAATTTATTCCGTATATACCAATCCCACACTTGGGTATATATATATATATATATATATATATATATATATATATATATATATATATATATATATATATATATATATATATAAGACTAGCATATTGTAGACCTAAGAACCTAAAAGAAATTATAGGTAGTAATCATATTTCAGGGGACAAGGTAATCCGTAATAAACCAAAAACAAAAACAATAGGATTTTCCCAACCATGTAACAACAAAAGGAGCTTATGCTGTAACCACATTAGACACACGAATTCATTCACAAGCTCAGTCACTAAATCTACTTTCAAAATCTACCAAGACTCTAACTGTAGAAGTCATAACATAATTTACCTCCTGGAATACACACGGTGGGTTGAACCATATGACATTTCTTTTCCTGTTGGCCTTTTTTGTGTTCTGTGGTGAGTATGTGAGTGTTGCTGTGTGAGTGTTATTCAACAAATAGCTTTATCTTCCCAAACAAAAACAAAACTATTAAATAAGCTATATAAACAAATTTTTATTACGTTAATAAAAACACCGATCAAAATAAAAATAATAAATAAATAAATATATAAGATAAAAAATAAAAACAAGCAAAATATTTGACCCAAATAAATAAACAAATAAACGACTTTCGGTAAAATGGCCGCCATAATAGACTACCCACAATAAGCTATATAAACAATTTTTTACTACGTTAATAAAAACACCGATCAAAATAAAAAAATAAAAATAAAATAAATATAAAGGATAAAAAACAAAAATAAATTAAATAAAAACAAGCAAAATAATTTGACCCAAATAAACAAATAAACAAATAAAAGACTTCCGGTAAAATATCTGCCAAAATAGACTACCCACATTGCACCACTGACCCGTATATATAAATAGCCGAGAAAAATAACAGCACTCGTGGCCTGACGATTACATCTAGCATGAAACAGACTGACGCCTCTAAGTGTTGACTTCTATGTTCACATTTATATTTACACACGCTCTATCTCTGATATTGAGGACTTTATCCCATAAATATAGCACACTTTAAGACTATATTTCTCCCTATATATACATATATATATATATATATATATATATATATATAATTTAGTAAATAAGGCAGTAAATAATTCTTAGATAGCCAGTAAAGGGGTTATTGTTTGTGGAAGAATTAGTAATCAATAACATTACTAATAAACGAGAACAAAAGAAGAAGAATCGGGAGGTACAGTAGATAGCGATTGATACGGCATTTGGATTTTTGTAGATCAAAGTTGGTTTGAAAGCACGGAGCCAAAAGAGTTTTCCACAGGCGAAAATTGCGAGAAAAGAAACTGTTAGCTACGGCTACATCTCGTCATCTCGATTATATATTGGTGAGACCTCGTTGTCAAACAAGTACTGCGCTTAAATTCATAAAATCTAGGGCCCCATGGCGAAAAGTTCATTCGAATAATTACAATTTACTATTTATAGAAAAGGCACAGGGAGGCAATATTACGGCGGTGGGAAAGAGACTGAAGACATATGAAAATTTCAGTTTGACCGTTTAAATGACGTCGTCTAGAGTGACTTGAAATTGATTCCATCAAACGTTAGAATTCCCGGAATTAATTGGAATTGAAAATGAATGTAGCAACATTGGAAAAAAAATGAATAAAATAAAAAAATAAATATAAACTTTGGCAAACTTACCGAAAAACAGCCAATAAATTCAGAAATTGATAGAGAGAACTTGATGATATTATTTAACCAAACGTGTTTGAAAAAATACTTGTTGCCAAAATATATATATATATATATATATATATATATATATATATTATAAACTTCTTCCATGAATCTCTCACGTACATTCATAACTGCTCATGGCGTATCAAATGTAAACAAATGACGTCACACATTATGAAATGGACAAAGTCCGACAATTATTTAAAGACATTTTTATGTTTAACATTCTTTTTATATATACAAGTATTTAAGTAAATGCTCTGTTTTATAATAAACAGTATTAAATAACATTTACCGGCCTGAATGTCCGAGAAAGTTTTATAGAAAATATTCGTTCCCCGACAGTATTCGAACCTGTATCCTATACAGAACCATCATATAGCCTGAAGAATATTTTCTATGAAATGTGTTTACATTTGATACGCCATGAGCAGTTATGAATGTACGTGAGAGATTCATGGAAGATTGTAGTTTATAAGCAGTAAATTCGACCTTGCCAACCGAACGATCCTCTGTGGCCGAATCGGTTAAGGCACGACAGGCTATATATATATATATATATATATATATATATATATATATATATATATATATATATATAATTTCTCTATCTATAATATTTATATATTATATATGCGTGATACTTATTGCAAAGCGCTCAATATCAGTGATAGAGCAAACATACTTATTTGTATTCATGTGAGTTTGTGACCCTGGGTTACTCATCGTCGTTGCCATATTCACGGCGTTTTGGCCGTTGTGCGCTCCAGGCCTTCTTCAGGATCTGTCTCTGTTTCTGAAATAAGGTATTGTAACTATTTACACGATTTACATTGTTGCGGGTGTTTTATCTCATCTTTATTACAATATTCAGGATGTTTCGGCCGTTGTAGGCTCCGGCCTGCTACAGGATCTGTCACTATTTCTGAAATGAGGTATTGTAATTATTTACACGATTTATTTTGTTTGAACTGTTGCCCTCACCTCTGTTGTCATATTCACGACGTTTCCCCCGTTGTACGCTCCGGCCTTTGTCAGGATAGTTTATATTTCTGAGATGTGGTATTGTAATTATTTACGCTATTTACATTGTTCGGACTAATGTCCCCATCTTCAATGTCATATTGATGACGTCACATCCGTTGTACTCTCCGGCCTTCTTCAGGATCTGTCTCTGAGATGAGGTATTGAAACTATTTATACTATTTACTCTGTTCGGACTTTAGTCCTCATCTTTATTGCCATATTCATAACGTTTCGGCCGTTGGACGCTTCGACCTTCTTCAGGATCTGTCACTATTTCTGAGATCGGGTATTGTAACTATTTTCACATTGTTGAGACAGTTGTCCTCATCTTCATTGCCATATTCACGACGTTTCGGCCGTTCTACGCTCCGGCCATTTTCAGGCGATATACGTTGGAATTTCAAAGTGTAAATAGTTACAATAATTCATTTGATCTTTCTTTTGTTTTTTTTCTTTTTGTTTGATTTTGGGGGGTTAAAAGAATATATGATAACATTTCGCACACGTACAAATCAGCTAAAATTAATGTTTCGTCCAAACGTTCGACTTATACACGATTTTATCACAGGGATGGGGGAATAAGTAAGGAAAGACAAGAAACAGAAAATCAATTTTATTTTACGCAGCGCGCTGTTTTGAAAGTAACGTATTTTTAATTTTATTTATTTCCGTTTTTTTTTTCTTTCTGAAAGTTAAATAGGTACTGAAATCAATTATACGAAGTAAGTACTACGCACTCGGCTCTTTCTGATTACCGATTTTCCTCTGCATACATATATATATATATATATATATATAGCGAGGCATGTGCATTCGTAAGCAAAGTCATGAAATTTATTTTTTAATCATCCTATTCGAGTATTTCTGATTAATTAATATGAGACGTTGATTAACTTTTTTCCCGTTTTTTTTTTCTGTACCTATTCCTTTGAATTTTTAATTAATTCACTCGTTTCTTGTTTTTTTTGGGGGGGGGGGTAGTTTTTTGTTAATTTTTTGTTTTGTATTTGTTTGTTTTTTTCTCTGAACAGTTAATTGTTTCAAAGCGACTTTTAATAATCTATTTTCTATTTAAGAACATGACCCGTGTTGTTATGTTAATGTTTTGACTTTGTAACAACTTGCGGTATTGGACGAAACTACCCCTAGCACAACCAATCAATTTCCCTATCAACTACATTAAATTTGGTAGACAACGATCGGGTTATTTATCTTTGATTCCATTTCTGTCTATATCTCTGAGATAAGGTATCATGATTACTTTTATTTACATTATTCGGACTGTTATCCTCATCTTCATTGCCATATTCACAACGTTTCGGCCGTTATGTCTCTCTATATATCTGTCTATATCTCTGAGATGCGGTATTATGATTACTTGCATTATTTACATTATTTTCATTACCATATTCACAACATTTCAGCTTTATGTCTATGTCTCTCTATATATCTGTCTATATCTCTGAGATGAGGTATTATGATTACTTGCATTATTTACATTATTCGGACTATTATCCTCATCTTCATTGCCATATACACAACGGCCTTCTTCAGGTGATTGGAATTTCGAACCGAACCTTTATTTCATCCATCGGGGTAGATTGTTCTCGTTCCACGTGCCATTCCTCTTCCGGAAGTCTCAGTTATTTCCCCTTAATTCAACTATTCATGTCTGTGGCCTGGTATTGAACTCACAACTCTTTGCGTCTAGTCACAGGATCTTTATGTCTATCCACTGGGCCATTTGTCCCTGAGGACATCTGTGTATGAATTTTTGAGACTTATAAACTTAATGACCCAGCAATCATTTTTACCAGTACTCATATTTCAATTTTAACTATTATGATTATTGCATTTTTGTAATAACGCTTATATTGCAATTTTTTGTTGTTATTCATTGCTTTTCTGTAGCCCTCCTTATTACTGGTTCCCACATTGTATTCATTTCTATGCTTGGTCGGCTCAAGAAATTTTTGTAGCCTAGCATATGTGCTGGTTCCTTAGGTTTTCCTATTTTCCAGTGATGATTCCATTCTCGATGCCTTCTTCTTCTATGTGTCGTCTCCCTTAATGACGTTGGTGATCTTGGCTCTCCACAATTTCCTGTCCTTTGTAACTTTTAGTAAAATTTGTTTTTTTTTTTGCTATCTCTCCTAATCAGTGTTATTTCATTTACACAAGCCCATTAGGCAGTTTATACGTTGCTTTCCTCTTTCGCTCTTGCCTTCAATATGTCTTGTGAATGTCAAATTCTCCAAACCCTCCTTCCTCATTGTGTCCCCCAAGAAGTTTCAACTGTCTCTTTCTGATGCAAGCATAACTATCCTTTTTGTTTTGTAAAAAATCTTTGTTGCTGACGTGTTTCGTCAATGGCATTCTCATCATCATTCTGTAGAACCACATTTTTGTTGCTTCAAGTTTATTCCGTACTTTTTGTTCCCATTTCCCCCAAAATGTCCTAGTTGGTCAGCCCATCTGTCCATGGCATTCTCAACATCCTTCTGTAGAACCACAACTCTACTTCCTCAAGTCTTCTCTTCACCCGTGAAAAAACATTTATCTTGTTTAGTATTTTACGCGCGTTTTCCCCTTGCTTTGCTTGCCTTCAATGCCTTGAGAGTGTCATCTTTTCCAAGCCTTCCTTCTTCATTATGATGCCCAGTAAATTCCTCGTTGTTCACATGCTACGTCCATGGTATTCTCAGCATCCATTTGCAAGAACAGATCTCTGTTGCCTCAAATCTTCTCTTGAGCGACAAATAATAAATATCATATATACACCCGTGTGCAAATTTATTGAAACAACCGCTTTAGTTTCCTTTCTTTCACCATACGGTCACTTTTAGACCCACTGGGGTGACAGGGTGTAATCGATTTCTATTTTTTTCCTCAGATTAGGCCATTTGCAGTGGTGTGCAGTAATGTGAATCTATTTTTGGGATCTATGATGAAATTTGTTTGGCTTTGAAAAATATTGCGTCATCCGTGATTGCCTCAGATTTTTTATCACGCGCTGACACTATTGTCTCGACTGTCGATTAGTTGTCCTACGGCCATTCTCTGCGATGGACGTTACTCCAAGGAAGCGTATGGAAATTGTGAACACTGCACGAACCCACTGGCAAGCCTTAGCAGTGAGCAAATCAAAATACGAGAGACTGGCACGAAAACGTTCCTGATTTAAATGCAATCGAGAATCTGTGGATAATCTAGAAGGAACGACTTCGCGGAATGAACATACGAAGTACTAACATGTGCACTGGGTCATGTTTCATTGGGAAAATACGAAAGAAAAGTAATTATTCGTTTTGTTTCAATTAATTTGCACAAGAGTTTTTATATATCTGTCTATATCTATATGCATATGCTAAGCAGAAGAGGCTTAAAGTGTATAGCAAAGTAAGAGAAAGACAGGCGAAAGTTGAATACTGATTACGTGTTGTAGAACAACGCAATACGACACATAGATAAATACTTATTTTTTTTATTTCAGTTTTTTGTATATTTATTTACTGATTTATTTACTGTTGACTTTGATCCGTCTTAATGAAACAGCTTTATATATAATCCGTCTTAATGAAACACCCTCTACTATCGACTGACTCGGAAACTCTCTTGATTTAAATCCAATTGAGAATATGTGGTCATTCTGCAAGGAACGACTTCGTGAAATGAACATACGTCCTGTTTCATTGGAAAATACAACAAAAACCTAAATAATAACGGATTTATTCGTTTTGTTTCAATTAATTTGCACAAGGGTGTAGGTGATCCTGGCTCTCCACATCTTCCTATATAATTAATTTACACAAGGGTGTATTTTGGCTGTTGGCTGTGAATATATCTTACTTTGCGAAGTATATTATATATTTCCAACATTAATTACATCCTTCTTTCTTCTTCTTGTATGTGCCGTGTCTCTTCAGGACGTAGGCGGTTATGGCTCTCCACTTCCCCCATCCCTTGTAGTTCTCAATATGTTTTGGCCTTTTGCTACTTCTCCCAGACCCTGTTCTGTCATCCACTTGCTTAAGCCCGCTAGGTATGTCATGCGGTGCTTTCCCTTGTCTCTCTCTTTCCCTCTATCTGCTCTGTGAGTATCAGATTCACCAAGCCCTCTTTTCTCATTGCCTGTCCCAGAAATTTCAGCTGCCTCTTCCTGATGTTAAGTATAAGCTTCCTCCTTGTTTTTATCCTCTCCAAAACCTCATCGTTGCCCACATGTTCAGTCCATGATATCCTTACCATACCATGTTGTCTTCAGTCTGTTCTTCATCTTTGTTGGAGACCGTCCAACATTCGCTACCGTAAAGGAGGACAGATATCACGTAGGAGTTCAGTACTATTTTCTTTGTTACCAACGAAGACTTCTTGTCTCGTAATATTTTGCCTAGCTTTTGGAATGCGTCTTTGGCCACCCCAATACGTCTACGGATCTTGGTATCGCACTTTCCGTCCTCTGTCAGAAGAATTCACAGATATTTAAATTTCCACACCTGTTTGATTTTAGTGTCGCCGACCTGTAAATCGCATTTCGGGCCCATCTTTTTACCGATGACCATGCATTCTGTCTTTTTGTAGTTTATGCTTAGTACCTTAGGTTTTGCAATTTCATTTCCGTGTTTTCTATCAGTACTGTGTAATCTGCATATCTTATATTGTTAAGATTGTTCCTGCTAATGATTGAATCCTGGTAGGATTTCCAATTCTCTCAGAATTGCCTCGCTGTATAGGTTGAATAAGTCCGGTGAGAAGACACATCTTTGCCTTACGACCCTTTCTATTTTCGTATATCTGCTAAACCCATTTTCTATCCGTATGCAGCCCGTTTGATGCCAGCATAAGTTCGTGATTATTCTAATATCTTTCCCAAATATATCAAGATTGCTAAGCAGTTCGAGCACAACTTTGTGGCGTACTTTGTCGAACGCCTTTGTGTAGTCTATAAAACACAGGCGGACGTCCTCAGGAACCCGAGTATCGATTCATATGCTAATTAGCATATTTAAAAAAATACATCAAAATAAACCGGTGTCCAAATAATTCATCTACCGGTGCCATCAACTTACCGTCCTCTGTCAGAATACTTCCCGGATATCGGCAACTGCTTGATTTTAGTTTCCCCGAGCTGTAAATCGCATTTTGGGCTTATCTTTTTTTCTGATGGCCATGCATTCTGTCTTCTTGTAAATTATACTTCGTCCTTTCTTTTCACTCTCCATCGCTATCCTTCTGTAGGAGGTTTTGTCATTTCTTTTCCATGTCTGCTATCAGTACTGTGGCATTTGCATATCTTATGTTGTTGAGATTGTAGCTGCCGATGCTGAATCCTGATAGGATTTCCAACTCTCTCAGAATTTCCTCGCTGTAGAATGATTAAATAAAATTAATTATTTTAATAATACTTTTTGAATAATTTTTGAAACTTCCATCGAAGGTAACGTTTTCATCATTTTTTAAACCATTGGCGGTTGCCCCTACGGAAGGTCATGCGTGTAAATATCTTTTAATTTCTTCTCCGTGTCTGCTACCAGCACTATGTCATCTTTCTTCTTCTTCTTCTTCTTCTTCTTCTTCTTCTTCTTCTTCTTCTTCTTCTCCTCCTCCTCCCCTCCTCTTTCTTCTTCTTCTTCTTCTTCTTGTTCTTCTTCTCCTTCTTCTCCTTCTTCTTCTCCTTCTTCTTCTTCTCCTCCCCTCCTCTTTCTTCTTCTTCTTCTCCTTCTTCTTCTTCTCCTCCCCTCCTCTTTCTTCTTCTTCTTCTTCTTCTTCTTCTTCTTCTTCTTCTTCTTCTTCTTCTTCTTCTTCTTCTTCTTCTTCTTCTCTCCTCTTTCTTCTTCTTCTTCTCCCCCTCCTCCTCCCCTCCTCTTTCTTCTTCTTCTTCTTCTTCTCCTCCTCCCCTCCTCTTTCTTCTTCTTCTTCTTCTTCTTCTTCTTCTTCTTCTTCTTCTTCTTCTTCTTCTTCTTCTTCTTCTTCTTCTTCTCTCCTCCTCCTCCTCTTTCTTCTTCTTCTTCTTCTTCTTCTTCTTCTTCTTTAACCTTAAATTATTCTTTTTTTACTTAACGCACAGTTACAATTCCTCATCTCACAAGCAGCCCGAACATTGCGATTTTAACAACAACTAAAATGCTACTAGTCTGCATAAATTAGTGTATAATTTTCTCGTCTCAGAAATAGACAGAATATTATGGCCATAACAAACGAGATAAAGATACTCGTCGAAACAAATCAGTGTATAATAATAATAATAATTCCTTATCTCAAAAATAGCTGAAACGTTGTGACTATAACAACGAAGATGAGGATAGTCGGCTGAATAAATCAGTGTATATTAATGATAATTCTTTGTTTCCGACATAGACGGAATATTATGAGCATAACAAACAAGATGAGGATACTCGCCTAAAAATACGTGTATAATAATGATAATTACTCATCTAATTTATAGCGAAAACGTTATATCTACATATTTTGTTTTAAATTTAAACTCGATTAATTGACTAAGAAATGAGAAATTAACAATAATAAAAAAAGATTCCTTGCCTGTCAATTTTAATGAGACATGTATCCATATTGGACTGAGAGAAATAAGAAAAGATAAACCATAATTCGAGTGGGAAATATCTACTAGGTGACTAACTTCCGGCAGCTAATAAGGACAGTTGATCAAAGTTGTTTAAATCATTTTTTTCTGTTAATTTAGAATGCGTCATAATGTTCTGATGGGAATTTTCTAATAAGGAATAAAAAAAACAAAGGGTTGCGACAGATGAAAAAAAAAATGGCGTTACGAGAAAGCAAATAATAGTAATAGCAGGCGACAGTATCTGTTTGGATAAGATCGGTATATACTGCAGCGGTTGTAGAAGATTCCACTAGAAAAATGATTGGCATAAATCGAGGCAGATATGTGTTTTTCAAAACATGTGGATATTTTTTCCGCAGGGGAAAGAAAAGAGACGTATCTGGAAAAATTATACGTTCCAGATCAAGCAATGAAAGGAAACAGCGCCATTTGAGGGCAAAATACTTAGAAAAAAATTGACATAAATGTAATAAAAGCATTATCCGTCAAATAGGACTAACCTCGAAAGCAATTTCGCTAATGTAAGTAATTTTTATAATTGATCGAAAGTGATTGTAAATAATACGCATGTCAAAATATATATGGAACTTAAAATTGAAGAGGCAACCCCATTAGTAGAATTGTATATATAAAATAAAAAAAAGCTGGGAGAAACAAACGAAGAAATTATGATGTATGCATGGAAGAGAAACTGAAAATTTTACGAAATGATCCGATAAATAAAAGAAATTAAACTATTGAAACTGATGGCATGCCGATGGCATTATTAAAAAAACGTAAAAAACAAAAAGCTTCGGGAACGCTATTAATAAGCGGTCAACCATTTTGAAAAATAGTTCAGCGGGAAACATTGATGTAAATGGTTAAATTTGGGAATAATTATGAAAAAGAATTGTAAAATAGCACCTTTTTATATTAGTAACATACGGAATATACAAATAAGATAGATAGATAGATAGATAGATAGATAGATAGATAGATAGATAGATAGAGAATGGCTTAGATAGATAGATAGATAGATAGATAGATAGATAGATAGATAGATAGATAGATAGATACAGAATGGATTAGATAGATAGATAGATAGATAGATAGATAGATAGATAGATAGATAGATAACAGGCTTAGATAGATAGATAGATAGATAGATAGATAGATAGATAGATAGATAGATAGATAGATAGATAGATAGATAGATAACAGGCTTAGATAGATAGATAGATAGATAGATAGATAGATAGATAGATAGATAGATAGATAGATAGATAGAAGCGTTTTCTGCACGGTCTAGGCAATCTAGGCTTCGAGCACATTACTGAGTAAGCAAGTTTGCTTTTAGGACATTTTTTTTTCTTTTTCATTTTTCAGTATTGTAGGTATTATTCGATACTTTATCTAAACGGGTTTATCAACGGGTTTTAGTTTTTATTTAATACACACACATACACACAAACGCACATACACACGCACAAACACACACACACAAACACACACATGCACATATATATATATTAACTTATATGAAGAAATATAGTCTTAAAGTGTGCTATATTTATGGGATAAAGTGCTCAATATCAGAGATAGAGCGTATGTAAATATAAAAGTGAACATGTAAGTCAGCACTTAGAGGCGACAGTCTGTTTCATGCTGGTGCAATCGTCAGGCAACTAGTGCTGTTATTTTTCTCGGCTATTTATATATAAGGGTCAGTGGTGCATTATGGGTAGTCTATTTTGGCGGTTACCTTTACCGGAAGTCGCTTATTTGTTTATTTATGTCAAATTATTTTGCTTTTTTTTTGTTTGTGTTTTTTTAATTTTATTTTTATCTTATATATTTTTTTTTTTTATTTTGATCGGTGTTAACTTATATATATATAAATATGATATTATATATGTATATATATTAACTTATCAATGTATGGTTGTTTAAAACATAATCCACTATACATTACGAATTTTCATCATACCAAGAGGGGAATTTTTTAAAAGATAATCTCTCTTTCTCTCTGTCTCTCTCTCTCCATATATATATATATATATATATATATATATATATATATATATATATATATATATATAATTATATATATATATATATATAGAGAGAGAGAGAGAGAGAGAAATAGAGAGAAATTAAATTAAATTAGAGACACAGAGAGATTGATTAAAGGTGTGGTATATCTTTGAGTATATATATATATATATATATATATATATATATATATATATATATATGAAGAAATATTGTTTTAAGGTGTGCTATAGGGTAAAGTGCTCAATATCAGAGATAGAGCGTATGTAAATATAAAAGTGAACATTGAAGTCAACACCCAAAGGCGACAGACTGTCTCATGCTAGACGCAATCGTCATATATATATATATATATATATATATATATATATATATATATATATTCAAAATTATAACATATACATGTTATAACATCACTACACAAATTGCAAGTTTGTTTCAACACTGGTGTCTTCTCAAGTGATTGTGTTAATTGCAAAGCTTCAGTTGAAAAAACCTGTACTTGTATATATATATATATATATATATATATATATATATATATATATATATATATTAGAATGAATCATTCATACAAAAAGTAGATTAGTAAAGTTAATGACATAAAATACCGAATTTACTTCGCTAACAAAATTTTAAAGGTGCATTAACCTACCAATCACTCGATGAATGTTATTATCTTTGTTTTTTAAAATTACAAGCTGTATAAGTTCTTTCTTAAATTCAACCTTAGCGTTGCGACTGCACGCTACAAAGTTTGTATCCGTAATCAAAAAACGGATAAAAAACATATTTCGATTCTCATCATATTTTTTCGTCTCAGATGCTACCCGAATTTTACCAAAATAAAATAATTTCCATGCCTGTAGATGACTAAATGTACAATCGAAAGTACTAGCGTATTTAAGAAAGACCTGTACAGCTTATAATTTTAAAAAACAAGGATCATAACATTCATTAGTAGGTTAATGCATCTTTAAAATTTTGTTAGCGAAGGGATTTCGCCATTTTATATCATTAACTTTACTAATTTACTTTTTGTATGAATGATTCATTGTAATATATATATATATATATATATATATATATATATATATATATATATATATATATATATATGTATATATAAATAAAAAGGAAAGAACAGTAAGATATAAAATCCGGTGTTCTTATAGATATTTTTATTTTTACACAATAGTGCTCTATGTAAATTTAAATTTACAGAGCATTAATATTATAAATTAATAGATTTAAAATATGGTTTTACCGCTACACAGTGATGACCATGTTTCAGAAATGGAACTAATGTCTTTGGTTTAATAATTAAATTCAGGGGCTTTAGCTTCCATTTCTGAAACATGGTCATCACTGTGTAGCGGTAAAACCATATTTTAAATCTATTAATTTATAATATATATATATATATATATATATATATATATATATATATATCAACTATGTAGTGCAGTTCAATTCATATTACAATGAATCAATCATACAAAAAGTAAATTAATAAAGTTAATCCTAATAATTGCATCATATTTTTTCGTCTCGGATGCTACCTGAATTTTATCAAAAACAAAATAATTTCTATGCCTGAAGATGACTAATTGTACAGTCGAAAGTACTTGCGTATTTAAGAAAGGCCTTATACAGTTTATAATTTAAAAAAAAAACAAGGATCATAACATTCATCGAGTGATTTGTAGGTTAACGCACCTTTAAAATTTTGTTAGCGAAGGGACTTAAATACGCAAGTACTTTCGACAGTACATTCAGTCATCTTCAGGCATGGAAATTATTTTGTTTTGGGTAAAATTTAGGTAGCATCTTTAAAATTCTCAAATTACCATATTAGTAAAAAACGCACTTTCTTAAATTTTCAAACAAATTCAATCTTAGCGTTGCGACTGCACGTTCCAAAAGTTTGTATCCGTTAACAATAACACATTTCTAAAAAACATATTTCAATTCGCAATATATCTTTTCGTCTTGAATACTACCTGATTATTAAAAGCGAAATTGAAAGATCTTTCATATCGTAAAAGATTAAAATTTTTGCTTTAGTAAAATGTGCTTTTTCTCTAAATACTTATCATCTTACAGTGATACTTGAAGTAAAATATAATATAGACAGAATAGATTTTTAAAAAACTGTCAAAAAAAAAGGTTATAAATGAATCCAGTAAATAAATATAAATATACGTAGCACATTACGATAAAGAGTGTGGCATACATGTAAGTACGCCACTATATTTTCGGCTAAATGTCCATTCGGTTGAATGTCCGTGGGTCAAATGTCTGAGTGTCAAATGTCTGTGGGTCAAATGTCCGGGGTTTAAATGTCCGTGGGTCAAATGAAAGTGGGTCTATTGTCCGAGGGTCAAATGTCTGAGGGTCAAATGTCCGTGGGTCAAATGTCCGTGGGTCAAATTTCCGAGGGTCAAATGTCCGAGGATTAAATGTCCGTTGGTCAAATGTCCGTGGGTCAAATGTCCGTGGGTAAAATGTCCGTGGGTCAAATGTCTGAGCGTTAAATGTCCGTGGGTCAAATGTCCAGGGGTCAAATGTCTGGGGGTCAAATGTCGGGGATTTAAATGTCCGAGGGTCAAATGTCCGAGTACATTTGGTTCTGAAGTCCCTTGAACGAATTTCAGCTTAATTATAGAAAAGTATTAATCCGATTTATTCTTAAGAAGATTTAATTAAAAAAAAAACAAAGGTTTAAGTCGAGTAGTAAAGAACCGACATTCATGTAAACTACTTAAATTGTTCATTCAATCCATTTAGGCTTCTTTTGGAAGTGCGTTTGCACCCGGAAAAAAAACATAAAAGATTGTTATGGTCCAAGGTTAGGACCAAGGAAGAACAACACGAACACAAGAGTAGAAATAACAAAGATATATTAAACAGAATAATAACACAAGATGTGGAAGGTGTTAGTATGACTGTCAGTCTTGTTTGCAGTGAACTACTATTGGCTCGACTCGATTCCGTCTTGTCCCTCTCTCTTGAGAGGCGCCCTATTCATAGTGTCAGGAAGAGTTCACTCTGTCGTTATATGTAAGGTCCTATAATAAAGATAGAGGTCTAGATCATGATTTACTGATATTTTATTCACAGTATATGATCTTAAGTGGAACAAATACATTGAATCAATAGCTTCATCTACCACAAGGAAAGTTGGTTCTCTGTGTCCATCCTTCAAATCTATAAATCTACCATTCGTCCTTGCATGGAATACTGCTGCCATATATGGTCTGGTTCCCCTGCTGTTCATCTCGGTGTCCTCGACAAAAATCCAGAGACGGATATGCAAAGTTGTTGGTCCTGATCTGGCATCCTGTCTGCAGTCGCTATCGCACACACGTGCTGTGGCTTCCGTCTGTCTTTTCTACAAATATTTTCATGGCAACTGCTCTGACGAGCTACTTTCACTGGTTCCTAAACTGCATGAATTTAAACGTGCTACTAGGTTGGCATTTCGGTCCCACCCTTTCAATGTCGAAACGGTTAGATGTAGCCGTCTGTTCTACTCCAACAGCTTCTTATCTCGCACCTCCCGTCATTGGAACTCTCTTCCTATCATTTACTTCCCTGATAGCTATAATCTTCAAATATTCAAATGTAATATCAATCGACATCTTCTGATGTCTTGACCTTGATCCCTGTCTTTCTCTTTAACGTTTTCCCAAAAACTCCTGTTTACTCTTAATCTCAATCTCTGTAACCCATTGCGTGCTAGTGGCACTCCCGCCTTGCTTAGGGGCGATTTGCTTAAAAAAGAAAAAGGTATCAACAGTGAGTAATGATATATTTAACGTTTAAAATATATTGCAGACTAGAATTCTCTTCCATTTTTGCAGATTTAAATTGAATAAATATTTATAAACTTGCACTAAAAAGAGAGAACAGATTTCCTACCAGGCATTCTTTGTTTTGTTTATTCAAAGTTGGAAATCCAAAGACAAAAAAAAACGTGAGGAATATAAAAGAATTATGCTTAATTTTCATATTGTAAAGTCCCCAAAATCGACTTGATATAAGTAACAGTCAGAAAAGAGTGACAACTTAAAGAGTGTCTTTTATATTATTCGTTTCAATAAGACTCCAGTGACTTTACTTGAAAATAAAAGGAAAGAACAAGCAATTATCCAGAACTGATTATCTCTAAAAGGCAGGATGTGTGTGTGTGTGTATGTGTGTGTGTGTGTGTGTGTGTGTGTGTATGTGTGTGTGTGTGTGTAACGAATGCACGGCCGAAATTTTCGACGGATTTGCACCAAAATTTACATGCACATGCTCCAAGTTCTATTAAAGGCCAAGACCGACGTTGCATTTCCCAACTCCCATCGATAGTGGAAATAATCGATTTTTTCATGCTTCTACGGCGGTTTTCATGTATTTTGCAGCCATTTTCTACTGGCCAGAGTGAGAGCCTATAGCTGGCTGCCACGAATAGGCAGGAAGATTCTATTGGCCAGCGTGAGAGCCAACAGCTGACTGACACGAATGTTAACTAGCATATTAACATGCAAAAAAAAATCCATAGCTGCATTCGTCACAAGTGGGAAAAATTTAAATCTGCATGGAACTTTACTCCAATTGGCTCATTCGCTTGCTTAAACTCAACGTTGATTCTGATTCCGTAGAACTGCGTTGGGTGTGAAAAACTATTTATTGTTAACATTCTTTTTTTCATTCGGTTTTTCCAGTTACGAGTCCTTTTTTAAAGCTGATCGTTTTGTGTTCATTTTGTTTAGTTCTTTTTTCGTAACAGATTTAATGTTTAGTATAGAGCTTAGAAAGAATTCGCAGTGTGAGATAGGCAAGAAGTAAGCCATGTAGCAACATCAGCACGGCAAAGGGCACTCCTTTAAAGGCAAGGAAGGGCAAAAATATTTTAAGTCAAGTGATAGCGATTGCTGTATGAGTCGTACGATTTTTTAATCAAGCACGGACAACGCCGGGCCTTGCTACTAGTTGAAAAATAAAACGCTTAAACATGTGCGCGTTTTGATCAACTTCAAACGAATCCTACTGGGAGTTGGGACAAAGTTAGACGAGTTCTGAAATCCTGAGACTAAATATAGCACACGTGAGTTGGGGAACGTTCCAGAAAGTGGCAAATGTCCGCTTGTGAGATGACTGCGTCTCCCTGACCAGGTGCGATGGAGAGGTCTCTTTGCTCGCAAGATCTTGCACCTGCAAATGTCAGGGAGATACGGGCGTCTATCAAGACGGTATGTCCCAACATTCTCTCAAAGGGACTACTGACCACTTGCGGAATCGATGCCGTGTCATTTTGCGACACTTCGATCGCCGGCGAGATGAGCTTCTGCACAAAATGAGACATGTGCCCCAAAACTTAATAGTACCCCCCTACACAAACACACACACACACACACACACACACATACACACATATATATATATATATATTTAGAAGACGTTCTGTTTATATTATTATTATTATTATAAACGGAAATAATCCCTTTCCACACCCCCAGTGCTCAATCGGCGAACGAGAGCATGAACAGTCATCCACAGAAAGCTTGTTTTACTATATATATATATATATATATATATATATATATATATATAAATATATATTATTATTATTATTATTATTATTATCATTAATGCTATATTATTATTATTATTATTATTATTATTATTATTATTATTTTATTATTATTATTATTTCCTTTGATATCTGGCGTTTACACATTTCTTTCCGGGTCCCGCCTAGGGACCTAAGGTTAGAAATGGCATCATGACACTTTGCACTGCAAAATAAATAAACAAATAAATAAAAAATAATTACATAGATAAAGCCCTTCGTAATGTGTGTGCTGTACTTGTCGGAACAATTTTTTGGATCTCTTTGAGGCATGGACTTCCAGGGATCCCTTCAATCAGACTACTGGAATTTTTTCCAACAAGTCCAAGGGCTCCAACTACAACAGGGATTGTTGATGTTCCCATGTGCCAAATTTTTGAGATTTCTCTTTCAAGGTCCTTGTATTTTGACAGTTATTATCATTATTATTATTATTATTATTATTATTATTATTATAAACGGAAAAAATCCCTTTTCACACCCCCAGTGCTCAATCGGCGAACGAGAGCATGAACAGTCATCCACAGAAAGCTTGTTTTACGATATATATATATATATATATATATATATATATATATATATATATATATATTATTATTATTATTATTATTATTATTATTATTATTAATCCGACATATTTTATTACTTTAACGTTATTTTAGCGGATACCCATAATTTAATAGACGCTCTGTATATATATAAATATATTATTATCATTATTATTATTATTATTATTATTATTATTATTATTATAAACGGAATAACTCCCTTCCCGCCCCCAGTTCACACTCGGCGAACGAGCGCTAAAACAGTCATCCACGGACAAACTGTTTTACAGAATATATATATATATATATATATATATATATATATATATATATATATATATACCTTTTATTACTTGCACCCATGAAGATGATCTTGGAAAAAGATCGAATGTACTTGGGAAATGAAAATAAAAGAAAATTTAAACAGCTATAGCACATTTCTCTCATCATTTAACATCAATACACGGAAAGTTATTCGTGAGTATGAATGGATTTTGTTAAAAATTAGCAAACATAATGTCTGTAATTTATTCAATCAGACATGCCGAAAAGAGAATTTGCTGCCTAAATACAAACACACACAACACACACACACACACACACACACACACACACACATATATATATATATATACATATATATATATATATATATATATATATATATATATTCTTTTACATTGTAAAAAATTTATTTGATAAATACCGACAATAAATTACTGCTAGATTTATTTTACTTCCCAATTGTTACTCCGATTGGCCTCGACGTCCAAGACAGATAGACAGATAGATAGATAGATAGATAATGAACAGAATGAGATAGATAGATAGATAGATAGATAGATAGATAGATAGATAGATAGATAGATAGATAGATAGATAGATTATTACGAGTATTGAATTCACCGCATATGCGAAAGCTGGCCGCGAGAAATTCAGCGAGGATATTGTCATCCTTCTCTGATATTCGATTGAAGATTACTAACCCTTCATCCTGAGGTCGATGCAGAGCAAAAACGAATGTGTTACTATGGGAGATCCCTGATGTAAGCACACAGTCCGTGGTCGTGGCTATTTAGGGCGTCGTATTTCCGAGTTATTATACCTGACACCAACAGCACATTCAAGGTTACAACACGCGCTGTTCCCAAGCGGTCACCCATCTAGATACTGACCAGACGTGACGTTCATTAACCTTTATGTATGTGACTTCATTTGCTGTACAAAATATATCCAAGGTAAAATCACTGATTAAATGTATTGCCGAGCCATCTACCAAGTAAGTCCTTAATTCACTTCGCTTTTCCATAACTGCCAATTTGTTATATAGGAATAAAGTGTCGCTGCCGACACTAGAGTTTGAACATACATCGCCAGTGAGCATACACAGGCGATCCCATTCTGAATAAGTAGATCACGTGATAGTAAAGGAAATGTATATATGGAAATTAGCGTGGCGTCTAACTGATCACCTTTTCTACACTATCCTATATCTATAGTATTCACTATAATATTTCTCTATACTGATCACTATACGGATTACTATAAGGATTACTATTCGGTGGTTGCTATTCGAGCGAGTATTATCTAGCAAGTACTATTAGTGCGAGTGTTATTCGAAGGCGTCTGACACCAGTATTGTTCAACGGCGTCAGTATAGTTGTATCTGCGATTACAAACTCTCTACTACATCGAGCATTACGAAAGTGACAAGTATTCGTTGACATTACAAAAGTGACAACGAGTGTTCGTTGACATCACAAAACAATGTATACCTCTTTCACTGTATGAAAAAATTATTGACTCTGATCCCTGAACAATAAGGGATTTGAACTTCATAGTTGTGTTGTCATATCCTGCTATGACAACAGAAAACAAGTTTGAGCAAAGAATACTGCAACTGAAAGGCCTTGAAAAAGAATGCAGTAGAAAAGGAAGTAATATTTATAATGCAATGTTCTAAAAGTTAACTTTGCTGAGCGAACACAATTACATCGAAAGTTGCGGTTATTGGTAAATTAAGAATGTAATAATGCCCATAATTATCCAGATGTTGATTTGAATGGGAGATATGGTTGACTGCGTCAGCAGGAGTCTGGGTGAGTCATCGCCCCATGGCTCACAAATGGTGCCAGTTTGTCGAGTGGAGGTTGTAGAGCTGTGAGTTATGACGGGGAAAATGGTGTTTCGTCGAAATGCCGGGCGCCATTATTCATTTTTGTATGATCAATGATTGTTTTATCATAAATCACACAAAATGGCGTCCTGCCGACCTCAGCGATCAGATTCGCAAAATTGGAGGCAAATAAAAACACTAGTTGCTTTAATGGGAACAGTTATATTTTAGGATTCTGCAAAAGTCTCCAGCGTTTTCATTAAATAAGAAAAAACACTTTCAACAATGTATTTAAACCCGGGGTGTAGAAACATTTCTTTATCCACATATCACATATCACCTTTAAGTGGGCACCTCGTCTTGTATTATGGCGTAAGGGTTAGCAAGCTTGTCTCACTGGAACAATTACGACTCCGTAGTGGGTTCGATCCTCACCGGGTCTCCCAATCTTTCAGCTTACAGGGTGTCCATAAACTTCGTGTTCACTTTTATAACTTTATTTGTATTTGCGATAGAAATAATCTGTAAAAAATCTGATAAAGCTTAATGTAGCTAGTTTTAAGTATAGCTAAACTAACTAATGTGATTTCAGGCATTACTGTAAATCAGTTGGCAAATGTTTTCCGTGAACTGCAAAATCGTATTACCCTTTTTATTGCTAATGATGGCGGACATGTAGAAACTTTAAAAAAATTTCAATAAAACCTTAAAAAATATAGATTTACTTCTTTCTAATCCTTTTTACAAATTATTTCTATCGCAAATACAAATAAAGTTATAAATTTTTTAAAGTGCACACGAACTTTATGGACACCTAGTATTACATACCCTCTTTGAGTGTGCACTTCGACGCAGTGTAATATTTAGAAACCTTGTCTCGGAGAAGCCGTGACGCGTTCCACAATTTCTTTCTTCTTAGATTTGGCATACGGGGGAAATAAGCATGATTCGACTCCATGGAAGTAGCATGGCGTCTTTTAAGTGTACATATTTTAGAAGGCTTCCGGATACGTCACTTTTAAACACCGGTTCCTTTACGATCAGCGAAGTTAAGCAACATCGAAACTGGTCAGTACCTAGATGGGTGACCACTTGGAAATACGACGTGTTGTAAGCTTAGACATGCAAGTGGTGGAATTTTTAATCGGTGAGCCGAGTTCAAATGCCAGATGGTTTCGTTATATTCACTTATCCTTGGGAAGAGTGGGAATCCACTTCTTCTCTCCCCAACTATGGGTTAATTAGTAACACTTGTATTGCTAAATCATTATTATCTCAAAAGAATTCCTATAATCTAAAAAACAAAAACATTCTAGCTTTAAATAACCTGAAACTGGTTGATAAACTGTAAAAACGAATCAATCAAAATTTAATCTATTTTTCGACTAATTTGACGACACTTGTAAAGATAGACGGAAGGAGTGACGTTCTTCCTGGAGTGATACAAAGAATCCAATATTCTTCCAACAAGGAATGTGTTGCCTCACTCGAGATCGAAGGGGAAGACGACGAAGCCTTCAATAATCGAAGCTCATGTAATTCTAAACCTGGGGCAGTACTCCTGTGGCTATTAACTTGTTGGTTTATGAGATTGTGTTTTCAGTCTAATGTCCACATCTTGCTCGCGATAATTACAAGATTTCGACTATTCGACCTAACGATGACGAAACGAGAATTATATATATATATTCTAATTCGACGTATGAGGGTCAAGCAGATCAGTTCCAAGGAAACCGACAGCCCGACAACCGCACATGGGATTTGATTATAGTGGTGAAGGTTTCGTGCAGGACCATCCACACTTTTTGAAGGGCCGAATACAGAGACCTGGTGCACTAAGTGCCAAAAGGTTCTC
This sequence comes from Acanthosepion esculentum, assembly GCA_964036315.1. NCBI lineage: Eukaryota > Metazoa > Mollusca > Cephalopoda > Sepiida > Sepiidae > Acanthosepion > Acanthosepion esculentum. The sequence goes on from OZ038516.1 coordinate 65,852,966, forward strand.
AAACGACCCTCTGCAGGTTTTGAATTCAAAGTTGTCCTTCTCCTAGACCAGTTGTCATCCAAGGCTATAGAACACAGTCTATTCTGCTATTTACCCATAGCTGGAAGGAGAAGAAAATGATTCACACCTTTCCCAAGGGTATTACATTCACTTACGTGCTATATATATATATATATATATATATATATATATATATATATATATATATATATATATATATATATATATAATTGTTTACAAAACAGCGTAATCTACCAAGCCACGATAAAATCACCAGATAATGAAGAAAACGTATACATAGGAGTAACTGAAGGACCCTGGAAACAAAGAAATTATGTACACAATAATCTTTTACAAATAGTAAATATGCGAACAGCACAATGCTTTCTAAGTATATCTGGGAAATAAAAAACAAAACGCACATCACACCAAAAATATCTTGGAAAAAATCATCAGCCTACAACAACCTAACAAAAACTTGCAAACTTTGTTTGGAGGAGAAAATAGCTATCATTACCTTCCCAGACCAAAATAAATTATTAAATAAAAGATCCGAGCTAATCTCAAAATGCCGACATGAAAACAAATTTTTACTACGTAACTTAAAAATCGAAAACGGAAAAAATAAATACATATACAAACTAAATGACAATAAAATAAGAAAAATAAATTATTCCAAACAAATTACCAAATCATACCTGTTAGAACAGACGAAATAGAATAAAAAATAAGGAACAAAATCAATAAATAAAGTAAATAATAAACAAATTACCAAACTATTATGACCAAAAAATTAGACTATAAAAATCAAAACAAAAAATCGGACGGGAAATAGCTATAACTGTTATATAACGAAAAATAATATACTGCGTTACTTAAAAATCGAAAACCTAAAAGAGAAAATATACAATGTAACAAATAAATAACAAGTATAATAAATTGATCTAAATACATCCAAATATATAAATAAACTAACAACCGATACCGATAAACTAGCCGTTCAGAAAAAACAATTAAGATAATCAATCCAAATAAATAAATTAAAAACTGTTCCCACCAAAATAATAGTCAGAACAAACCACAACATTCAACCCCAAAATTCAACAAATAGCTTTAATCAATAATAAATAAACAAATATATAAAATGAAAATAAATAAAAACAAGCAAAACAATTTGACCCAAATAAATAAGCAAATAAACGACTTCCGGTAAATGACCGCCATAATAGACTACCAACAATAAGCTATATAAACAAATTTTTACTACGTTAATAAAAAACACCGATCAAAATAATCAATAAATAAATAAATATATAAGATAAAAAAATTAAAATAAAATTAAATAAAACAAGCAAAATAATTTGACATAAATAAATAAACAAATTAACGACTTCCGGTAAAAGTAACCGCCAAAATATATATATATATATATATATATATATATATATATATATATAATTTATTCGAAAATTACAACATAAATATGTTATAAAATCACTACAAAAATAGCCATTTTGTTTCAACACTTCTAGTGTCTTATCAAGTGATGGTGTTGTATGTAGAATAAAGGTTTTAAAAGGTTCAAATCAATCAAACACCATCTCGCTAGGGGAAACGCTGTTATTTAAGCTGCAATGACCAATCAAAATACAAGTATATGAGAATTCAAAAACCTTGGTTATAATAATTAACGCTTTAATGTTAGGGTTTATACTAAAATAGAAATCATTGTAACTAATTAATATTAAATTTTACTATAAAATTCAAAATTCAAAATTACCAATTTTAAATTTGATCTGTATTAAGTTAAAGAAATTATAAAATTATTTAAAGAAGAAACTGAGGAAAAAATACATGTTTTGTTATTTATTTTGTTTTTATTGAAAGGCCAAAAATTCATATATATATATATATATATATATATATATATATATATATATATATATATATATATATATATATGATCTCCATCAGTTGAAACTGGAGTTTAACTAAAGTATAATTGGCGGTGTGCAGAAAAAACATCACTAACCGTTAACAAATTAATCTCTTGCTGTGTGTTCAATCCTCTCTATGGGACCCATACCTGTAGTCTTGTGCCAGAATAAACTAAACTTTAATTGATTTGGTTTTCTTACGGCTTCTGAAACTTTTTCAGGTTATTTAAAGCCAGAAAATATTCTTAGATTGTAAGAATTTATAGACATAATAATGATTTACTAATACAAGGCCTACTAATTAACCCATAACCTGGGGGACGGAAAGAAGTTGATTCATACCCTACTCAAATGTATTTGCGCGTAATTTAATATAACGAACCCGACTGAAATTGGAACTCGGCTCCCTGATCCTTTATCTATTACACCATCCGAATATCCAAGCTTAAAAGCACCTGGTATCCCCAAGCGGGTGCCCATCTAAGAACGACCAGGCTCGATGTTGCTTAACTTCGGCGATCGTACGAGAACCGTGATATGGCCATATGTCTACTAAACCTAGAGTAGGTTAAGTAAATGCATACGTTCAAGTTCGATATCTCAGGTCACTCTGAAAGTGCTCCTCGTAGCATGGATCAATACCTCCCCGGTTTTCAATCCAGATATGTAGAGGGGGGGCTGGTTAGGAACTCAGCTGCGCAACAACCCTACGGCCACACCCGGTCATGGGACTGATGATTATGATAATGATGTTATCGAGCTATGGTTAGAAACTAGGTTCTACTTACTATTACAGTGTAACCCGGATATAAGAGAAACCCGGATATAAGAGAGATTTTCTCTGGTCCCAAATTAGAGCCTATACTTACCTAAACAAAAATAGACCAAACCCGGATATAAGAGAAATCCGGATATAAGAGACTTATCTGGTCCCGACAACTCTCTTATATCCGGGTTACACTGTACTAATATAGTAAATTCGATCCGCACGGTGATCCCCACATTGTTTACCTTGTGCCAGACTTGTTTCTTTTTGCATACGGTTTCTTTTCCGACCCAATCTAGAAATATAATTACTTTTTTGTGAAACAAAAGGAAATAGCTTGTTCTCGATTGTACGGTGTCTAGAAACATTGATTCAAAACGTGAGAGTGAATGTTTTCACATATCTGCGTAGGTTCCATCACGCGCATGCGTAACTGTCTGTCTTTCAAAGTGTCACCAGCTTCCGGAATACGCCATTTTCAGATGTGTTGTTTACAGGGATATTGTTTCAAAGTACGGAGTTTCTTTGTCGTTGTTTGTTCGAGATAATCTTTAAACTGCTTCTTTTGAAGATGTTTGAAGATATGTTGATTTACTTTTTTTCTAACGCTGTTTGGCGGAGGTTTTTCTTTTTCATTCTTTAGGAGAAGTTCTTTAAAGACATTCTTCACAAAGATCGCTTTGTTTCGAGATATAATATTTAACAGCGTTGATGTTATTGTCTTTTTCTTTCTTTCTTTTTCTCTTTCTTTTTTTTTTTTTTTTTTTTTCTCTCACAAGGAAAATTTACTCCGGGTCTTAGCGTACTTGCTTTGATCTATATTTATAAAATTAGATTAAATTAAAAATTTTGAAAGATTTAAGAACAAATTTGTTCTTTCATAATTTACTCTGTTGGAATGACTGATATAGACAGATAAATTTACCATACCATCTAAACCTAATCAATACCATTCTTACGATATAGAAAAACTGAGTTCATGCGTGAAACCGTACCGGCTGTAACAGCAAAATTGTTCAAATCATTTAACAACATGGGATAATTTCCCATCCCACAAAATGGTTAATATCTATTTTTAAAAAAAAACACTGAACTAATTAAAATTAGAAAAGATCCAACTCAATTCATAAGCCGTTTGGCATGTGAGGGGGGGGAGTTTCAGTTATGACAGTTCAAAAAGCAGAGAAAAAAGATTTTAAAATGAAATCATACGTGAAAACTGTGTGATGGTTAGAGAGGACATAGATAATCTTGAATCAGTTGGAAAATGATCCTGGAGTAATATATATATATATATATATATATATATATATATATATATATATATATATATATATATATATATATATATATATCCGATGCGATGAGAACGAAAGTAATATATAAATTCCAATGTTCGCAGCGTTAATTAAAAAAAGAGCTCGATACAGATAGTAGAGCGATAATTATTTATTTATTATAATTTTATCATATAGACAAAACCATTTTACTCACTACAAAGACGCAACTTGGTTTCAGTGCATTTCAACTGCACATCTACGGGTGAGGGTCGAAAATGGTTACCATTTTACGACCCTCACCCGTAGATGTGCAGTTGAAATGCAAGTTGCTGAAACCAAGTTGCGTCTTTGTAGTGAGTAAAATGGTTTTGTCTATATGATAAAATTATAATAAATAAATAATATATATATATATATATATATATATATATATATATATATATATGAACTTTGTTTTCGATCCTTAGCTATGATTAATTAATGATGAACATATCATTTTAGTTTATGATCGATTTCATCACGATACATCTGTTAATCTTGGAGAGTAATTATACATTCTTATTACTCAAAGTAGAGTCCAATAGTATTATAAAAACCTTGGAGAATTCCAATAAGATATCTTTAATCATTTCTAAGATATAACGGTTCAGAGCTTAATCTAACAATTGGGCAAGTTTTCGGTAATGCTAAGTAGAATTCATACTGTTCGTTTATATTATTTCATCAGGTAGTTTTCCATCACACAAAAAAATTCTAAACTGAAACGTAAAAAATAAACATAAGTCATCAATATTATATACCTACATATATATATATATATGTAAACAGAATGAAAACAGATAATTGCTGCATCAACTTATTTTTTAATCCTTTACTGGCAATGTTGAAAAGACATGAGGTAAATCAAAGTAAAATGTCCTGTGAACCAATAAATGGGCTAAGAAAATGTTACTTTCAGAGCCATTTAATAAAGTGAAACATGCTTCTCTAATGTGAAGCCCGTGCCTGTCTTTTGCTACACAAATACTTAATTCGAGGTCGAACTTTAAATAGACACACACGGATTTCATTCTCAATTGAGAGGAGACAATTTCTGTCATTGCCCTTGATACCTGATGTAAGACGTTGAAAACTGCAACAATATATTAATTGATTTCCTATAAATAGTAGGAAACCCTTCTTTCACAAAAATCCAGAACGTTTCCAGAGATAGGTCTGAAAATCTTATCTTGAGTGTATAAAAAGCCAAAAGTGCATTAGTTTATCTCATTTGATCTCATGGAACCCTTGGGGAACTTTTGCAGGACCTTAGGGTTTCCAGGGAACCCAGGTTGCGAAACGCTGCTCTAGTCAAACAGTGGCGTGGCGTACTTTTTGCACTTTGACATGCGAATAAATTATAGCCGAGTCATTGACAAAAAGAAAATTTTGCAAAATTGCAACTTTCTCCAATATAAAGTGCCTTTTTGAACCATCTACCTCCAAGACTTTTTTTAATATCTGCAATTATTAATTATTTTAATATTGTAATTAATTATTTTCTATCAATATTTTCATGGCAAGTAATGAGCTTTCCACTTTGGTAGCTTGACTTAATGGCTTTAAGCGCAGTACTCTGACGGTGTAGGAGGCACGGTGGAGTAATATATCGGCTTGGATTGAGGAATCGGAGAGCCGAGTTCGAATTCCAGTCGAATCCATTATATTCACTTACGCACTAATACCCTTGAGAAAGGTGTGAATCCTCTTCTTCTCCCTCCAGCTTATGGGTAAATATCAGGGCAGACTGGGTTCTATAGCCTTAGATAGCAACTGGTCTAGGAGAAGGACAACTCTGAATTCAACCTGGAGTGGAGCCCCGAAGGCGGATGGACGGCACTTTGTGCTACCTTCCGGCAACTCCTGCGGCCGCGTTGGTACGAAACTGTATTGGTTTATCCTCTCCTTTGGACTCTGCTAGCAAGGCCGAGAGGAGGAATTAGACGTCTGGGCAGCCCTAGTTCTCCATATGTCCCGCCCAGGCTCGTTTCGCTACTCCATCGTCTCTCGAGACGACGGATGATGACGGCTTCTTGATTTCCTACCAACGATGATCTTCAAAAAATTAAACGCAACCTCAAACGTCATCTTCTGTATTTTTTTATTCTTCTCTTTCTTTTCCTTTCCCCTTGTAACGAGAACGTTGGAAATAAATATTTATTTGCCCTAATACATTTCTATCTTTATTTCTCTCTATATCCATAGTATAACAACACCGATATTTAACGGGCAGAACGGAATAGCTGTATGGGAAAAGAATAACGCTCAGGCTTAGCTCACGGAGAGGTTTATAATGCTACGTTGTACACAAAATTAGATAAATTCATATATACACGTGTATATAGATATATACATATATAAAAGTGCCCCACGCAAAGAAATTATAACATACACCTCAACAAACGGTGTATAAGAAAGGGAAACCCTACTTGTTATATTTCCCTGGGGTTACAGCCGCTTCTCTACGAACTGGGTTAGGCTGTGTGCTTTTTCCTGTAAGACCTACCGCTGTGGCTTAAGGACGTCCTTCGTCTCTGGGCTCTACATGACAACTACCCTCGCAAATCTATCTCTCGACGTCATTCACCGGCTGTCACGTGATCCTCGAGTGTATTATAATAAAACCAAAGCAGACATGAAACTTACTAATTAGTAAATCCAAATGTTTGACCCATAGTTTATAAAATTTTAAATTGTATTGGTAATGGTAATAATACCGATTTCCCTTGGCATTCATTGACCGAGCAGCCAGTGCTACTTTCTGTTCAAATGCATAAAATCTTTATCTTAAAACAATTATTCAGGAAAATATCTTTTTCAAGTCCATCGGCTTTTGAAGAATTTTGAAGAATTGAATGTTGCGTGCAATTTTCAAAACTAATTTATTAGTTTAAATTTGTGCCAGAGACACTTACTCTTCAGGGAGGCTATTATCAGATTGTCAATAATGCTGTTGTAACGAGAGCGTAGAAAAGAAATATTTATGTTCCCTAATACGTTTCTCTTGTTATGGGAATTGCTATATCCTTGATATAACAACACCGATATTTCACGGACAGAACAGAATAGCTGAATGGAAAAAGAATAACGCACATGCTTATCACAAAGAGATTCTTTCTCGCTTCTTATTTTTTGTTATTTAGTGGCAAACTTTGATGATTACCAAACAAGGGGTGAGTATCATGCATGAGTAGAATCATTTTCCCACACTTTCAGCACCATTTTACGGGTGCTTTTTATAGATGAATGCGTATTATACATGGGGAAATTACGGTATTTCGACCATCGAAGGTTAATGGTCAGAGTTGAATCAGACCAGGAAACAGTAGTATTAAAAAGTGCTCAATACACGTGAGAAAAAATATAACTAAAAATGAAAATAACATGCAGAGCTTTTAGCTTTAAAATCAGGAGGTCATTTAAAATACATGACCATAGTTTCGACCTGACAGTGTTTTCCGTCAATACCTTTTAAAATGACAAGGTCATTTTAAAGGTTTAAATAAGTCTTTCCTTTCTTTCAATAATATTCTTCCCACCCTAACTCAAGATTTCCTTCTTTCTTTCCTCAGGTAATTTTCTTTCTTTCTTTCTTTCTTTTTCATTTTTTATTCCCTATTTCTTTCTATTTGTCATTACTTATTGAGTTATTTTATATACCGTACCTATGAAGTCTACCTCATTTTTGTTAGCAGATACTTGGCTGAACGGTATTCTTTGATTTGCAGTGGTGGGCAGTAATATGAATCAGTTTTCGGGGTGTATGATGAAATTTGTTTGGCCTTGAAAAATATTGCGTCATTCGTGATTGCTATTTAGTGGCAAGAGGCACAATTGTGCCGCGACACGGCGTTGGAGAACCACTGGCGTAGAAAGAAACAACATGTGACTTCAATAAAAAGAACCTGTATTATCAAAACCAAAAATATAATTATACGTCTGAAAAAAAAAACATTAAAACAGTATTGTCGCTTTTCTCGCCCTTGATCCCGAGGTTGTAACAAAAATATCATAGAAGGAAAGTTATCAGGTTCGCTTTGTTAGGATCTAAAATTATTTCACCCCGAAGAAAGAACAATAAACGCTACTATGATGCAAGGGGTTGCTGAGAGCGAAATAAACAGAGGGGACAATATAAAAACAAGATTCAAAGAGACAGTTGATGACTGACGTTACATTTTAACTTTTTGAAGATCGTAGAAAATCAATAAGCCGGAAGAGAGTTCCACAAGCGTGACGTGTAAGAGAAGAAACAATTAACATAGAACTTACGGTTACAATTAGATATTTCAGCAGTAAAATTATGAGAACCATCTGTCAGTCTAGTACGGTGCTTAAATTCGTAAAGTCGACGCATCAACGGAGAAAGCTTAACAAAACAATTTCAATGAAAATGATTGGCGAACCCAGCTGCGCGCACGTTAGACAACGGGATGACAAGTAGTTACATAAGCGCTCCACCTGAGAGGGAAAAGACAGAGAGTTCTCGCGAGAAGAAAATTTACGTTCGAAGAAAGCTTCTGAAGTGACACACCATCACTCTGAAATTAACTGACGAATTTCGGAGGGGAATAAAAAAAACATTTTACTTATCAGTAATTAATTCGTCTTCTTATTTTTTTTACAACCATAACGTTGCACGACGTTTTCGGTGGGTATTGTGGTGATAGAGAAATGAATAAATAAAAATAAAGACACAAATTTTACCATCTCTAAAAATAGACGGGTGATAAAAATCACCAGCCAAACAAAGCCATAGTTCGACCAAACAATCAGAAAGCTTTCACGGACTATATAAAGATCGCAAGTCAATGAGAAGTGAACAGACTTTTCAGAGCGGATCTATAGATTTGTATTAAAACATAGGGAAGATCGACATTGAAAATAGACGTACTTTCCTTCACTGCGTAGTCAAGTGGTGGCTACTACTTTTGGCTATATGCACACATACGCATATATATATATATATATATATATATATATATATATATATATATATATATATATATATAATTTATCTCGGATTCTTTCACTCTATCTCTCGTATGCGCCAGGACTTTTATACTTGAACTCTTAAAACTTCAACTTCCATCTTTTTCTGTATTATATTTTTCAAATTCACCCTAAGGCAGACAGTAAAGCCACTAAAATAGAAAGGGTTTACTGAGTGCGAAAGAATTAGAATGAAGGAAGGAAAACAATAGAAGGCTAATCAGGAATACAGAAGATAAACATTCAGATAAAAGAGACCTTTCTGCTAATCTAGTACTGCGTTCAAATTCATAAAGGCAAGGCAGCATAGTGAAGTGTTTATCCGAACAATTACCATGAAAGTATTTATAGAAAAGGCAGAGGGAAGCAACTTTACGGCAGTGGGAAAATCACTGAAGCCGAGACGCCAGTTCAGGGCCAACAATATTGCTGATTCTCCTTTGGATATTATCTTTAAACAAATAGCAGGGACACCGGACCATATGTGGCAGCAATATTCAAAGTATGGTTGAATGGTAGTCTTATAGATATGCAAGAAAAATTCTGGAGAGCACAACACATTGAGCCAGCTTTCTTAGCAGCTGACATAGCAATCGATTTAATGCAGTGTTCCCATTTCATGTCGGCCGAAAATGTTAACCCGAGAAGGCGCAACGAGCCACTCTCCTGGAGGTTAGCATCAGCCATACTGATGGAAGGCAGAAAGAGGTCTCACAGAAAACTAAAATAATAGTTTCAGGATATAAAGTCTAGGTACCATAGAAGAAAGTTCATCAGAACAATTACCATAAAAGTATTTATAGAGAAGGTACAGGAAAGCTACATTACGGATGTGGGAAAGTGACTGTAGCCGAGATGCCAGGTCAAGGCAAATAACATTGCGGATTCTTCTTTGGATTTGATCAAGAATCTCTAAATATATAGCTGGATCACCAGACCAGATGTGGCAACAATATTCAAAGCAAGAACAAATGGTCAACTTATAAATAAAATATGTAAAATAGATTCTGGCGAGAAAGATTGTCAAGCATGGCTCAGTGAACGTTCTTAGCAGATGTGGCATAAATATTCAAAGCGTGAACCAATAGTAGGCATATAAATATGTAAAATAGATTCTGGCAAGAAAGATTGTCAAGCACAAGAAAGTGAATATTCTTAGCAGCTGACTTAACAATTGACTCAATGTAATATTTCTACTTCCGAGAATGTTGACCCGAGAAGGCACAACGAATCACTCTCCTGGTGGTTAGCATCAGCCACACTGATGGAAAGCAAAAAGGGGTTTCCCAGATGATTGACAGAGAGCAGTTATTGTGTTATATAAAGATTGTTTTTATATTTTTCAACACGTTGTGCGTTTTCTTTTAATCATAACAGAAGACTTATATCCGCCCAAATCATTTATACCGATATTTAGATCGGATGTTGTCGTAAGATAAATAACTCCCCTATAAGCGATAATCTCTTATCTTCCAGACCAGAGGATGATTTTGATAAGTTGATTTAGATCTACTAAATACGTAATGCCATGAAAGTGTTGTGTGTTGGTTGTAGTTAGTGGATGGGATAATCGTAGGAAATGTTGCTTGAAAGTCAAGGGAAAAGGCATCTGGTGCAAAAAGACAGAAATTACTGATCGAAATTCAAACGTCCCTATCCTTTGTACTAACAACGCCAGTTACGCCTTGAAGCCAAAATAAAGATAATCATACCATAGTCTTCATCTCTGAAAATTCTTGGAGTGGGGTCTCAAAATAATTCCTGGTTTCAGCAATTATGAACACACCAAAATATTTAAAACCCTTCACTGCTTTGATTTTTTTTTTATCTTATTTTATTTTATTTTTTTAACAATTTATTTTGGTATAATCTATCCCCTTCATTACTTAATATCCTATAAATTTTATTTTATTTTTTACGAACTTTCACCAATTACAAGGCTCGAGAGCTCCTCAGAGTAGAGTTTTATAGTGGAAATAGTAATAATATATGAAGTGAGTGGCATGAATGCATGAACGAGAAAAACATTTGAAACTGAATAAAGCTGTTTTTAATAAGCATGGCATTCTACATATGTGCACATATATACACGTACAGGCGAACACACACACACATACACATGCGTACGTACACACACACATAATAACATAATATAAAAATAACGAAAATGAGAAAATCGGCAGACAGCTGCTGATATCTTCTGACGAGTGGAACGAACGATTACAAAAAGGTTCGTTTACGAAACTCTTGAGGCGGGGTGCTGAGTACAACATCAATGAGCTATATGTCTATATTTCTGAGATGAAGTATTATGTATACTATTTACATTATTCGGACTATTGTCTTCATCTTTGTCGCAATATTTATTACAACGTTTCGGCCGTTGTACGCTCCGGCCTTCTTCAAGTGGTTAGAATGTCGAACTGAACCCTTTATTTCGCACACTGGTGTAGACTGGTCTAGTTCCACGTGCCATGTTTAATGAATGTCAGTTATCAGTTATCTCCTGTTAATTCCCCTCTCCAAGTTCTCCACTGCCTTAACCGTGAGAACTTGATAATTTTTTTAAATATTTTTATTCACCCTAACGCTTTATAAACATCATATCTTCATTTCAAACATGTTTCATTGAATAATATACATATATATTACCTACTTATTTTTATACTGATCCTTTCTAGTAGTTTAATTAGTTTCTTGATGTCAGATGAAATTCATCAAGGAAGATCCCATAATTTTTTTTTTCTAACCTTAGTACTTTCGACATTTTCTAAGAACATCTTCAGGGATAAATTATAAAGACAAGCAAGGCATTGTAACTGCGATAAAATCTGCATTTGATCTCTTTATTAACACCACGTCAACCGATATAACACTTATATGACCTCATATATATATATGTGTGTGTGTGTGTGTGTGTGTGTGTGTGTGTGTGTGTGCGTGTGTGTGTGTGTGTGTGTGAGTACTTGAAAGAAAAAATGTATGACAAATTGGAAAAAGGTTTTTATGACGCGTTTCATCCGTTAAGACTTCATCGGACTGGGGTTTTTTTTATGTTGTTGAGAATACACATGCGTATGAACGACAGATGCTGGTAGTTTCAACATTTTTTTAATATTTTTTGGCAATCTAGCCAAATTCATCTACAGTGTGCGGCTGGTATTTGAGGACATACAGATTTAAGATTAATACCGCTCCCTACTAACTTCTAATGCTTTTATTTTTCTGAAATCAAGAATGGCAAACCCTACGATAACAAATGAAATGAAAAGGCATGCTGTAATTATGGCATTAAAGGCTGATCATAGCGATTTGGATATTGCACGTTTTCTCAGAGTTGCAAGAATGGATGGCCGACCATTTGTACGACAGCATCACGCCCAACATTTGGCCGCCCAACCCTCCAAATCTCAGCCCACTAGACTATTATGTGTGGAGCGTTGTTGAGAAGGAGGTTAATAAACAGCCTCGTAACACGAAAGACTCTCTTAAACCTGCAATAGATCGAGTAATGTCCGACATAAATAAGGACCAATTAATTAGAACTTGCAGCCGATTTCGACCTCGTGTAGAGGCAGTTATTGATGCTAGTGGTGCTTTTATTGAATAGAATTAAAGAATAGTTAGCTAAATTTCATGTTTACTTGTTTGTAATCAAATATAATTATATTCATTTGCTCAGCAAGCTTTTTACTAATCAATAAAATATGTCCTCAAATACCAGCCGCACCCTGTATATTCTTTTTCTTTCTCTTTCCATCAATTTTGTTGTTATATATATGTGTGTGTGTGTGTGTGTGTGTGTGTGTGTGTGTGTGTGTGTGTGTGTGTGTGTGTGTGTGTGAAGTTATGTACAGCGATGAGTAATATTTCTGGCACATCTGATCTGAAGCTCCCGCTATATATCTCGGGATTCTCGTCAAAATCCAAAGAAGGGTCAGTAATGTTAACTGTCCTGACCTGGTATCTCGATCATACTCACTTTCCCAGAGAAAAAGTTTGACGACCCCTGGGTTAAACCTAGTATATATTAGGGTCACCAAAGATCAAATTTCCTTGATGGACATTAAATTCGATCCAAATCTGGTATTTTCTCGGGTTTATCTTATACGGCAGTATCATCTAAACAGAAGTTTATTAATTATCGATTGTGTGCGTTGACACATTAAAACTGAACCAATCATGAAGTTTTCGAGTTCTTTACTTCTTTCAGCCGTCTGAAGAGACTCGACGTCCTCTATATATAACCGTTCCAGACGAAGGAACCAGACTTGTTTTTATATCCATTATCAGTAATGACAAACAAAAACCAGAGAAAATGTTGAAAGTATATTTTTTTCTTTTTTGGGGGTTTGGGGGGGGGTAGTTTGAATGAAATCAACTGCTGTCGTATTTATCTTGCTGGGGCGAAAGAAAAAAATTGGATGGTAAATTTTCTTCGCCATTTTAAAGTTTTGGGAAGTAATCAACGCTTTCTGTTATCCGTTCCAGTCACGAGAAACAAAACCGCTTCTATATCTTTTGTTAGTATTGACAAACGAATATTCATGCATAAATGCATGCTTTGTACGCTTGCATGTAGGTATTTATATAAGTGTGCGTACGTCTGGCTTTTTGATTAATTTGTAGTTTGCTGAATTTGTAGGTATAGAGAAATTCGTGAAGCGTAAAAAGATTGTGTCTATGTGTCTGTTAATGTGTGTGTAAGTGTGTGTGTGTGTGTGTGTGTGTGTGTAAATGTGTGTGTGCACGTGTCTGTGTGTATGTGTGTGTAAGTGTGTGTGTGCAAGTGTCTGTGTGCGTTCAAGTTTGTGTGTAAGTGTGTGTGTGGGCAAGTGTGTGTTTGTAAGTGTGTGTGTGTAAGTGTGTGTGCAAGTGTAAGTGTGTGTGTGCAAGTGTGTGTGTAAGTGTGTGTGCGTGCAAGTATGTGTGTGTGTCAGTGTGTGTGTGTGTAAGTGTGTTTGTGCAAGTGTAAGTGTGTGTGCAAGTGTGTGCGTGTGTGCAAGTGTGTGTGTGTGAGTAAGTGTGTGTGCAAGTGTGTGTGTAAGTGTGTGTGTGTGTAAGTGTGTGTGTGCGTGCAAGTATGTGTGTATGTCAGTGTGTGTGTAAGTGTGTGTGTGTGTAAGTGTGTTTGTGCAAGTGTAAGTGTGTGTGCAAGTGTGTGCGTGTGTGCAAGTGTGTGTGTGCAAGTGTGTGTGTGTAAGTGTGTGTGTGCAAGTGTAAGTGTGTGTGTGCAAGTGTAAGTGTGTGTGTGCAAGTGTGTGTGTGTGCAAGTGTGTGTGTGTGTGTGCGCGTGTGTGTAAAAGGGAGAACAAAGGAAGAGTGAGAAGGTCGTATGAACAAAAAGATTGGAAGGGCTTAGGAAATAATGGAAAAAAGCGAAAGAACTCCTCTACTATTGCAATTAACTGATCAAGATGGGGAAAAATAAACATTGCTGGCACATCTGATCTAGAGCTCCTGCGAGATATCTCTGGTTTCTCGACAAAATCCAAAAAAGGGTGGGTAAGGTTAACCGTCATGCCCTGGCATCTCGGCCTCACTCACTTTCTCTGCCTTTTCTAGAAATATTTTCACGGCAATTGTTTTAATGATCTCTCCTTCTTAGTACCTCGTCCACATGAATTTAATCGAAATACTAAGTTGGCAATTAGGTCTCATCGTTTTACTGTTGAACTAGCTAGATTTAACCGTAAGTTCTATTCTAATAGTTTCTTTTCTCGTACTTCTTGATTGTGGAAATCTGTTCTGGTTTCTTGCCTCTCTGCTACCTATATATATATATATATATCCGATGCGATGAGAACGAAAGTAATATATAAATTCCAACGTTCGCAGCGTTAATTCAAAAAAGAGCTCGATACCGATAGTAGAGCGATAATTATTTATTTATTTATTATAATTTTATCATATAGCCAAAACCATTTTACTCAATACAAAGATGCAACTTGGTTTCAGTGCATTTCAACTGCACTTCGACGAGTGAGGGTCGAAAATGGTTATGAACAATCCTGCTTGTAAGCAAGCCGGATGTGAAACGTCACTTGTTTCACTCCGATACCTATATATATATTTTTTATGTATATTTTTCTTCTCAAACAAATGGAAAAAAGGAAGTGACGTTTCACATCCGGCTTGCGTACAACCCGGATTGTTCATAACTATTTTCGAAAGTTGAAATCCACTTAAACGACGTTGCATCTTTGTAGTGAGTAAAATGGTTTTGTACATATGATAAAATTATAATAAATAAATAATATATATATATATATATATATATATATATATATATATATATATATATATATATATATATATATATATATATATATATATATATAAAGAGAAAGAACAGTAATATTTATAATCCGGTGTTCTTATTAACTATTTTTATTTTTAAAAAACAGTGCTCAATACAATTCTGCAGAGCATAAATATTATAAATTTACTCATTTAAAAATATGCTTCCATCGCTACAGGGGAATTACCATGTTTCAAAAACAGAAACTAAAAACTTCAAATTTAATTATAGAATTAAATTAAAATCCTTAGTACTATTTCATTTTCAAGCTAATTTTGGAGTCTCGTTTATCAGACCAAACAAATACACACAGACACACTATTTCTCTCTCTCTCTCACACACACTCTCTCTCTCTCACACACACACACACATACACACAGACGCACACACACATACACACACACTCACACACACATACACACACACTGTGTTTCTCTCTATATATATCTTTCTCTCGCTTTCTCTCACACGCACACACACGCGTACAGACACACACACACTGTTTCTCTACCTTTCTCTCACACGCACACATACACATACACACAAGCACAGACACACAGACTGTGTTTCTCTCTCTCTCTCTCTCTCTCTCTATATATATATATATATATATATATATATATATATATATATATATATATCTTTCTCTCGCTCTCTCTCACACTCACACACACAAGCGCACAAACACTTCTTTCTTCTCTCCATTTCTTTATCTTTCTCTTTTTCATTCTCTCTTGTTATTTTTCCTATCTTTTATTCTTCACTCTTCCTTTTCGTCCATCTTGTTTCTCTTTCTCCCATTTCTCGCTCGCTCTTTAAGCTTTCCCGTGGAGGGGGGGTGCTCTGGCCCTATACTCCAAAGCGGGTCATATAAGGCCACCAACAACCTGTATATTCGTTGAATATTCATTTGTGACCATATCTGTGCATTTGCGACTATATAAAACTTCAATAGGTCGGTGACAATTTTCAAAACGAGGCAATAAAACTTCTATAAACAGGCTTACGGCCATATCACGTTAAAACACCGGTTCCCGTCCGATCAACAAAGGTAAGCAACGTCGAGCCTAGATGGGTGTCCGTTTGGTTGTCAGTACCTAGATGGGTGTCCGTTTGCGAATACCAGCTGCGTGAGTTTAGATGGGCAAGTGGTATGGGTTACGGCCATATCACGTTGAAACACCGGTTCCCGTACGATCACCGAAGGTAAGCAACGTCGACCCTGGTCAGTAGCTAGATGGGTGTCCGTTTGCGAATACCAGCTGTGTGAGTTTGGATGTGCGTGTGGTATGGGTTTCGCTCACATCACGTTGAAACACCGGTTCCCGTACGATCACCGAAGTTAAGCAACGTCATGCCTGGTCAGCACCTACATGGGTGACCAATTGGAAATACCTGGTGCTTTAAGGTTGGATGTGCGGATGGTGTAATGGATAATGGTTCAGAAAATTTAACCGAGCTCTAATTCCAGTTGGGTTCGTTATATTCACTTACACACAAATACCCTTGGGAAAGGTATGAGGCTACCTCTTCTCCCCAGCTGTGGGTTAAATAGTAAGACGTGTATCCCTAAACTTCAAACAAAATGAAAAGATTGCCTATAAAATAAATCTATAGAGGTTAATATAACGCTAAACAAAAGCAACCAGCTAATTTCAATAAACGGAAATTGTTGTCATTCGCATTAATTTACATCGTCATATTTGCGTCTGACGGATATTTCCGTCATTCGCAGTCAAGCCACTGAATATCAATGACATCGGTTAGTGTCTACAGTTTGAAGTGGAATTCAAATGCTGAAAACGTCCTGGGTATGACGATAAGCTACATCCGCGTCCTGGGTATGACGATAAACTACATCCGCGTCCTGGGTATGACGATAAACTACATCCGCGTCCTGGGTATGACGATAATCTACATCCGCGTCCTGGGTATGACGATAAACTACGTCCAACCAAAAGGCCGTCAATCCGATCAATCGGCTGGTCATGTCATGCCCCATCACATCTAACCCATCCCAAAACAACTACAACTTACAATTAACTTTCCCTCCCAAACCCTACACTAAATATACTAACACCTTACCCCTAAAATGTGATGGGAAACAATGATGTTGCCAGCTATACGTTTTTGAAACGATGATGTTGCCAGGGATACATTGTTTTGAAACAATGATGTTGCCAGGGATACATTTTTTTGAAACAATGATGTTGCCAGCTATACGTTTTTGATATATCTCGTAAATACTGGATCTGGCATTAAATAACCCATAGTGGTTGATATGCCATAAAACCCCAAACAAACAAACAAATCAAATGCTGAAAGTGCCTGTTTGTGTTGCATCATCAATCGATCGATTAACAACTGGCCGATTAATCTTTTACAGTTGAAAATATTCGAACAGCAACGCTTAATCGTCATTCAAATACGGCCCAGCCTATCAGACAATGACTCATTATTAATTCCATTCACAAAGTGTTTCTACGTGTGCATCTGCATAAGCTCATGTGTCCGTGGTGGTTGTTCGACATTGGTGACCTATAAAAATAAACGACAATAGGCCGTATCATTCAGCATTCTTGCGGGGGGGGGGGGGGTCTTTTTATATAATTTCATCCTAAGCAAGGCAATAAAGCCACTAAGACACAAAAGGGTTACTGGGTGCTAGAGAGTGTGAGAAAATATTATTAAAGAGGGAGAACAATAAAAGAACAAGAATTAAGAAAACAGACGATAACGATTGACATTGCACTTAATTTTTGTAGAGCAAGGTTGACTTGGAAAGAAGAAACCGGAAGAGATTCCCACAAGCAAGAAGTGCGATAAAAAAAGAACTTGTTAGCATAGAACTTACGGTTACATGTGAACATTCCAAATGGAAAATGATGAGATCTTTGCCGCCAATCTAGTACTGTGCTTAAATTCATGAAACCTTGGTATCACAGAAGAAGGTTCATCAGAACAATTACCATGAAAGTATTTATAGAAAAGGCACAGTAAAGGTAGCACGTCCTGGGTATGACGATAAACTACATCCGCGTCCTGGGTATGACGATAAACTACGTCCAACAGTAAGGCCTCTGATCAGGAAGTTTTGAGAAGCGTGGAACCACCTCTTAATTGCTGGTGTTCCCAGGTCCACGCTGACCCGAGGTGGTAGCACTTGTTAGGGTCTCAGCTATGGGCAAATAGTTAAGCCCCAAATTGGGAGCAAAACACTATGAAATTGTTAAAATAGGTTTTAGTGGTAGCAATAAATTTTTGAAGAAAAAATTATTACCAACAATACATTATTACCAGCAATACATTTTTTAAAAAATATGACCAGCAATATATTTTTTGAAAAAAAATATTACCAGCAATAAAAATCTTGTCGGTATTAAATAATCCATTGAGGTTGATATGCCGTAAAACAAACCAGACCAAACCTGGAGAAAGTAACTGAAGCCTAGATGCCAGGTCAGAACAAATAGTATTGCAGATTCTTTTGGGGGTTTTATCAAGAATCTCTATATGGCAGAAACACCAGACTACATGTGGTAGCAATATTCATAGCATAGAGGCGTAGTAGACTTATAAATATGTAAGATAAATTCTGGTGGGAAAAATTGTCTAGCACGACAAAAGGAACCATCTTTCTTGGCAGCAGTCCTAGCAATTGATTCGATATAATCTTTCGACTTCATATTAGCGGAAAACATTAGTCCGAGAAGGCACAATGGGTCACTCTCCTGGAGGTTAGCAGCAGCCATACTGGTGGAAAGTAAAATAGAGTTCTCACAGACGATTAAAAGAGAACATATTGGAGGCGTTAAAATTAACATGCCATTTCTTGTCCCAGTTAACAACAGAATGCAAAGTGAAAAGATTAGATACTAATAGTTTCTTCTATCTGACTTTTCGGAATTGTGGAACTCTCTTCCAGCTCCATACTTTCCAACCAAGTTTGATCTTCAAAAATTTGAATTCAATGCCAATCGTTAACCACTGTCTTCCTGATCACTCTTCTTATCTTCTCGCTCCTTAATAATGTTTCTCTTATTCTTTCACGCTCAGTAATCCGTTGTGTCTTAGAGGCTTTATTCCCTTTCATAAAACATAATAGGATAGCAAACATTACATTTAATCGAGCTTCGCCAAACCTGTTAAGGAATATATAAACTGTCTGCTATATACAAACTCTTTCTAAGATCAAAGTTTTAAAATGGCTTTGGGCGAGTGTAGGGTGTGGATCGTGGCAAAAATCATCCTTTTTCGAGGCTTGTGGACTGGTGCTGCAACATCACAAAGAGATTTACAAATAATATATGTAACTCGAAAATAAAATAATACACAATCAAGATGCTGACACTGTTTTAAATAAAAGCTTAGCAATCAAAATGTTGACACTGTTTTAAATACAAGCTTAGCAATCAAAATGTTGACACTGTTTTAAATAAAAGCTTAGCAATCAAAATGTTGACACTGTTTTAAATAAAAGCTTAGCAATCAAAATGTTGACACTGTTTTAAATAAAAGCTTAGCAATCAAAATGTTGACACTGTTTTAAATAAAAGCTTAGCAATCAAAATGTTGACACTGTTTTAAATAAAAGCTTAGCAATCAAAGTGTTGACACTGTTTTAAATAAAAGCTTAGCAATCAAAATGTTGACACTGTTTTAAATAAAAGCTTAGCAATCAAGATGCTGACACTGTTTAAAATAAAAACGTAGCAATCAAAATGTTGACACTGTTTTAAATAAAAGCTTAGCAATCAAGATGCTGACACTGTTTTAAATAAAAGCTTAGCAATCAAGATGCTGACACTGTTTTAAATAAAAGCTTAGCAATCAAGATGTTGACACTGTTTTAAATAAAAGCTTAGCAATCAAGATGCTGACACTGTTTAAAATAAAAACGTAGCAATCAAAATGTTGACACTGTTTTAAATAAAAGCTTAGCAATCAAAATGTTGACACTGTTTTAAATAAAAGCTTAGCAATCAAGATGTTGACACTGTTTTAAATAAAAGCTTAGCAATCAAGATGTTGACACTCTTTTAAATAAAAGCTTAGCAATCAAAATGTTGACACCGTTTTAAATAAAAGCTTAGGAATCAAGATGTTGACACTGTTTTTAATAAAAGCTGAGCAATCAAAATGTTGACACTGTTTTAAATAAAAGCTTAGCAATCAAGATGTTGACACTGTTTTAAATAAAAGCTTAGCAATCAAGATGCTGACACTGTTTAAAATAAAAACGTAGCAATCAAAATGTTGACACTGTTTTAAATAAAAGCTTAGCAATCAAGATGTTGACACTGTTTTAAATAAAAGCTTAGCAATCAAGATGCTGACACTGTTTAAAATAAAAACGTAGCAATCAAAATGTTGACACTGTTTTAAATAAAAGCTTAGCAATCAAAATGTTGACACTGTTTTAAATAAAAGCTTAGCAATCAAGATGTTGACACTGTTTTAAATAAAAGCTTAGCAATCAAGATGTTGACACTCTTTTAAATAAAAGCTTAGCAATCAAAATGTTGACACCGTTTTAAATAAAAGCTTAGGAATCAAGATGTTGACACTGTTTTTAATAAAAGCTGAGCAATCAAAATGTTGACACTGTTTTAAATAAAAGCTTAGCAATCAAGATGTTGACACTGTTTTAAATAAAAGCTTAGCAATCAAGATGCTGACACTGTTTAAAATAAAAACGTAGCAATCAAAATGTTGACACTGTTTTAAATAAAAGCTTAGCAATCAAGATGTTGACACTGTTTTAAATAAAAGCTTAGCAATCAAGATGCTGACACTGTTTAAAATAAAAACGTAGCAATCAAAATGTTGACACTGTTTTAAATACAAGCTTAGCAATCAAGATGTTGACACTGTTTAAAATAAAAACGTAGCAATCAAAATGTTGACACTGTTTTAAATAAAAGCTTAGCAATCAAAATGTTGACACTGTTTTAAATAAAAGCTTAGCAATCAAGATGCTGACACTGTTTTAAATAAAAGCTTAGCAATCAAAATGTTGACACTTTTTTAAAATACAAGCTTAGCAATCAAGATGTTGACACTTTTTTAAATAAAAGCTTAGGAATCAAAGTGTTCCTTAGGAAGGAAAACCCCATCAGTACTGGAATGAGTGATAATAGCAATTGGATTTTAGAAACGTATTTTCCTGAAAATATGTTTAAAGAGGAAAATCTTATAAATTCCAACCGACAGCAATACTGACTGCTCGATCAATAAACACCGAATGCTTCCTTATAAGGTAACATCTTATATTACAATTACCATTAACGTTCGTATAGGGATACCCATTGTGTTTCATATACTTTTCATTTATTGGTATGGAAAAATCGAAGATAAAAACAAACGTATTAAAATTAGAAAAAAAACCATCCCGGACAACTCCAGATGACCTTGCCACCATCGCTTAACTTTTAAAAGAAACGCTGGAATAATTATACATATAAATTAAAGTGAATCGGAATAGTTCGTTTATTCAACTAGACAGCTTCACTAAAATATTACTCATTAAATTTGTCGGGCAAAGAAAAAAAATAATTTCTTTTTTATTTTTAATCTATTAATGTTGATATTATTGCAACTATATTACCGAACAGGCGGGCCGATTATTCGGTGTGATTTCATTGGTTATTATTGTTATTATACAGTAAAATTTGATTGGTCACTATTTCATCCGTTTTGACAGCCAACGATTGGTTAATTTTTACTTTATTTATTTTTCCTTTCTCTTTTCTTGTCCTGTGAGAATCGTGAAAGCAAATTTCAAAAATAATTAAATACTTTTCATCTCTACGCAAAAGGAAAGCGCCATTCTTTATTTCTTTGTTTGGTTCGTATTTCTCCGTGAGTAGGCATGCGAATATCCATCTATTAAATAACTTTGAATCGTACACGATGGAAACTAATTGAGAAAAACATTTTTTATCAAAAAGTAATTCTGTAATGAACAAAGAAAGAACCAAGGAACCTTTTAAAACGCCTTGTTTGTGTCGTATCCATCCCAGAAGATGGACAATAATATCTCATTTTATTAATCTAGCATCTCAAAAGATTAATCTCTAATCTTTTTTAAATCCGTAAGACTCTAGCATCGCAAGGGCACCCAACGAACTGCTGTATAGGTCAGTCAGTTATGTGCCATGCGAGATACACGCTAAGGAGATCGTGTATTTATCGATACATGACTGACGAGGCAGATTTTTTTCCCGCCTTAGGTTGTCATTTCCTTATGCGGTAGACCAGTTGCCATCCAAGGCAATAGAACCCGGTTTTTCCTGCTATTTACCCATAGCTGGGAGGGAGAAGAAGAGGATTCCTATCGTTCCCAAGGGTCAGTCAGTTATGTGCCATGCGTGATACACGCTTAGGCGATCATGTATCTTTCGATACATGACTGACGACGCAATTTTTTTCCCGCAGTAGGTTGACATTTCTTTCTGCGGTATACCAGTTGCCATCCAAGGCTATAGAACCCCTCTCTGTCCTGCTATTTACCCAGAGTTGGGGAGGGAGAGGATTCATACCTTTCCCAAGGGTATTAGCCGTATCGGTGGCAGTGGTATATCCTGGGCAAGATATCCTGACGGAGCACAACCCTCTCCAGTTTAGTTTTGAATTCAGAGCTTGGTTTGGTTTGGTTTGGTTTGGTTTGGTTTGGTTTGGTTTCTCTTACTGCGGATCAACCTCAATGGGTTATTTAATGTCGACAAAATATTTATTGCTGGTAATATTTTGTTTTGTCAAAAATCTATTTCTGGTCATATTTTTTCATTATCTGTCTATATTTCTGAGATGAGGTATTATGTACACTATTTACATTATTCGGACTATTGTCCTCATCTTTGTCACCATATTTATTACAATGTTTCGGCCCTTCAGTATCTGTCTATATTTCTGAGATGAGGTATTATGTACACTATTTACATTATTCGGACTATTGTCCTCATCTTTGTCACCATGTTTATTACAATGTTTCGGCCCTTCAGTATCTGTCTATATTTCTGAGATGAGGTATTATGTACACTATTTACATTATTCGGACTATTGTCCTCATCTTTGTCACCATATTTATTACAATGTTTCGGCCCTTCAGTATCTGTCTATATTTCTGAGATGAGGTATTATGTACACTATTTACATTATTCGGACTATTGTCCTCATCTTTGTCACCATATTTATTACAATGTTTCGGGCCTTCAGTATCTGTCTATATTTCTTAGATGAGGTGTTATGTACACTATTTACATTATTCGGACTATTGTCCTCATCTTTGTCACCATATTTATTACAACGTTTCGAATGTCGAACTGAACCCTTTATTTCGCTCACTGGGTTAGACTGTTCTAGGACAGTGGATAAAGGCGTTGGTTAGATCCAGTGACAGGATCCAAAGAGTTGTGAGTTCAATACCCGGTTAAGGCAGTGGGGACTTGGAGAGGGGAATTAACAGGAGATAACTGATAACTGACATCCATCAAACATGGCACGTGGAACCAGAACAGTCTACCCCGGTGAGTGAAATAAAGGGTTCAGTTCGACATTTCAATCACCTGAAGAAGTCCGGAGCGTACAACGGCCGAAATAATGTAAATAATGTGAATATTTTTTTTCTTTCAATAATCTATTTCTGGTAACATTTTTTCCTCAAAAATGTATAGCTGGTAATATTTTCTTTTCCTCGGATAATTGTGGAATTCATTTGCCTATTGGACTTATATATAGTTTTTTGTGTGTGTTTCCTTCTGACCAATTCTCACACACGAAGTGTTACAACTCCGTCCGTGGCACCCGGAGCTTACATACTGCATGGGCTGCTCCAAATTTTGTCAGTTGCTTCCGATATCCGTTAAAGGTAGGGGTCCGTAATATTGAGGTATAAGTGCATTAATAAAACGGAAAATGCCGTTGGAAATTTAAAAAAAAGAACTAAACTGTTATTCAAGTTCAGTCCTTCTCTATGGCAGTAAATGCTGGACAATTCTCTCAGATAGGAAGAGAAAACTTGTGCCAAAAGAGATCCGGTTCTACAGAAGGATGCTGAGAATGGCATGGACGGAACATGTAAGCAATGAGGAAGTTATAGAGAAATTAGAAACAAAATTTTTAAGGAAAATGAGAATAAACAAACACGTGTACTTAAAATGAGAAACAGTTGAAATTTCTGGGACGAATAATGAGGAAAGATGGCTTGGAGAATTTAACACTCACAGGGGTTAGTGAAAGCAAGAGGGGGTGAGGAAAATAGCGTGTAACCTGCCTAAGGATCTTGTGTAAATGAATGGCAGAATAGGGACTAAGAAGGATAGTAAAGAGATAAACGTTACTTAGAGCTACAAACAATAGGACGTTGTGGAGAGCCATGATCACCCTACCTATTAAACTTGTGTAAATAAATGGCAGAACAAAGACTAAGAATGATAGTAAAGGAACAAACATTACCTAGAGCTATAAAGAATAGGAAGTTGTGGAGAGCCTTGATCACCCTACCTAATGAAACTGTGTAAATGAATGGCAAAACAGGGCCTAAGAATGGCAGAAAAGGGACTAAGAATTATAGTAAAGGGATAAAACTTTCTTAGAGCTACAAAGAACAGGAAGTTGTGGAGAACCATGATCAACCTACCTAAAGATCTTGTGTAAATGGATGGCAGAACAGGGACTAGGAGAGATCGTAAGGAGATAAACATTTTGTTTTTATATATCAAGGTTCACCTTGTACAAGGCCCGAGAGGCACTGAAGGTAGAGAGTTACAGAGTAAGAGGCGCACATGGGGAAGATAGCGGTTAACCTTAGACATGAACAGGTTAAGATTATAGTGATCGGGAAAACATCCTCTTGGGAGTCGGTTCCACAGATCAGTAGTTCGTGAGAAGCTGCTTGAATGGAAATCCTTATTAATGGAGTACGGAGGCAATGAGGGTGATTCGATACAATAGGCGTGGCCTAGCGAGCCTTAGCCGTGAAGGTTACATCTGGTGGAACTAAGGGACGTAGTTCGTCTGAGTTCCATGGAAGTAGCGATAGAGTAGCGAGGGGCTTGCTACGTTTCGTCTGTGAGGGGGGTGCACGTTGGTAATTAATCTGTCACCTACAAGGACCCGGAGACGCTTCTGGACTCTGTAGGGCCTGAAAAGTGAGGACTAGGCAACTCCCACCCAAAGCTGGCAGCGGTACTCCATTTTCGGCCTGATCTGGCTCTTATAAAGGTAGAGGATAGCACGTGAAGTCAGGTACCTACTAGAGCGCTTCAGAGAACTGACCATTTTTCCTGCATCTTTAGCAAGGTATCGTATGTACCACTTTAGTTCTTGGTTTAGTTTAAGGTCCAATAGTCGCTCAAAACACGGAGCCATTTTTTGTGACTGGTGATAGTTCAGGGTCAGGTACAAAGAACAGGAAATTGCGGAGAGCCATGATTGGCCATTTCGTAGAAGGAGGCGGAACCTAGAAGTGTCTGATGCTTCTGTTTGATATACGCACACACATTTTTTTAAATCATTTCACCCCAAGCAAGGCGATAATGCCACTAAGACGCATGGGCTTAGTGGGACTGATAGAGAAAAGCGAAGACTCTAGTTAGGAGAAAAGAGAATAAAAGAACAGGATTCAGAAAAATGGCGATCGACTTTGCATTTTAAATTTCAAAGATTGTAGGGTACAGGGAAGAAAGAATTCGGCAGTATGAGAAAATAAATTATTAGGATAAAACTTATGATTACATCTACAATAAAACGATACACACATCCCTAGGCACAGACATAAATATATACACAGATACACACATATGATCACAGAGAAAGACATACACGCCGAAATGCAAGTGGTCGCATGACGCAGACACGCATACAAATACTCACACACTTATAAATATATATTCACACACATATGCACAAGGCACAAACATATATATATATATATATATATATATATATATGAAGAACTATAGTATTAAGGTGTGCTATATTTATGGGATAAAGTGCTCAATATCAGTGCCGCCTGATGATTGCGTCTAGCATAAAACTGCCTGTCTACTCTTAGTGTTGACTTCAATGTTCACTTTTATATATATATATATATATATATATATATATATATATATATATATATATATATATATATGCACAGGGGGAAATGCATTATGGTACAAACAGAAAAGCATGCACCAGCATAAACGCACAGATACATACACTTGCACACAGACAGACACACGTACACATATATGCACACATATATGCACACGTCCGTATCACATTTAAATATGCATATTTTTTATTAAACTTAATTGCACATTCAAATTTTGAATGAGGTTCTGATTTTAGTTTGTTTTAGTTTATTTTGTTTTACGGCATATCAACACCTCAATGGGTTATTTTACGCCAACAATATTTTTAGGATAGGATCGTATGAATAGAATAGGTATTCTTTCGTATGGTTTATTTTGTTTTACGGCACATCAACCTCATTGGGTTATTTTACGCCGACAATATTTTTTGGATAGCTTCGTATGAATAGAATATGTATTCTTTGGTTTGGTTTATTTTGTTTTACGGCACATCAACCTCATTGGGTTATTTTACGCCGACAAGATTTTTTGGATAGCTTCGTATGAATAGAATATGTATTCTTTGGTTTGGTTTATTTTGTTTTACGGCACATCAACCTCATTGGGTTATTTTACGCCGACAAGATTTTTTGGATAGCTTCGTATGAATAGAATATGTATTCTTTGGTTTGGTTTATTTTGTTTTACGGCACATCAACCTCATTGGGTTATTTTACGCCGACAATATTTTTTGGATAGCTTTGTATGAATAGAATATGTATTCTTTGGTTTGGTTTATTTTGTTTTACGGCACATCAACCTCATTGGGTTATTTTACGCCGACAATATTTTTTGGATAGCTTTGTATGAATAGAATATGTATTCTTTGGTTTGGTTTATTTTGTTTTACGGCACATCAACCTCATTGGGTTATTTTACGCCGACAATATTTTTTGGATAGCTTTGTATGAATAGAATATGTTTTCTTTGTAAAAAACCAGTTTGTTGATCAGGTTTCATTGACGTATTTTTTAGTGTTTTTGTCGAGAGTCAAATGCCGGTAATATATGTTTTTTCAGAAAAGTGCATTACTAGTATTTTTACTATAAAAACCTATTTTTATATAGTTTCATCGTGTTTTGACACCAGTTTGAGGGTTTACTATTTACCCATAGTTGGGTCCCTAATAGGCGCTACCACCCCGAGTCAGGGTGGACTTGGGAACAACACCAATTAAGAGGTGGTTCCACGCTCCTCAAAACCTTCTGATCTGAAGCCTTCCTACAGGATGTAGTTGATCGTCATACCCAGGAACGTGGTTCTGATTTTGAATCGGTCCGAGCTGAAGAACCACCTTCTCCTCTCTCCCCCCTCTCTCTCTCTCTCTCTCTCTCTCTCTCTCTCTCTCTCTCTCTCTCTCTCCATCTATCTATCTATCTAACTCTCTCTAACTCTATATATCTAGCAATTTCTTCTTCTGTCACTTACTTGCTTTCCTTCTCTATCTCTCTCTTTTTCCTTTCATTATTCTCTCTTTCTCACTCTACTGACTTATCTTACATTCTCATTTTCCTTCTCACTTTATCTCTTTCTCTCTCTCTCTCTCCCACACAGACACACACACTCTCTCTCTCTCTCTCAATTTCTCTTTCTTTCTTTATCTCTCTCACTTTCTCTCGTTCCTCTCTCCATTTCTCGGTTAATTTATCTCTTTCTCACTCTCTTGATTTCTCTTATTTCCCTACCCCTCTCTTTCTCTCTTAATTTCGTTCTTTTCTGTCTCGGTTTCCTCCACACTCTCCCTCTCTCTCACTTTCTTTGTCTCTCTTTCACCTTTCTTTCTTCCTTTTCTTTTCCACCCTTTTATCTCCCCTCTACATTTGCACCTTCCTCCTTTACTCGTCTCGCTTTTCTATCGCTCTTAATAGAATGAAAATGATAGGAAAAGCAAGGAAGAGAACAAAAAAAGAAATCGAAAAGAAAAGAAAAATGAACGGAAAATAAATGAAAAAAAGGAAAAAGAAAGGAAAAAAGGAAAAAGAAAAAGTGAAAGAGAATAGAAAGAAAAATGATGGGAGGAGGAAGGAAAAGAAAAAAGGAAAGAAAAAAGATGCGAAAATCAAAAGAAAGAAAAGATAAAAAAAAGAAAAAAATGAAAAGCAAGAAAAACGGAAAAGAAAAAGAGAGAAAAAAAATTGAAAGAAGAAAGATAGAAGGAGAAAGGGAGAGAAAAAAAAGAAAAAAGAAGCGGGGGGGGAAGAAAGAAATGAAAAATAAATAAAACCGGAAATTCAAAGTTAAAGAGAAAAAAAAGAAAAATGATTAAAAGAGGAAGAAAGAGAAATAAAAGAAAGAAACGATAAAATGAAGAAAGAAACGTAAAAATGTCGCTTATAAATATTTCCGAAGCTTAAAATCTTTTCAACCAAATGTAATTTTCTCTCCTTTATTCTAATGGCGTTTCTTACTGCTTTTGAGCCAACATTTATTTATTGCCAGCTTTTTCGATCTTTCTTTTTTCTGAGCATTTGACCCCAAGGGAAACCAAGTCCTACCGGTTTCTGCTGAGTCGGCAACGGATGAGGCAGCAACCAATATGTCGTGACAAAAACACTGAATTCTTTACAACAATTGAACTGATTAAAAGTTCTTAATTGATTTCGAAGAGAAATTTCCAAACGAATTGCTCTTGTCAATGGCCCCTAGCCAACGATAGCATCTCCGCTCTGTAAAACGGACTAACGCCAAAACTGGAAACATGAGTGTAGCCACACCCGGCGATTTTACACTCAGTATCCGAGGATGAGTAGCGGAATGGGTGAGGCGTAAGGGTAAAATCTAGAGCGTGGTAGGGGGCTACGCAAAATGAATAAGAGTGAGAAAAGAAAATAGAATTACGTTAATAAAATTAATGACAATTTAAGTGTAAGACTCCATAATAATGCGTCTCATTTTCACACTTACACACACACACACTCTCTCTCTCTTATTCTCTTTCCCTCACTCTCTCTCTCTCTCTCTCTCTCTATCTATCTATCTATCTCAAACTGTTAATTATCTATCTATCTATCTCACTCTGTTCATTATCTATCTATCTATCTACCTCTCTATCTATAGATATGAACAGAGGTGTAAAGATATGAACAAAATGAGATAGATAGATAGATAGATAGATAGATATGAACAAACTGAGATAGATAGATAGATAATGAACAGAATGAGATAGATAGATAGATAGATAGATAGATAGATAGATAATGAACAGAATGATATAGATAGATAGATAGATAGATAGATAGATAGATAGATAGATAGATAGATAGATAGATAGATAGATAGATAATGAACAGAATGAGATAGATAGATAGATAGATAGATAGATAGATAGATAGATAGATAGATAGATAGATAGATAGATAGATAATGAACAGAATGAGATAGATAGATAGATTCCAGAACAAAGTAACTATAAACAATTTTTTCTATCCTCTGCCAGCCGCAATGATGGAGAAAGCATTACCTCGAACCGTCGCCAGTGAAACACGCTGCAAGAGCCACTCCGTTTCGCTAGACTCGTTCCTTAATCGAGACGCAATCGCGCCAATCCTTCGAAGGAACGCCATCGAACGAGGGCCAATAACCCCTGAAGTCTCCACTGCCACAGGAGTAAAAAAAAATCTATCAGCAAGAGAAGAATATCTTCTTGGTGCTGACGTTTTCCCATTTCTTTCTTCCGTTTTGTCTTCACTTTCTTCCTTCTCTCTTTTTCCTTTTTTTTTTTTTTTTCCTTTTCCTTTTAAATTTCTTTTAATTTTTCGCTGGCCCGACACACAAGAGACTCAAGCAAAACCTCATTTCGCCCCCTCCTTTTCTATTCCTATTCCTTTCCAATCATCACTGGTCTGTTTATTTCAAACGGCCCAGTCTTTAAATAAATGATTTCACAAGCAAGTAAACACATTGGAACGCTGTTCGACGCGAAGCAACCAACTAAAAATGTCACTATAATAATATATTCTTTATGTAAGAAAAACGCCGCCATTACCTATTGATAACTAACGCGTGGCCCAGCGAGACGCTGTCGATAATATGATTCTTATCACTATTCTCGTCACTCTTAACAGTCTCGTCGACGCGAGACTTGTAAGACGAGATCACGGGGAATAATGTTACTTTCTGCCACTCTATGATTTACTATCTCGCATCGATTGTATGTGAAACGGTGCTAACAGAATTGAACAAAGAGTTAACAATCGCTGCGGTGAGTATAAAGTGCGTATCTCTCAAGAAATGAAGAATTGGTGACTGGGAAGAGTTTCTTGCGTTTATGGCTGGGCAGAGAAGCTATGATTTTAAATGGATAATTTCTAATACGTTTATTACTGAGCGAAGGCAATGAATGCCATAGGGAGTGTAAGACTGCATTGCGTCAG
>OZ038516.1:65888774-65891274 GCA_964036315.1 Acanthosepion esculentum
ACTTTCATCCGTATTGTACTGATGAACGTGACTCTACGGTACCTAGGTTTTATAAATTTAAGTACAGTACTGGATTGGCAGCAATATCTCATCATTTTACAAAAGTTATATATGCTGTCGACATATATATATATACGTTTAAAAGACCTAATACGTCCTTACAAGATTTATATTGCCTGCTGTCGACATATATATATATACGTTTAAAAGACCTACTTATACGTCCTTACAAAATTCATATTGCCTGTTGTCGATATATATAAACGTGTAAAAACCTGCTTATACGTCCTTACAAAATTTATATTGCCTGCTGTCGACATATATATACGTTTAAAAGACCTAATACGTCCTTACAAAATTTATATTGCCTGCTGTCGACATATATATATATATACGTTTAAAAGACCTACTTATACGTCCTTACAAAATTCATATTGCCTGTTGTCGATATATATAAACGTGTAAAAACCTGCTTATACGTCCTTACAAAATTTATATTGCTTGCTGTCGGCATATATATACGTTTAAAAGACCTACTTATACGTCCTTACAAAATTTATATTGCCTGCTGTCGGCATATATATACGTTTAAAAGACCTACTTATACGTCCTTACAAAATTTATATTGCCTGCTGTCGACATATATATATGTTTAAAAAACCTACTTATACGTCCTTACAAAATTTATATTGCCTGCTGTCGGCATATATATACGTTTAAAAGACCTACTTATACGTCCTTACAAAATTCATATTGCCTGCTGTCGACATATATATACGTTTAAAAGACCTACTTATACGTCCTTACAAAATTCATATTGCCTGCTGTCGACATATATATACGTTTAAAAGACCTAATACGTCCTTACAAAATTTATATTGCCTGCTGTCGACATATATACGTTTAAAAGACCTACTTATACGTCCTTACAAAATTTGTATTGCCTGTTGTCGGCATATATATACGTTTAAAAGACCTACTTATACGTCCTTACAAAATTCATATTGCCTGTTGTCGGCATATACATATACGTTATTGACACGTCGATTGATAGTTTTTTTGTCATAAACTAACAAGCGTCTAATACTATTTCTAAACTATCTCAGATATATAAGAGATTACAATACGACCTGTTTTGTGTTTTAACCCTTTGAGCCCTGACCACCGTTTTACCGGTGGTAGAGAAAAATGACGTAATGCCCAGCCACCGGTTGAACGGCGGGTAAACTCTTGTAACCATTTTTATATCTACCGTGAAACATTACATATCAATTATTTGCGAATTTTGACCCAGGAGCTCAGGCATAAAAGTTGAAATTGTCCAGGAACGCACGGCTGAAAGGGTTAATTGAGATCTTGAAACAAATTGCTTGACATGATCTTTTTAAATATAGGTTGATATACCGTGTGCACAGTTTTAATGGGGACGCACTACCACAATCACAAACAATTATTGTTTAATAATATACGTTTGTAAATTGTTATATATATATATATATATATATATATATATATATATATATATATATATATATATATATATATATATATATATATATATATGTATATATAAATAAAAAGGAAAGAACAGTAAGATATAAAATCCGGTGTTCTTATAGATATTTTTATTTTTACACAATAGTGCTCTATGTAAATTTAAATTTACAGAGCATTAATATTATAAATTAATAGATTTAAAATATGGTTTTACCGCTACACAGTGATGACCATGTTTCAGAAATGGAAGCTAAAGCCCCTGAATTTAATTTTGTTATTAAACCAAAGACATTAGTTCCATTTCCTCATCAAGCGAATTTTGGAGTAACTTACTTTTTAAAATTTACGGTTGTTAACGGCACAGGAAAGATTCATAGTTTGAGGGTTTCATAGTTTGAACCCTCTACCACCCCTTGTCTAGATGAATGGATTTATCGGTAACCTTGGAAACCCTCAAACTATGAATCTTTCCTGTGCCGTTAACAACCGTAAATTTTAAAAAGTAAGTTACTCCAAAATTCGCTTGATGAGGAAATGGAACTAATGTCTTTGGTTTAATAACAAAATTAAATTCAGGGGCTTTAGCTTCCATTTCTGAAACATGGTCATCACTGTGTAGCGGTAAAACCATATTTTAAATCTATTAATTTATAATATATATATATATATATATATATATATATATATATATATATATATATATATATATACATTTAAAAATATATGTATTAATAAAAGAAAATCTTTTACCTACACATGTTATGTTCATAGAGATTATTTAACGAGTTTATTACATTTTTCTAAAAATAGAAGTATATATATATATATATACATACTAAACTAATCTATTAATCTAAGTGCCTTTATCTATCTAGCGAGATAGCCATTTCAGTCTGTTCATCATCTATTTATCTATCTGTCTCTCTCTCTATATATGTATATTTCACTCTGTTCATTATCTATATATCTATCTATCTATCTTTGTCTTTATCTATTTTAGTTC
>OZ038516.1:65898774-65926274 GCA_964036315.1 Acanthosepion esculentum
AACGGTCAGTGCTATCGGATTCCACCGATGGAATCAACGTCCCCGAGTCCGTGATCAAAGCGGACCGTCCTCTCGAAGAACATTGGCTGTGTTCTAGCCAGGTGGAGGATGGGTCCCGCCAGGTCTACCTAGCCATAACATATTTTTAGACTGTAAGAATATATTGGAGATAATAATGATTTACTGATATATCCTACTAATTCACCTATAGCTGGGGGAAGAAGTGTTGGATTCATTGCCTTTCCCATGTATATTTACGCCTGAGTACAGAGAACCTGACTGGAATCGGAACACGGCTGTTTAATTTCTAATCCCGTGCCGTTATTCATTACATCAGCTGCACATTCAATGCATATTTCCAAACAGTTACCCATCTACGCACTAACCTGGTTCTACGTTGCTTAACTTCGGTGATCGTACGAGAACCGGTATTTCAACATGCTATGGCCGTAAGCCAAAAAGTGAGGTAATGAAGGCGATAGCGTTCACGTAATTTTAACGACTGATTGAGTAAAATGGATAAACTTTGCAATTTCAAATTTGTCTCACTTGTATCCCCTTACTTCTGTAAATAATGACCTGCATTCACAGTGATGGTCGCCATTGCAATATTTTGTTAAAGTTGTTAAGCTCAACTATTTAACGATACAATAGGAGACTTTGCATAGGTATTTTATGGCATCTACAGCTATAAAATTCAACTGTAAAATCAACAAGGAGACTATTCTGGCGAATGAGTATATTTTAGGCCAATCAGCTGCTTCACTTTTCTCTCGAATGCACTCGGGAACAAAACAGGAGTCCATCTTTAATCCTTCGACACCTTCTATGGTTTTAATATGTCGTACATTGTCAAAGACTTTGATAGTGGCTAACGTGGAACAAGTTATATATAAAAATGTAGAAAAATCAAAGTATTCACTATGCGTTTATTTAGCTTTTAAAAGAAAACAACAGACCTGAAGACTCCTATCTAGCGAACGACAAAATCGTTGTCAATAAAAAGGTTTTCCACTTTGCCTAATTTCTTTGTTTCTATTCGATATCTTATTAACACGAATATATATATATATATATATATATATACACACACACACATATATATATATATATATATATATATATATATATATATATGCGAGTGTGTGTATATCTATGTGTGTGTGTGAATCGGATATCAAGAAAATGATTCGAGACATAGAGATAATAAAAATCCTAAACAAAGAACTTTTTATTGGTTTTATAACCAACCATCAGATATATACATATATATATATACATATATATATACATATATATATATATATATATATATATATATAGATAGATAGATAGATAGATAGATAGATAGATAGATAGATGTGTGTGTGTTTTATTTTATAGGCTCACTACTTAATGGAAAACGCTCAATATCAGCTATGGAGCTAACATATTCAGTTGTATGGATATGAGTTTATGAATCTGGGTTTCACGCATTTGCGATCATCAGTTTGTCTGACAAGCTCTGATGACCGCAAAAGCGGAAAAACCCAAAATCACAAACTCATATCCATACAACTGAATATATATACATATATATATATATATATATATATATATATATATATATATATATATATCAAATATGTGTTGCAGTTCAATTTATATTACAATGAATCATTCATACAAAAAGTAATTTAATAAAGTTAATGATATAAAATAGCGAAATTCCTTCGCTAACTAAATTTTAAAGATGCATTAACCTACTAATCACTTGATGAATGTTATGATCCTTGTTTTTTTTTTTAATTATAAACTGTATTAGGTTTACCTTAAATATGCAAGTACTTTCGATAGTATACCCAGTCATCATCAGGTATGGAAATCTTTTTTTTGGGGGGGTTGGGGTTAGGTAGCATCCGAGACGAAAAAATATAATGCGAATCGAAATATGTTTTATTAAAAATGTGTTATTGAATTTTACCAAAAACAAAATAATTTCCATGTCTGAAGATGACTGAACGAACAGTTGAAAGTACTTGCGTATTTAAGGAAGACATAATACAGCTT
Source organism: Acanthosepion esculentum (assembly GCA_964036315.1). Taxonomy (NCBI): domain Eukaryota; kingdom Metazoa; phylum Mollusca; class Cephalopoda; order Sepiida; family Sepiidae; genus Acanthosepion; species Acanthosepion esculentum. Next base: position 65,900,824 of record OZ038516.1, read on the forward strand.
ATAATTTTAAAAAACAAGGATCATAACATTCATCTAGTGATTAGTAGTTTAATGCATCTTTAAAATTTTGTTAGCGAAGGGATTTCGCCATTTTATATTATTAACTTTACTAATTTACTTTTTGTATGATTGATTCATTGTAATATATATATGTATATGTGTGTGTGTGTGTGTGTGTGTGTGTGTGTGTGTGTGTGTGTGTGTGTGTGTTAATAATTACAAACCTTATCATAGCCGACACGTTTTGACCTCGACTGAACTTTATCAAAGTAATTGAAAATATTTTATTTTGGATTTCCGAATAAACATTAACATCCGAATCCCACATAGATAAACTAGAATTATGATACAATTACATAGATAAAGCAATATTTACGTGTTTTTTTTTTCCTGTTAGGCTTGAAATCTGTGATTATTTGGCGGGGGGTGCTTTGAGAAAAGGAGTCATCTCTCCTTGAGTTCAGAATTCCATAACTTATATTAACGCTGCTTAACAAGTCAAATGCACATGAAGTCTGCTTAACAAAAGGAATTCAAAGAACACAAAAGCAAAAATACCAGAATTTCTTTCTTTCTTTCTTTCTTTCTTCACGCTCTTTAAGACGGACGAATAACCTTCTTTCTTTCTTCCTTTCTTTCTAACTATTCGCACCCTTTCTTTCTTTCTTTCTTTCTTCATATCTTATTCTCTAATGATGCTTTAAAGAAAGCGAAAGATGTTCGATTTTTAAACGTTTCCCATTTGTTCTTTATCCTATCACCCTGTCGGATTCAGATCCACATTAAATCATAATTTTTATATATATATATATATATATATATATATATATATATATATATATATATATGGGGCAGCACCCATTACTAAACAATTGCAATACAAAAGCTTTTCTCTAACTCACACCATGATGACTCTTGCAAGTTGTACTAACGAAACTCTCTAATTTCTCTGTCTTTGCTTTTCCTACTTTTGTGAATCGTTAGACACCATTCAACCGACCTTTTGGTCTATCTGTTATCCTTTCTTTCTTCATATATATATATATATATATATATATATATATATATATATATATTATTACCTATCTATCTATCTCATTCTGTTCCATATTTAGATAGATAAATGGATAGCTATCTCAGTGTATTTCATATCAATCTTAATTAATTCCTTAATATCTATCTATATTACTCCTTTCATATCTGTCTATCTCTGTGTGTTTCATATCTATCTATCTATCTATCTATCTATCTATCTCAGTCCGTTCATATCTATCTATCTATCTATCTATCTCAGTCCTTTCATATCTATCTATCTATCTATCTATCTATCCCAGTCCACTCATATCTATCTATCTATCTACCTATCTATCTCAGTCCTTTCATATCTATCTATCTATCTATCTATCTATCTATCTATCTCAGTTCACTCATATCTATCTATCTATCTATCTATCTATCTATCCCAATCCACTCATATCTATCTATCTATCTATCTATCTATCTATCTATCTATCCCAGTCCACTCATATCTATCTATCTGTCTATCCCAGTCCACTCATATCTATCTATCTATCTATCCCAGTCCACTCATATCTATCTATCTATCTCAGTCTGTTCATATCTATCTATCTATCTATCTATCTATCTATCTATCTATCTATCTATCTCAGTCTGTTCATATCTATCTATCTACCTATCTATCTATCCATATCTATCTATCTCAATCTGATCATATCTATCTATCTATCTATCTATCTATCTATCTATCTATCTATCTATCTATCTGAGGGGTGTTCCTATCTATCTATCTATCTATCTATCTATCTATCTATCTATCTATCTCAGTCCGTTCATATCTATCTATCTATCTATCTTAATCTGTTTCATATTTATCTACCCCAGTTTGTTTATATCTGTTTATCTTTCCCCCTTTGTTTATATATAAATATGTATACATATATGCGTGTGTGTGTGTATCGATATGTCTATGTATGTGTATGTGTGTGCAGCAGTACCCATTACTAATCCACTGCAAACCATGCCATTCAACCAACCTTTTGCTCTATCTCTTATCCTTTCTTTACACACATATATATATATATATATATATATATATATATATATATATATATATATATATATATATATATCTTATTCTTATCTGCAGAATCCCAGTGCAACGAAAACAATTGCAGGTATGGAGGAGTCTGTGACTTAGACTCCGAAGACCCAACATGCATCTGTGATTTCGATTGCAAAAAAGAAACCGCCTCGTCGAGCCAGAAGCCACATATTGACCGCTCCGTATGTGGGTCAGACAGTATCCTCTACTCAGATCTGTGTGATATGAGACGGACTTCCTGCGTCCAACAGAAACCCATTATACAAAAACCACGCAGTTTCTGTAAGTAGTTTTCATTTTTACTGTCGCTATTTTTATTTATTTGTCTTTTTCGTTTCTATGACATTTTTCTTGTATATATTTTTTCTTCATAAATTTATACTTTACTATAAAAAATTTTTTTTTTATATTCTTGAATAAATAAGTTCTGTGTCCACCTTAGTCTTGATGTTGTTATAGCCGGCACCCTGTAACGCTCCAGTAAATACCTGAATGCACATACTCTCCTCTAGCTTTACAAGAGCCAGATCAGGCCTAAAATGGAGTACAGGGTCATATTTCGGCGGTAGCTACAGAGTCTTGATAGATATAGTCCAAAATCGTCTCTTTGTCCTTGTGGGTGACAAATTATTTTCCAGCCACCCACCTCTTTCTCACGGGCGGGGCATGGCAAGTCTCTAACTGCTCTAGCGTTACTTCCATGCAAAGCGCTCAGGCGAACGATATTCATTTGTTCCGCCAGTTTTAACCTTCACGCTAGGCTATGCACATTGTAGTGACCCACTACGTATTCGATTGGTTTGTAGTGAGTTACACTTGAGTAGCTTCTTCCCGCGAAACACAACGCTGTGGAACTTGTAACCCAAGAGGTTGTTCCCAATCACTACAGTCTACCAGTCTAGGATTAACCCTTATCTTCCTCTACTATCTGAATAAACTACCTCCCCCTCTGTAACCCACTAAATCGAGTAGAACGCGGGATTTGCACAGGGTGAACCTTCCTGTAAAAAAAAACAATTAAACACTACTACAAATAGGAGGGTGGGCTGAAAAGTTTATGGGCTGACTATAGAGGAGTGATGCTAGAGATATGAAATAGTATGTCCATTAATTTCAACTATTCTAATTAATAACTGCATTGTTCCTTTCCAAAAGAGGAGTGTGGGCTGAAAAGTTCATTGGCTGACTATAGAGGAGTGATGCTAGAGATGTGAAATATTATGTCCATTAATTTCAACTATTCTTATTAATAACTGCATTGTTCCTTTATAAAGAGGAGTGTCGGCTGAAAAGTTCATGGGCTGACTATAGAGGAGTGATGCTAGAGATATGAAATAGTAATTAATAACTGCATTGTTCCTTTCCAAAGAGGAGTGTGGGCTGAAACGTTCATTGGCTGACTATAGAGGAGTGATGCTAGAGACATGAAATAGTATGTCCATTAATTTCAACTATTCTAATTAATAACTGCATTGTTCCTTTCCAAAAGAGGAGTGTGGGCTGAAAAGTTCATTGGCTGACTATAGAGGAGTGATGCTAGAGATGTGAAATAGTATGTCCATTAATTTCAACTATTCTAATTAATAACTGCATTGTTCCTTTCCAAAAGAGGAGTGTGGGCTGAAAAGTTCATGGGCTGACTATAGAGGAGTGATGCTAGAGATATGAAATAGTATGTCCATTAATTTCAACTATTCTAATTAATAACGGCATTGTTCCTTTCCAAATAGGAGGGTGGGCTGAAAAGTTCATGGGCTGACTATAGAGGAGTGATGCTAGAGATATGAAATAGTATGTCCATTAATTTCAACTATTCTAATTAATAACTGCATTGTTCCTTTCCAAAAGAGGAGTGTGGGCTGAAAAGTTCATGGGCTGACTATAGAGGAGTGATGCTAGAGATATGAAATAGTATGTCCATTAATTTCAACTATTCTAATTAATAACTGCATTGTTCCTTTCCAAATAGGAGGGTGGGCTGAAAAGTTCATGGGCTGACTATAGAGGAGTGATGCTAGAGATATGAAATAGTATGTCCATTAATTTCAACTATTCTAATTAATAACTGCATTGTTCCTTTCCAAAGAGGAGTGTGGGCTGAAAAGTTCATGGGCTGACCATAGAGGAGTGATGCTAGAGTTGTAAAGTTTTGCATGCATTAATTTCAACTCTGTCGCAGGACAAAAATTTAATGCACAAAAATAATTTTCTAAAATATTTCATATATTACAAGGATTGTGCGCCGAGTTATATATTCGAGTCGAGTTTGTTGTAATCATTTATGTGCATATACTACTGCGAAAGGTATGAATCGATCTCTTCTAACCCCCACCACACCCCACCCCCGGCCCACTGAGTTATGGGTAAATAGCAGAACAGACTGGTTCCTGTAGCCCTGGCTGGCAAAACTGTCTACGAGAAGGACAACTCTGAATTCAAGAGCTGAGCGGTCGAGTCGTCGGCGTCTAAACCGGCTCTCTTCAGAGTCAGCGACTTTCCCCCAACTATGGGTTAAATAGCCTCAGCAACCGGCAAGCGTGGTGAGTACGGTTATACCCCTGAAGACATGGTCTATCGGGGAGGGCTTACTTCTACTGGATTTTGTCATTGTTTTTTTAGTCGTTGTTGTTGTTCATTTCTGTGTAGAATTATTTCCATGAGCAAAATTGTATTTTTTTATGATTTTTTAAAATAATTTTTTCATAATATATTTCTCTTTATTTTTTTTTTTCTTTCTCTTTGGCAGGTATCAAACAAAAGCCCCTGAAGGAGAACTGCACCGAACACGGTACGTTGTAGAAGTCACCTGAAATGATCTATGTGTAGGGGAGGGCGTGTCCAAAATATCCAATTGACCTAATTATCGATTATCGATCATTACCACATTATCACATGTTTATTTTTAAATTGTAAGGAGTCGAAAATAGATCTGAGTAGCTCAGTTGTTTTCGTTTTGCAGCCATTCCTCGCTTAACGACTTAGCTGTTTAATGACCCCGGACTTACGACCCGCTTTAAAATCTCATAAAAAAAAAAACAAGTTTTACGAAAACTTTGATTGTTTTCTCTTTCTTCAAAATGAATGAAAATAAATAAATTAATGAAGTAAAAACTACATAGAAAAATTAATTATTTGTACTGTACTGTACTAAAAGGGGGTTAATCTACAAGCAGACCCCGTGGAAAAAGACACATTTTCTGTCTCAGTAATTTAGACAAAATACAGGGTGACCCCAAAAAACGGGAATTTTTGAAGTGCGTATTGCCAGACCTGAGCAAATGGCAACACTGCGAGACAGTGACCTTGAGCAAGTAAACATTTCGACATTTTAGTAACAAGAATGAAATTCACAGCATCCCAGCTGAGATGTTGCAGCAGTCAATGAGGAATCTCAACAGCAGATTTCAAGAATGCATTCGTACAGGAGGACGCCATCTACAGGACGTAATTTTTTATAAAAGAAAATTCCATCATTGTTTCTTAAATGGCATGTTTTGAGGTGTCAATTACTATGAATTAAATATTTTTCTTCCATCACTCTTGGTTTTATTGGATTGTTAAAAAGTTCCCGTTTTTTGGGGGCCACCCTGTATTTTACTGAAATTTTGGGTATTTGGATATTTCTCTGGGGATACAAAATATTGCTGTTATAGATGTTAAGATTGTGCCCACCCACCATAATTTTTTGTAAGACATCTTGTTGTGAGAATAGCCTCGCTGTAGATAGATAGATAGATAGATAGATAGATAGATAGATAGATAGATAGATAGATAGATATTTACATTATTCAAACCGAAGTAATGTGGAGAAAGAAAGAGCTGATTTTTTTAATTTCTTTATTACACTTACTGTATAAACATTTAGAAATGAATTAGAAATATTACAAATGGTCCAAAATTGGCATTAAAGCTATTTAAAGCTGCTTGTCACACACCTACTATGCGTGCAGTATACATGAAATATCTCACTTTGCGACCAGCTCGTTTAGCGACCAACTCATTTAACGACCATCTCGTTTAGCGACTGTCTCACTTAGCAACCCGTTCGTTTAGCGACCAATTCATTTAACGACCATCTCCTTTAGCGACTGTCTCACTTAGCGACCAGTTCGTTTAGCGATCAGCTATTTTAGCAATCATCTCCTTTAGCGACCATCTGGTTTAGCAAACTCGTTTACCGACCGTATTGAAACGGACTCCGATCGTTCAGTGAGGAGTGGCTGTACATTATACGCATGGAATAATATTGACGAATTCAAATCCAATGTAACCAAAGGCAAACGATACAAATTGACATATTAGTCTTGTGAATAATGCTTATATTATTGTTGAGTCTTGACTCATTGTTGAATCTCGACTAATGCATGGAATAATAATGCAACACAAAATGTACTTAGAACAAGAATGTATTATAACAAGAAAATGTACACAATAATTACATATAGTATTTCTGTATATTTCTGGGAAGACGTTCCTGGAGAATGTGTTGACTAAGTCGCAGTCGAGCAGAGTCTCTAGCTGGATCTCTGTATTCGCTCCCTCGTCTTCCGGTACCAACCATTATTTATATAGTCGGTAGTCACCTATACAGATTAGGTGGATCCTACCACAACAATTATCTTTAAGGTTAAATTATAAAGCTTTTTAGTCTCTGGACAAGGTTGCAAAATTTGACTTAGTATAAACTGAGAAGTTATAAATCTTATTTTAACACAATCCGTAATATTTTATTTTATTCTTTTCCGTGTATATTATCGATAAAAATAAAATCATCAAACTTAATACTCTTAAAAATATGTTCCACTAATAGAACCATGGGTACTAAAAGGGGTTTCATCTACAAGCAGACCCCGTATGAAAAGACATTTTCTTTCTCTGTAATATTTTACTGATAATCTGACGTAGATTATTCTGAGTATTTGGATATTTTTCTGGGGATACAAAATTTTAATGTTATAGATGTTTAGACAGTGCCCACGAGTAATAACTTCTGGTAGGACATCGTGTTGCTAGGATGGCGTAGCTGATAATGTGAACTTGCTGAATTCGGCTACTATCCATATACAGGCGGTTTGTTTCCAGTAGATGTTCTAGATGATTCAAACACCTTTCATAAGTAAAAACCATTTTACTTAGATATTCAAATAGATTTTTGTGTTGTAATTGTTAAAAAGAAATATTGCTGCCCAAATTATAATTACCATAGATAGATAGAAACAGACTGAGATGAACAGATATACTGGTAAGTTTGGACAGAGATAGATAGATAGATAGATAGATAGATAGATAGATAGATAGATAGATAGATAGATAGATAGATAGATAGATATGGTGATTTTCTAAGCGTAGCTTAGATTTGACACAAGGCCGAATGTATGGGGCATCCAGTGAAAATCGAACTCATTACACAGTCGTAAATGTTCTAGCGAAACAAGCCAAGATAGATAGATAGATAGATAGATAGATAGATAGATAGATATGGTGAAAAATAAATAAATAAAGAAAGAAAGAATGAATGAATGAATGAATAATGTAGAAAGAAAGAAAGAAAGAAAGAAAGATTAAAATAGACTGACATACATAGATAGATAGATAGATATGGTGATTTTCTAAGCGTAGCTTAGATTTGACACAAGGCCGAATGTATGGGGCATCAAGTAAAAATCGAACTCATTACACAGTCGTAAATGTTCTAGCGAAACAAGCCAAGATAGATAGATAGATAGATAATGTACAGACTGATAAATAAATAGGAACCAACTGAGATAGATAGATAGATAGATAGATAAGGAACAGACGTAGATAGATAGATAGATAGATAGATAGATAGATAGATAGATAGATAGATCCACGTCTACATCATTGTTCTAGATGGCCATTGACCCTACAAGTATCTTCATCCGCCTTTTGAATTTTTTTTTTAATCCTTCTCACCAGAAAAGCCTAGAGGGGAAGCCAGTTTAATCACCAAGCAACCCGCAGTTACTACTGAGGTACATGTCGCCTTTACCGCTCGTATTTATGTGTAGTGTGTAGAAGTTATAGAAAATCTTAACAACTGCTTTCTTGCCAATATCCGATACGGAAGACCCTAATGGCCATTATTTCTATCACACTCTAATCATTTTTTTTTTTTTTACATGAAAAACTATTTAACATTTTTTAAACAGATGAACATTGCAACCGTCTCTTAATCCTTTAAGTTTTAACAATTTCCTGTTCGTTCGTTTTTATTTTCATATATTTTATTGTTTTTTTTTTATTTATATTTCACGTTCTTTGTATAGTGGGACTTTACAAATTAGGAAAAATAAACATTTTTTAATGAATTATTTCTTTTTCAATCTTCCATAATATCACCGTTAATTTCTTTTAAAATAACCATAAAAATTATACCAAATCAGATGAAACGTTATGAGAAAATAGTCTTAAAGGAGCGATGTCGGAAAAAAAACATTGTATAGTTGAACCAGGTTCTAGTGTCGATTATTTTCGTAAATGCTAACGTTACACTTTAGATGACCAAAAAGCACTATTCCTTCTCCATCTGTCTATATTTCTGAGATGAGGTATTGTAATTATTTACGCTATTTACATTGTTGTCCACATCTTTATTGTTATATTCACAACGTTTCGGCCGTTGTACGCCCCGGTCTTCTTCAGGTGATATACAAGAATACACGTCCCAGTGGATAAAAGCATTGGTTGAAGTAATCCAGTGACTTGGCCCAAAGAGTTGTGGGTTCAATATCTGGCCAGAGCAGAGGCGAACAAAATCTTAGAGCGTTACTAAAGGGAAATAGCTGAAACTAAGATATCCAGAATAAGCATGACATGTGGAACTATAACACTCTACCCCGGCGGATAAAATAAAGAGTTCGGTTCGAAATTTACACCTGAAGAAGGCCGGAGCGTACAACGGTCGAAACGTTGGTTAATATGGCAATAAAGATGAGGACAACAGTCCGAACAATTTAAATAGTGTAAACAATTCTTCTCTCTCTACTTTTTTCGCACGCTAAATTAACAAAGGCCGTGTGACCAGCATGGCTCTCTGACTTTAGGGAATCATTACTTGGAGAGGAAACTCTTCCCAATCATAAGATATAATAAGCAACAAACACGCCAGGTGAGCTATGATTTGATATTGGATTTTTTAGAGGTGGCAAGAAATCTTGACCACATTACATTCATATTGAAAAAACGAAAAATATTGCATTAGATTTTCATCACGCCCAGACACTATTGCCTCGACTGTCGATTAGTTGTCTTACAGCCATTTTCTGCGATGTATGTTACTCTAAGGAAGCGTACGAAAACTGTGTCGCTGCACGAACACACCGGCAAGCCTTACCAGTGGTCGAATCAAAGTACAATAGATCGGCCTGGAAACTCTTCTGATTTAAATCCAATCGAAAATCTGTAGTCAATCTGCAAGTGGTCACATTTAATTCACATTGAATATACAAAAAGATCAGATATACACGCTTGGGAAAATTAATTGAAACAACCGCTTTAGTTTCCTTTCTTTAACCATACAGTCAGTTTTAGACCCACTGGAGTGGGAGGGAGTAATCGATTTCTATTTTTTTTCTCAGCTTAGGTCATTTGCATTGGTGTTCAGTAATATGAATCTATTTTCGGGTTGTATGATGAAATTTGTTTGGACTTGAAAAATATTGCCTCATACGTGATTTCATCAGATTTTCATCACGCCCAGACACTATTGTCTCGACTGTCGATTAGTTGTCTTACGGCAATTGTCTGCGATGTACGTTACTCCAAGGAAGCGTACGGAAATTGTGTCGCTGCACGAGGACAATGGCAAGTCTTACCAGTGAGCAAATAAAAGCACTATAGATTGGCTAGGAAACTTTCCTGATTTAAATCCAATCAAAAATCTGTGGTCAATCTGCAAAGAACGACTTCGTGGAATGGACATACGAAGAACTAACATGTGCACTGGGAAAAATACAAAACAAACGAGTAAATAATAACGGAATTCTTCGTCTTGTTTGAATTAATTTGCACAAGGGTGTAGCTACATTTTATCTATATTGGAAATTATGAATCGATATGGTCATATTTGATTTATACTGAAGATATAAAATAGTACAACATGATATTTTTGGTATCTTCAATGCTAATTAAATTATTATATATATATATATATATATATATATATATATATATATATATATATATATATATATATATATATATATATATATTGGTTTTTTATATCTTCAATGGGAATGATTTTTTCACCCCAATCAAGGTCATAACACCATCAAGACGCATGGTGTCACTAAATACGAAAGATAAGAAATAGACTAGAGTAGAAACCGGAAATCCAATGCTAAAATGAAACAAGGGATAAACCTTTACTCCTGTGTATAGACTGTAGAGTTTACCAAACGATAAGCGAATCTATCATCCTCTATTTATATATAATACATTTTTAGATCTTTCAACGGAAATGAAAACTGGGTCTATGTAAGTCACACAGACGGACATCTTTAATTCCCATTGATAATATAATAAATAAATATAGCTACATTTAATTCATATCGTAGATTAAAAAAACATAGTAAATTGAAATGGGCAATTTCATTCCTATTTAAAAAAAATAAAAAATAGTGAATACATGTGTGTACATTCAATTCAAATTGAAGATGCAAGAAACTGCAAGTATAAATTCCATATTTGGTTTCAAATGGAAGATATAACGAAGAACAAATAAACATTCAGTTCAAATTGAAGATACAAGGAACTGCAAGTATAGATAGCCATGTTTGGTTTCAAATTGAAGATATAACAAAGAACAAATAAACATTCAATTCAAATTAAAGATACAAGGAACTGCAAGTATAGATGGCCATATTTGGTTTCAAATTAAAGATATATCAAAGAACAAATAAACATTCAGTTCAAATTGAAGAAACAAGGCACTGCAAGTATAGATAGCCATATTTGGTTTCAAATTGAAGATATAACAAAGAACAAATAAACATTCAATTCAAATTGAAGATACATGGAACTGCAAGTATAGATGGCCATATTTGGTTTCAAATTGAAGATATAACAAAGAACAAATAAACATTCAGTTCAAATTGAAGAAACAAGGCACTGCAAGTATAGATGGCCATATTTGGTTTCAAATTGAAGATATAACAAAGAACAAATAAACATTCAGTTCAAATTGAAGATACAAGGAACTGCAAGTATAGATGGCCATATTTGGTTTCAAATTAAAGCTATATCAAAGAACAAATAAACATTCAGTTCAAATTGAAGAAACAAGGCACTGCAAGTATAGATGGCCATATTTGGTTTCAAATTGAAGATATAACAAAGAACAAATAAACATTCAATTCAAATTGAAGATACATGGAACTGCAAGTATAGATGGCCATATTTGGTTTCAAATTGAAGATATAACATTGAACAAATAAATAAGGTGAAGTTTTTAATTCAAATCGAAAACGTAAGAATTAACAAATAGCGATGACTACTTCGACATCATGATTGGATAACAAAATATAGAAGCACAGAATTATTTATTTTTATTATTTCTAGTAATATTTTCGCTCCTTGACAGCAAAATACATTTGCCCATTTTGTATCTGCTCCTTTGTCTTGGCCTTGTCTTTGACAACGTCTAAACTTCTTATTTTTTTAATAGTAAAAATCTGTCTATATTTCTGAGATGAGGTATTGTAACTATTTATACTATTCCCGTCGTTCGGAGTATTTTCCTCATCTTTATTGTCATATTCACGACGTTTCGGGCGATGTACACTCCGGTCTTCTTCAGGTGATATACGTTGAAATTTCGAGCCGGAACTTTTATTTCGTCCGCCGGTGTATATTTTTCTAGTTCCACGTTCCATGGCTTTTCTGGATATCTCTTTATCAGTTAGTTCCCTTTAGTAACTTAAGTCTCCAAGATTTTGTTCACCTCTACTCTGGCCAGATATTGAACTCACAACTCTTTGGGTCAAGTCACTGGATTACTTCAGCCAACGCTTTTATCCACTGGGCCATGTGTACTTGGGGACAAAATGGATAAAACCTTGGTTGAATTAGTCCAGTGACTTGGCCCAAAGAGTTGTGAGTTCAATACCTGGCCGCAGCCGGGATGAGCAAGAACATGGAGAGTTTTGTTACTAAAGGGAAATAACAGAAACTGAGATATCCTGAAAAGGCACGGCACGTGGAACTAGAACAATCTACACTAGTGGACGAAATAAAAAGGTTTCGTTTCGAAATTCCAGCGTGTATTATCTGAAGAAGGCCGGAGCGTACAACGGCTGAAACGTCGTGAATATGACAATAAAGATGAGGACAAGAATCCGAAAAATATAAATAGTGTAAATAATTAAAAATCTTTTTTAAAATATTCAAACCTATTTTAATTGCATGTGATATTTTCAGTTTGTCATTACACTGTCTTTGTTATTGTGTGAACAATACACGTGTACTTTTCTTTATTCTAAAAACCTCTTAAAAGCTTTTTATTGTTTTGCAATCTTTCCTATGTGTCATTACAATGTCGATCTTTGTCATTGTGTGAACAACACCCTTATACTTTCTTTTTATTCTAAAAATCTATTAAAACCTGCTTTATTGTCATGATTTTTCCTATGTGTCATTACAATGTCGATCTTTGTCATTGTGTGAACAAAACCCTTATACTTTCTTTTTATTCTAAAAATCTATTAAAACCTGTTTTTTTTTCCTATATGTCATTACAATGTTGATCTTTTCAACGTGCGAATGACTGACCTAAACTTTCTATTTTTTGAATCCAGAAAATCTCTTCAGATCAACTGAAATGTTTCTGGTTAGATTTTATGAGACAATGAGTTATTACTATTATACATTGTTTCTTTAGAGCCAATTTCATCGTCTGCTTTATTTTACACCTCTTTTCGACCGCTCTAGTATCCGACCTTCCTTAAATGATTGTCGCACCGGGCAACATTCCAGATATGTTGAACACATCCCTTTACTGAACTCACGGGGATATTTTGTACATTAATGAGAACTCCGACTATGTGTCATTTCAGACAAAGATTAAGCATCATTTTTTATTAATTAGAACTCTTCATATACAACCTTGTGCCACTACAGAAAAAGATGAATCATCATTATACTTATTAATAAGAACACCTGGAATGCGGCCTTTGTACGAGGAGTTATCGGAAAGTTGCAGTATTAGGATCTCCTGTAACTAATTCTAAAGAGAGTCGATGGTGATTTTCTAAGCGTGGCACAAGGCCAAAAGTATGGAGCATCCAGTGTTAAAGATAGTCAATGGATTGTTCAACGAGCTCGCAGTGTTTTCGGCGGATTTTCGGTCATTCTGCTGACGAGTACTCTCACTGAACGCTAGAAACGATATTTAATCAGCCTTGTAACGTCCATGTCTCTCAAAATGCTGTGGTTGTAGAAATCCTGACGAAACATTTCGCGGGTCTCGAAATCAGTTTGCCGAGTTTCATAAATCTTCACGCAAGTAGTGTAGCTCGAATTTATCACCGATCGTGAAAATCTGTGATCAGCAAAAATATTTTTAAAAAATAAGTTCCTAGTGAAACGCTAACACACGGTCGCTTTGCCTCGGGTAATCCTGGCTAGGGAAATTTGATACTACAGCACGGACAGAAGGCAAGAGGGATAGAGGAAAACAACGCATAACCTACCTAGCGAACTTGAGTATCTTTTTAATCATTTCACCTCAAGCAAGGCAATGAAGCCACTAAGACGCAATGTGTTACCAAGTGTTAGAGAGTATGTGTAAAAAGGAAAATACTATTAAAGAGAGAGAATAATAAAAGAACAAGAATTAAGGCGACAAAAGATAACGATTGACATTACACTTACATTTTCGAACATCAAAGTTGCCTGGGAAACTAGAAGTCGGAAGAGAGTTCCACAAACGAGAAGTCCGAGAGAAGAAACTGTTAGCATAGAACTTACGGTTGCATCTAGCCATTTCGATTGTAAAATGATGGGACCTTGCCGCCAATCTAACACTGCGCTTAAATTTAAAAATTCTAGGTACCATAGAGGAAAGTTCAACAGAACAATGATCATGAAATTATTTATAGAAATGGCATAGAGAAGCTATATTACGGCGGTAAATGGCACAACAGGGATTAGGAGAGATACCGGATAGCGAAAGTTTACTAACAGCTACAAAGGACAGGAAATTGTAGAGAGCCTTGATTGCTAACGTCCTGAAGGGACGGAGCATAAAGAAGAAGAAGAATCCTAGCTGCTCTTGCCATCTGGGCTACAGGGAACTTAACGGCTGTCCAAATTGAACCTTATAAAGCTAGCTTTCACTCTTTCTCGATTTTCTGTTTGCAGCATATTTTTTTATTATTTTGAGAGTCGATGATTTGTCGCATTGTTTTTAGAAGCTGCATTTTAGCCGTTATTGATTTTAACTTGTCATTTGCTTTCATCTTAATTTTAATTGCTTTTTATGGAAAAATTACGATGAAAGAAAATTATGTGTGAAAATTCATAATGGACTGAAAACGCTTCATGTAAAAAAAAAAAATAAAATAAAATAATACAAATATAAAATAAAATAAAATAAATATAAAATAATATAATATAGTTAATACGGAAAATGAAACTTTTCTTGATCTCCATTATATAAATGGAAAACTTATTGCGATCGGTCGACAGAAGAAAAGTCACCAGAAACATTAATTAAAAGTTTTTTTTTTTCTCTGAAGAGACTTTCTGTAATTTTTGCTATCGTTCAGAAAGTGTTCATCAATGCTTAACTTTTCACTCCGCTTCAAATCTGTCACTGTTTTAATTTTATTTTCCTGCTTTTGTTTATCCTTCGTCTACTAATTCTTCCCTCATTGCGTATCGAACTCAGTTTGAATTTCTGTACCGTCCAAACCTGTTTTCTTTTTGTTGTTGTTTTTGTTTTTTAATAAATAAAAATATGTTACTTTGACAAAAAAAAATGAATATTTCTTTTTTTTTTTATGTAATGTCTATTCAGGCCATACATGATCATAGCATTCTACGCTTACTTCTTTATTATATATGAATTGCCATGACTTCTAGGGAAAGATAGTGGAGTAGTTTCCCGACACCTTCGCCACAGATTTCTTTTCCTTATTATCTTTTATTGCAATAACTTCTTGGTAAAGATAGTGGAGTGGTTTCCCGACACCGTCGCCACAAATTTCATTTCCTTATTATCTGTGAATTGCCATGACTTCTTGTGAAAGATAGTGGAGTAGTTTCCCGACACCTTCGCCACAGATTTCTCTTCCTTATTATATATGAATTGCCTTGACTTCTTAGGAAAGATAGTGGAGTGGTTTCCCGACACCTTCGCCACAGATTTCTTTTCCTTATTATTTGTGAATTGCCTTGACTTCTTAGGAAAGATAGTTGAGTGGTTCCCCGACACCTTCGCCACAGATTTATTTTCCTTATTATCTGTGAATTGCAATGACTTCTTGGGAAAGATAGTGGAGTGGTTTCCCGACACCTTCGCCACAGATTTCTTTTCCTTATTATCTTTTTATTGCCATGACTTCTTGGGAAAGATAGTGGAGTAGTTTCCCGACACCTTCGTCACAGATTTCTTTTCCTTATTATATATGAATTGCCTTGACTTCTTAGGAAAGATAGTGGAGTGGTTTCCCGACACCTTCGCCACAGATTTATTTTCCTTATTATCTGTGAATTGCCTTGACTTCTTAGGAAAGATAGTGGAGTGGTTTCCCGACACCTTCGCCACAGATTTATTTTCCTTATTATCTGTGAATTGCCTTGACTTCTTGGAAAATATAGTGGAGTGGTTTCCCGACACCTTTGCCACAGATTTCTTTTCCTTATTATCTGTGAATTGCCTTGACTTCTTGGGAAAGATAGTGGAGTAGTTTCCCGACACCTGCATCACAGATTTCTTTTCCTTATTATCTTTTTATCTTTTTATTGCCTTGACTTCATGGGAAAGATAGTGAAGTGGTTTCCCGACACCTTCGCCACAATATATATATATATATATATATATATATATATATATATATATATATATATATATATATATATATATATATATATATATATATTCAAGCATATTCACTTCGGTTTCGATCTATAAGTCTATTTTCTTGATTGAAACTGAGGTGAATATTCTAATTTAAGTCAATGTCGCATCTACATGTATCTGTCTCCTGCTACCATCCCCATGTCTAGACCTTACTACTGTTTCTTTACCTCCTTCTTTCTCCCTTTCTCCCTCTTCCTATTCTCTCTTTTCACTATCTCTTTACTTTTTGTTTTTTTTTACTTTTTTCTTCCTTTCTTTTCCTCTGCCATGTTTCCAAATTGACTTTAGGTCCAGTTTCTTTTAACTTTATTTTATCTTATTACAGTTTGAAAATCCTTGCGAGTAAATCTTAATTCGTAAGGTGAAATGATCATAACTATGATGTAATTTTAATTCGTATTGTATGATATATATATATATATATATATATATATATATATATATATATATATATATATATATATATATATATTCCAGGATCATTTTCCAACTTATTCAAGATTATCTTCACCTTCTCTGACATTCTAAGTCTCTGTCCTAGAGTAACAAGGTGCCTCACATTTCTAGTACGATTTCATTTTCAAGTCTTTTTTCACTGCTCATTGGACTGTCATAGCTGAACTCCTCTCTTACGTTCCAAACATCTTAGGGATTACGTTGGATCTTTTCTAATTGATTATCCCTCTTACTGTTGTGACCTGATCCAGTTTATTTTCTCGCTACTGTTCCCTCTTTTTAAAACTTATTCACTGTTCTCTTGATAGTTCTTGAATGAACTGTGAAGATGTAAGCCAGAGTATGAATGTTGGTAGCATTACTGAAGGCCTGAATGATCTTTCCCCTCTCACCATTGCTCAGTTGGGAAGACATAGTGGGGTTGATACAAGACGATTATAACTTGTCCTCTTTCTACCTGAAGAACTCAAAGGGTTTTTCCGTGATTCTTACGGAAAATGGTGCCAAGAGGGCTAAACGAATTATCTGAAAACCGGGAAGAAAAAAACTCAATTAGTAAAGGGTTTTTTTTTTTTTTTTAGATATTAAACATTTTGTGAGGGTGACAATTATGCAGTCACAAAATTTGGACAATTTTGGTGTTTCAGCATATATATATATATATAAAGTGCGGCACGACATCCGAATGCCTCAAGCCAGGATAGAAACCCAACCAATTTAGTGTCAGCCAGAGCTTCTACCACTGAGCTATCTTCACTTGTCAGAGCTACACAGCTAAATCTAGCATATTGTTTTTACGAATGTAAACAAATGCCAAACAGCCAAAGTGCTCCATTCATTTTACTGAAGAGCTTTGATATATATATATATATATATATATATATATATATATATATATATATATATATATATATATATATATATATATATATATATATATTAAAATGATACAAGTATTTAAGCAAATGCTCTGTTTTATAATAAACCGTATTAAAAGTATTATTTAATACTGTTTATTATAAAACATATATATATATATATAGTTTTAAGGTGTGCTATATTTATGGGATAAAGTACTCAATATCAGAGATAGAACGTATGTGAATCTACTGATACATACATACATATATATATATATATATATATATATATATATATATATATATATATATATATATAGCCTTAAACAATACGTACCAATAGGTACCTTTCGGCCAACAGTTTTTCAAATGTATTCTTTGGGGATTAGGAATTCAAATGAAGACACACACAATAAAATAAATGAGGATGGATAGGTGGAACCCGATTAAAAAAGAAATTACACAAAATTAAAACTGAACAGGGGCGGTGAAAATAATTAGTTCCACAAGCATATTCAATGGAAAAAGGACACTAACAAACCCTCCAACAGACGCAAGGAACGTAAAAAAATGTTCCTTTTGTCTACAAAGGCTCGGCTGTTGACACTTTATAAAAACAGCTTCCGAGACTCGAAGATGGTGTATTGAACGAACACTGTGTAAAACTGAAAACCGCGTGTCTTCGTATTCAGAGGCAAAAGCATGGCTGTCGAGCAAATGTTGACCGATTGCAGACTCATATATGAGTAGAAGAAGAATTCCCATCTGAGAGACTGGAAGAAACGATTCCTGTAAATTATTTGCGGTATTGCGGCCTCAATACGACCTAAAATAATCTAGAATCAGAAATGGCTTTCTTGATGCCATTTCCAATCGTCCAAAGTAGACAAATAAATACGAAATGACTGACTCACCTTCGACAGTCACGTGACTAACGGAAATTAAACCTGTTCTCTTGAAAAATCACCTGTTTGTGAAACATTCGAGAACAAATGACATTTGTGTCTTTGAAATATTTCTAGATGGTTTTCTCTTTACGTGACAGGTGAATGAGGGTATAATTTCTCCCGGTATAGAATCCAGACAATGACTCGTTTGCTTTAACAAAGAAAAAAAACCATTAAGACCTTTTAATAAGAAAGAGAAATATATTTTAATTAATAAAAGTCTTAATATAAGAATAAAGGGAAAAATGAAAGCATTTTTTTCATGTTTATCTCAAACTTTTTCCGTTTTTATTTTTAATTTATTTTTCTTGACGTAAACGAAAAAAGAAAGAAAATCAATAGAGAAAATCGTAAATAATCCAATGATAAAAATTTACTAAGCAAAGCTTAGATGTGGCACAAGGCAGCACCAATTGTGGATCGAACTCACTACTCAGAGGTAATTGTTCTAGCGCGGCATGGTTGTTAATGTTAACCATTACTCTACATCTTTCTTTGTAAATTTCATACTTTTGTTCTTTCTTTTTGTTCTATCTTTCTTTTTATCTTTCTTACTTCTTTTTTGCTCTTTCTTTTTCTTCCATCTTTCTTTCTTACTTTTTGTTCTTTCATTTTCTTCTGTTATACTTTCTTTCTTTCTTTCTTTCTGTCTTTCTTACTCTTTGTTCTTTCTTTTTTCTATCTTTCTTTCTTTCTTTCTGTCTTACTTACTCTTTGTTCTTTCTTTTCTTCTATCTTTCTTTCTTACTCTTTGTTCTTTCTTTCTTCTATCTTTCTTTCTTACTGTCTTACTTACTCTTTGTTCTTTCTTTTCTTCTATCTTTCTTTCTTCCTCTTTGTTCTTTCTTTCTTCTATCTTTCTTTCTTTCTTTCTGTCTTACTTACTCTTTGTTCTTTCTTTTCTTCTATCTTTCTTTCTTACTCTTTGTTCTTTCTTTCTTCTATCTTTCTTTCTTTCTGTCTTACTTACTCTTTGTTCTTTCTTTTCTTCTATCTTTCTTTCTTACTCTTTGTTCTTTCTTTTTTCTATCTTTCTTTCTTTCTTTCTGTCTTACTTACTCTTTGTTCTTACTTTTCTTCTATCTTTCTTTCTTACTCTTTGTTCTTTCTTTTTTCTATCTTCCTTTCTTTCTTTCTGTCTTACTTACTCTTTGTTCTTTCTTTTCTTCTATCTTTCTTTCTTACTCTTTGTTCTTTCTTTCTTCTATCTTTCTTTCTTTCTTTCTGTCTTAATTACTCTTTGTTCTTTCTTTTCTTCTATCTTTCTTTCTTACTCTTTGTTCTTTCTTTCTTCTATCTTTCTTTCTTTCTTTCTGTCTTACTTACTCTTTGTTCTTTCTTTTCTTCTATCTTTCTTTCTTACTCTTTGTTCTTTCTTTCTTCTATCTTTCTTTCTTTCTGTCTTACTTACTCTTTGTTCTTTCTTTTCTTCTATCTTTCTTTCTTACTCTTTGTTCTTTCTTTCTTCTATCTTTCTTTCTTTCTTTCTGTCTTACTTACTCTTTGTTCTTTCTTTTCTTCTATCTTTCTTTCTTACTCTTTGTTCTTTCTTTCTTCTATCTTTCTTTCTTTCTTTCTGTCTTACTTACTCTTTGTTCTTTCTTTTCTTCTATCTTTCTTTCTTACTCTTTGTTCTTTCTTTCTTCTATCTTTCTTTCTTTCTGTCTTACTTACTCTTTGTTCTTTCTTTTCTTCTATCTTTCTTTCTTACTCTTTGTACTTTCTTTCTTCTATCTTTCTTTCTTTCTTTCTGTCTTACTT
Organism: Acanthosepion esculentum; assembly: GCA_964036315.1. Lineage (NCBI taxonomy): Eukaryota > Metazoa > Mollusca > Cephalopoda > Sepiida > Sepiidae > Acanthosepion > Acanthosepion esculentum. Next base: position 65,921,071 of record OZ038516.1, read on the forward strand.
ACTCTTTGTTCTTACTTTTCTTCTATCTTTCTTTCTTACTCTTTGTTCTTTCTTTTTTCTATCTTTCTTTCTTTCTCTCTTACTTACTCTTTGTTCTTTCTTTTCTTCTATCTTTCTTTCTTACTCTTTGTTCTTTCTTTCTTCTATCTTTCTTTCTTTCTTTCTGTCTTACTTACACTTTGTTCTTTCTTTTCTTCTATCTTTCTTTCTTACTATTTGTTCTTTCTTTTTTCTATCTTTCTTTCTTTCTTTCTGTCTTACTTACTCTTTGTTCTTTCTTTTCTTCTATCTTTCTTTCTTACTCTTTGTTCTTTCTTTCTTCTATCTTTCTTTCTTTCTGTCTTACTTACTCTTTGTTCTTTCTTTTCTTCTATCTTTCTTTGTTCCTCTTTGTTCTTTCTTTTTTCTATCTTTCTTTCTTTCTTTCTGTCTTACTTACTCTTTGTTCTTTCTTTTCTTCTATCTTTCTTTCTTACTCTTTGTTCTTTCTATTTTCTATCTTTCTTTCTTTCTTTCTGTCTTACTTACTCTTTGTTCTTTCTTTTCTTCTATCTTTCTTTCTTACTCTTTGTTCATTCTTTCTTCTATCTTTCTTTCTTTCTTTCTGTCTTACTCTTTGTTCTTTCTTTTCTTCTATCTTTCTTTCTTACTCTTTGTTCTTTCTTTCTTCTATCTTTCTTTCTTTCTTTCTGTCTTACTTACTCTTTGTTCTTTCTTTTCTTCTATCTTTCTTTCTTACTCTTTGTTCTTTCTTTCTTCTATCTTTATTTCTTTCTTTCTGTCTTACTTACTATTTGTTCTTTCTTTTCTTCTATCTTTCTTTCTTACTCTTTGTTCTTTCTTTCTTCTATCTTTCTTTCTTTCTGTCTTACTTACACTTTGTTCTTTCTTTTCTTCTATCTTTCTTTCTTACTCTTTGTTCTTTCTTTTTTCTATCTTTCTTTCTTTCTTTCTGTCCTACTTACTCTTTGTTCTTTCTTTTCTTCTATCTTTCTTTCTTACTCTTTGTTCTTTCTTTCTTCTATCTTTCTTTCTTTCTGTCTTACTTACTCTTTGTTCTTTCTTTTCTTCTATCTTTCTTTCTTCCTCTTTGTTCTTTCTTTTTTCTATCTTTCTTTCTTTCTTTCTGTTTTACTTACTCTTTGTTCTTTCTTTTCTTCTATCTTTCTTTCTTACTCTTTGTACTTTCTTTCTTCTATCTTTCTTTCTTTCTTTCTTTCTGTCTTACTTACTCTTTGTTCTTACTTTTCTTCTATCTTTCTTTCTTACTCTTTGTTCTTTCTTTCTTCTATCTTTCTTTCTTTCTTTCTCTCTTACTTACTCTTTGTTCTTTCTTTTCTTCTATCTTTCTTTCTTACTATTTGTTCTTTCTTTCTTCTATCTTTCTTTCTTTCTTTCTGTCTTACTTACTCTTTGTTCTTTCTTTTCTTCTATCTTTCTTTCTTACTCTTTGTTCTTTCTTTTTTCTATCTTTCTTTCTTTCTTTCTGTCTTACTTACTCTTTGTTCTTTCTTTTCTTCTATCTTTCTTTCTTACTCTTTGTTCTTTCTTTCTTCTATCTTTCTTTCTTTCTTTCTGTCTTACTTACACTTTGTTCTTTCTTTTCTTCTATCTTTCTTTCTTACTATTTGTTCTTTCTTTTTTCTATCTTTCTTTCTTTCTTTCTGTCTTACTTACTCTTTGTTCTTTCTTTTCTTCTATCTTTCTTTCTTACTCTTTGTTCTTTCTTTCTTCTATCTTTCTTTCTTTCTGTCTTACTTACTCTTTGTTCTTTCTTTTCTTCTATCTTTCTTTCTTCCTCTTTGTTCTTTCTTTTTTCTATCTTTGTTTCTTTCTTTCTGTCTTACTTACTCTTTGTTCTTTCTTTTCTTCTATCTTTCTTTCTTACTATTTGTTCATTCTTTCTTCTATCTTTCTTTCTTTCTTTCTGTCTTACTCTTTGTTCTTTCTTTTCTTCTATCTTTCTTTCTTACTCTTTGTTCATTCTTTCTTCTATCTTTCTTTCTTTCTTTCTGTCTTACTTACTCTTTGTTCTTTCTTTTCTTCTATCTTTCTTTCTTACTCTTTGTTCTTTCTTTCTTCTATCTTTCTTTCTTTCTTTCTGTCTTACTTACTATTTGTTCTTTCTTTTCTTCTATCTTTCTTTCTTACTCTTTGTTCTTTCTTTCTTCTATCTTTCTTTCTTTCTTTCTGTCTTACTTACACTTTGTTCTTTCTTTTCTTCTATCTTTCTTTCTTACTCTTTGTTCTTTCTTTTTTCTATCTTTCTTTCTTTCTTTCTGTCTTACTTACTCTTTGTTCTTTCTTTTCTTCTATCTTTCTTTCTTACTCTTTGTTCTTTCTTTCTTCTATCTTTCTTTCTTTCTGTCTTACTTACTCTTTGTTCTTTCTTTTATTCTATCTTTCTTTCTTACTCTTTGTTCTTTCTTTCTTCTATCTTTCTTTCTTTCTGTCTTACTTACTCTTTGTTCTTTCTTTTCTTCTATCTTTCTTTCTTCCTCTTTGTTCTTTCTTTTTTCTATCTTTCTTTCTTTCTTTCTGTCTTACTTACTCTTTTTTCTTTCTTTTCTTCTATCTTTCTTTCTTCTATCTTTCTTTCTTTCTTTCTGTCTTACTTACTCTTTGTTCTTTCTTTTCTTCTATCTTTCTTTCTTACTCTTTGTTCTTTCTTTCTTCTATCTTTATTTCTTTCTGTCTTACTTACTCTTTGTTCTTTCTTTTCTTCTATCTGTCTTTCTTCCTCTTTGTTCTTTCTTTTTTCTATCTTTCTTTCTTTCTTTCTGTCTTACTTACTCTTTGTTCTTTCTTTTCTTCTATCTTTCTTTCTTACTCTTTGTTCTTTCTATTTTCTATCTTTCTTTCTTTCTTTCTGTCTTACTTACTCTTTGTTCTTTCTTTTCTTCTATCTTTCTTTCTTACTCTTTGTTCATTCTTTCTTCTATCTTTCTTTCTTTCTTTCTGTCTTACTTACTCTTTGTTCTTTCTTTTCTTCTATCTTTCTTTCTTACTCTTTGTTCTTTCTTTCTTCTATCTTTCTTTCTTTCTTTCTGTCTTACTTACACTTTGTTCTTTCTTTTCTTCTATCTTTCTTTCTTACTCTTTGTTCTTTCTTTCTTCTATCTTTCTTTCTTTCTTTCTGTCTTACTTACACTTTGTTCTTTCTTTTCTTCTATCTTTCTTTCTTACTCTTTGTTCTTTCTTTTTTCTATCTTTCTTTCTTTCTTTCTGTCTTACTTACTCTTTGTTCTTTCTTTTCTTCTATCTTTCTTTCTTACTCTTTGTTCTTTCTTTCTTCTATCTTTCTTTCTTTCTTTCTGTCTTACTTACTCTTTGTTCTTTCTTTTCTTCTATCTTTCTTTCTTTCTTTCTGTCTTACTTACTCTTTGTTCTTTCTTTTCTTCTATCTTTCTTTCTTCCTCTTTGTTCTTTCTTTCTTCTATCTTTCTTTCTTTCTTTCTGTCTTACTTACTCTTTGTTCTTTCTTTTCTTCTATCTTTCTTTCTTACTCTTTGTTCTTTCTTTCTTCTATCTTTCTTTCTTTCTGTCTTACTTACTCTTTGTTCTTTCTTTTCTTCTATCTTTCTTTCTTACTCTTTGTTCTTTCTTTCTTCTATCTTTCTTTCTTTCTTTCTGTCTTACTTACTCTTTGTTCTTTCTTTTCTTCTATCTTTCTTTCTTACTCTTTGTTCTTTCTTTTTTCTATCTTTCTTTCTTTCTTTCTGTCTTACTTACTCTTTGTTCTTTCTTTTCTTCTATCTTTCTTTCTTACTCTTTGTTCTTTCTTTCTTCTATCTTTCTTTCTTTCTTTCTGTCTTACTTACACTTTGTTCTTTCTTTCCTTCTATCTTTCTTTCTTCCTCTTTGTTCTTTCTTTCTTCTATCTTTCTTTCTTTCTTTCTGTCTTACTTACTCTTTGTTCTTTCTTTTTTCTATCTTTCTTCCTTCAAACTCTTTGTTCTTTCTTTTTCTTCTATCTTTCTTTCTTACTTTTTATTCTTTCTTTTTCTTTTATCTTTCTTTCTTACTTACACTTTGTTCTTTCTTCTTGTTCTTTCTTTCTTTCTTACTTTTGCTCTTTCTTTTTCTTCTGTCGTTCTTTCTTACTCTTTGTTCTTTCTTTTTCTTCCATCTTTCTTTCTTTCTTACTTCTTGTTCTTTCATTTTCTTCTGTTATTCTTTGTAACTTTCTTTCTTTCTATCATTCTTACTCTTTGTTCATTCTTTTCTTCTATCTTTCTTTCTTTCTTTCTTTCTGTCTTTCTTACTCTTTGTCCTTTCTTTTCTTCTATCTTTCTTTCTTACTCTTTGTTCTTTCTTTTCTTATTTCTTTCTTTCTTTCTTTCTGTCTTACTTACTCTTTGTCCTTTCTTTTCTTCTATCTTTCTTTCTTTCTTTCTGTCTTTCTTACTCTTTGTTCTTTCTTTTTTCTATCTTTCCTTCTGTCTTTATTTCTTCTTTACATTTCGTTCTTTCTTTCTTTCTTTTTCTTCTATTTGACTCATTTTTCTTCTTTCTTTCTTTTTCTTCTATTTGACTCATTTTTGTTCTTTCTTTCTTTTTCTTCTTTTTGACTCATTTATGTTCTTTCTTTCTTTTTCTCTTTCTTTCTAGGTAATATTTATGTTTTCTTTTTCGCATTACTACCAGACAGGATCTTTGATACACAGGGTGTCCATAAAGTTCGTGCGCGCTTTGAAAAATTTATAACCTTATTTGTATTTGCGATAGAAATAATTTGTAAAAAGGATTAGAAAGAAGTAAATCTCTATTTTTTAAGGTTTTATTGAAATTTTCTTTAAATTTCCACATCTCCTCCATTAGCAATACAAAGGGTAATACGATTTTGCAGTTGACGGAAAACATTTGCCAACTGATTTACAGTAATGCCTGAAATCACATTAGTTATTTTAGCTATACTTAAAACTAGGTACATTAAACTTTATAACATTTTTTACAGATTATTTCTATCGCAAATACAAATAAAGTTATAAATTTTTTAAAGCGCACACGAACTTTATGGACACCCTGTATATATCTTTATTCCGCTTCTGTGACACAATCAAATCGTAATAGTCCATTATTTATCTGAGATGATGGAGGGGGCGTAACGCACACGCGAATGAAGGAAAATGCAAAATTATATCATTTTTGGTTTTCAATATTTGTATTATATTATTTATTCATCCAAACTTGTGACATGTTAA
>OZ038516.1:65928774-65938774 GCA_964036315.1 Acanthosepion esculentum
AAAACCTTTTTTTCCCTTCGTGATTGATTTGGCTGTTGTTAAATCAAGAGTTCGAAGGTTTTTCAACACGAGTATAGTTACCTATATTCATATATATATATATATATATATATATATATATATATATATATATATATATATATATATATATATATATATATATATATATATATAAAGTCAAAGAAAGGAAATAAACGGGCAACTTGTTATGATAAATCCGAAATATATGTATGCGAATTCCCAAGACTCACAGCCATGCAATTGTGTGTGTGTGTGTAATTAGTAATAAAATGAGACAAAATCTTGGTGTAAGATCTTCAGTCCTATTAAAGCAAATTTGCGGCAGGAAGTTTTTGCCTTATTATCTGCATATGCAATTCATTCTCGATTTTAGTTTTTAGTTTTTTACAACGAAAAGTTAGAAGTAAGACGGATGTGGCATCGAGCGCGTCGAAGATTTAAATCCAATTAGCCATTATTTTGAATTATTATCTGAAATCTCATTGAAGAATTTACCGAAGACTTTAAGGCTTCTAAGAATTGATTCCATTTTACACGTCTTTCTTTTTCTGTTTTGTAGTTTTTCAATTTCGGCGTATCATTAACAAGTGGATTCTACTTTCACAGATATTTTTAACTTACTTCGGCAATACCATCTTATCTATTATTATTATTATTATTATTAATATCATCATCATCATCATCATCATCATCATCATCAACGGCAGCTTGTCCATTATTATTATTATTATCAACGCCATCTTGTTTATTATTATTATTATTATTATTATTATTATTTTTATCAACGCCATCTTGTCTATTATTGTTATTATTATTATTATCAACGCCATATTGTCTATTATTATTATTATTATTATTATTATTATTATTATTATTATCAACGCCATCTTGTCTATTATTGTTATTATCAACGCCATCTTGAGATTTCATACTTGAAATAATTTTTTTTCTTATGAAAAATATTATAGCCGATATTCTTAATAAACCAGCACTCTCCTCAGTATCCGAGCTGATTTTAGCAAAATCTAGACTCTGGATGGTCAGTTTTCTCCAGGTTTCCATTTTTGTTGTGCTTTTATAATGTAATAAACGAAGCTTCGGTAATATTTAAAGTAAACCTATGAAATCTGTAATAATAATAATAATAAAATGACCCTGGCAAGAGAGAAGCTACTCAAACAAATCATTATTTAATGACAGAAAATAGGCAAGCAGTTCTACTCTGTCAAAACATATATGACAACTCAAAAAGACAAGAGCCAAAACACACCACAGAGAATAAGAAAACGTAACATGGCGAATAAGAAAAACAGCATCTGGTTTTATAAGACCACAAAATGATGTCTCGCTATTGCCTCGTGGAGAAAACAGCGGTAATTAAATTCCCAGAACAAAGAAAACTTTAAAGCAAAAGATCTAAATACAGACATGAGTTTAAATTCATTCCACGCCACATACGACCTTTTTAGGACTAAAAAAAAGACTAAATTAAAATTCTAAAAGATATAAAGAAAGATAGAAGAAAAAGAAAGAACAAAGAATTTAAAGAAAGAAACTTCATTCATAATACCAAAACAGAATCATGCTGACAAAATGGCTCCTCTTTCATTTAAAAGAGGTTAAAAAGTTACTATATAGTAATATAACCACGTTTTCATCTTGGCAAAATAAACAAAACGGGCCTCCAATCCTACAGCTCTTTGTTTTTCTTCATATGCCCCCGTTCAGTGACTCGGTGGGAAGATATAATATCCTTTATTTGGCATATATACCTTGATAGATTTGTGCTATTCTTATACTTCGCCAAATTATATGTTCTATGGGTATATAGAATCGTGTAAAGTATTTAACCGAAACGCCATTAAGTCGAGCAATATGGAAAGAATAATAAAAACGTATAATAGAAATATACTAAATATGCAACCAAAGAAATAATCACAATAAATGCAACTGTAAAAAAATGATCATTGTCCTCTCAATGGTAACTGTCAGGCAACTGATCTGCTATATTGTGCAGTCGAAAAATCAAAAACAAACAGTGATCATCATTTGCGAATTTTAAATGTATAATGGCAACAATTTACCCATCACAAATTATTATATATATATATATATATATATATATATATATATATATATATATATATATATATATATATATATAAATATAGGTAACTATACTCGTGTCGAAAAACCTTCGAACTCTTGATTTAACAACAGCCAAATCAATCACGAAGGAAAAGAAGGTTTTAAAAAAAGAAAGAGCCAGGAACATGAAAGTCTGTCGAAAATAATCGCACAGATACAGGTTCAAGGCCCAAAGAAAAAACCCCGATACGAGTAAACAACTAACTAAAGAGCTCAATACAAGCGTAGAGCAAACCTAGTCAAACCTAATGAGCCAGACACACCTACCAAGGTTTCACTTAGGCCAGCCGACCCTGACGATCTGCCTAAGTGAAACCTTGGTAGGTGTGTCTGGCTCATTAGGTTTGACTATATGTATATATATATATATATTATGAAATGGACAAAGTCTGACAATTATTTTAAGACATTTTTATGTTTATACATTCTTTTTATCGACACAAATATTTAAGTAAATGCTCTGTTTATAATAAACAGTATTAATAACATTTATAAAACATCATTTGTTTACATTTGGATACGCTTTGAGCAGATATGAATGTACGAGAGAAAATCATGGAAGATTGAAGTTTAAAAGCAGTAAAATCGACCTTGCTAATCGATTGATCCTCCGTGGCCCAATCGGCTTAAGGCACGTCAGACTATATGACGCTTCCGTATAGGATACAGGATCGATTCCTGTCGGAGGACGCATATTTTCTATGAAAATTTCTCGGACATTCAGGCCGGTAAATGCTATAAACACTGTTTATTATAAAACAAAACATTTACTTAAATATTTGTATCTATAAAAAGAATGCATAAACATAAAAATGTCATATATATATATATATATATATATATATATATATATATATATATATATATATATATATATATATATATAATGTCCTGAGTATGACGATAAACTACATCCGGCAGCAAGTTTTCTCATCGGAAGATTGGAGGATTTGAGGAGCGTGGAACCACATTTTAATTGCTGTTGTTCCCATGTTCGCCCTGACCCGGGCTGGTAGCACCTATTAGCGTCCCAACTATGGGCAAATAGTGCCTACCAGGTTTGCCCAAACTCTTTAATGTTATAGAACACGACTGGTCTAGGAGATGGAAAATTCTTACACGTAAAGCCTGAGGCCTATTGTCTGCTACGTCTGTGGCATTTATTTGCACCGATTGAGTGTATCAATAGTTCCGAAAAGTGTGGGTGGTTCTGTACAAGCCTTCACCATATTACATCAAATCATTTGTGTGAGTTTTCTGGTGGTTTACCTTGATTCGTTCATTCTTATCTCTCACAGTCTTCACTCTTGCTCCATATGCGGCCTCCTTTGTAAAACACTAGCCGGTCTTAAGTGCCACTTAAGATTATCGCACAAAATTTCATAACTGAATCAATTAAGCTGTCAGATCCTCATACGTCGAAATTGATGGAAGAGTTCATTATTATTATCATTTTATATATATATATATATATATATATATATATATATATATATATATATATATATATGGATGAATAGCCCTTTCACTACAGAATTAATAATTATCGCAATCGAATTAAGTCGACTCCCCATGAAAGATTATTACCTGTAGAACAACATTTCCGCCTAGAAAAACACGATTTCAAAACCCATGCCAAATTCACTATAATTGAGAGAATAGAAAAGTCCAGAGCAGATAACATGAGAAAGATTTTAGAGTTCCATGAAAATAAGTGGATACGACGTTTAAAAACGCACTATCCAGACGGGCTTAATCACAAATTTAACAATATAGATAGTATTAATATATAACCCTAGAAATCAGGACCTACCAACATTTCTCACCCACACAAGACAGACATGCTTGCAGAGGTATTGAGGCCTCACACTTATACACACACCCACACGAATATACACACTTACACACATACTCACTCACTCCCTAAGAACCAATTAACACACACACACACACTTAACAGAGACACATCCCGTTTCCAGCAACCAATAAATCTGTCAAACTGACCAAGGGAATTCAGAGCAGCATGAATCCATCCAGCTCTTATCTCAAATAACAACTTAAAAGAGACTGTTTGACCCACACAAAGACTGACCAAAATTCATGTTAAAAAAATTAAAAAATAAAAAACAAATGAAAACTACAAACAAAAGTTCAGTTTTTCCATCAAGACATTCATTTCTGTAGTTCACTGCTACCAGCAAGGAGAATCTCCTGATGATGGCCATGTTGGCTGAAGCTAGTCGAGGAATCTAAATGAAATAATAAAAACGAAAGAATATTAATATACAACGCAGTGTGTCTGAAGATTTTAATTTTTAATATTTTTTATTGTTCAATATATATATATATATATATATATATATATATATATATATATATATATATATATATATATTAAAGGGAAACAAGAAGCCGCAAACGTTTTCTGATATTTAACTATTGTCATTTTTGTGTGGTAATCTTCCAAATTCTTCTTGGACTGATCGAAAAAATCTTTTTTTTACCACCATTTCAAGAAGAATTTGAATGTATATATATATAAGAGCAGATGATAGAATTTCCCAAAATTTGACCAAAAGACAAAAACTGGCTTCTATCATTTTTAGACTTTCTCTAATGTATCTGCTTTGACCAAGTATTCTACTTATAGTATCACGTTACATCTTCTGAACGAGAATCCATACTATTGTCCTACCGTGTATGTATGTATGTATGTATGTATGTATATACAGGGTGTCCTCTCAAAAATTGACATCATTTAAAATCTAAATATCTGAGTAACTACGTGCCCCCGAGAAACGAAATTAAATAGACTTCATGTTAAACAATAAAATATCAAAATTCCAACAAGAGATTCAAAGGGATGTCGATTTTATAACTGATTTCACAAAGCTTCCGAAATGTTCAATATGCACACCACCTGTGTCACGACACACGTCAAATCGGTAGGCCAGCTCCTGCTAAACACGTTGTAGCATGTCTTGCGTAACATTCTCCAGCGCCTCAGTGATTCTCTGCCTAAGTTCCACCTGGCTTGTAGGAAGAGAGGGGCTATAGACCTGTCTTTTCACATAGTCCCATAGAAAAAATTCACAAGTTGTCATGTCAGGTAAACGTGGTGGCCAGAGCAACAACACATTGTCATTATCACTGGAACAGCCGATCTATCTTCCTGGCAGATTCTCATTGGCATAAGTCGGCACAGACAACTTAATTTTACACATTTTGTTATAATTTGAGATCATTTGAGCGGGAACTGGCTATGTTATTAGACTGCAAATTGATGATTATTTTTGGCGGGGACACCTTATATATATATATATATATATATATATATATATATATATATATATATATATATATATATTATGAATTAATTGATTTAAAATATGTTTTCTTTTCGCTACACAGTGATAACCATGTTTCAAAAATGGAAGCTAAAACCTTCAAATTTTGTTATTAAATTAAAGACATATATATATATATATATATATATATATATATATATATATATATATATATATATATATCGTTATGTCATTCGCAGACAGTACTATTTTGCTGTATCACAGCTCCTCAGTGCGACTAAACGTCCGAATACTTCAAGCCCGGATCGAAAGCCAACCGATCAGTCAGAGTTTCTACCACTGAGCTATCTTCATTCGACAGAGAGAAACAGCTAAATCTAGCGTATTGTTGTTTTTACGAATGTAAACAAATGCCAATCTGCCGGAGTGCTCCAATTCATTTTACTGAAGAGCTTTGCATTAACGCAGTTGGCTGTTGTTTATAGAATTAGCTTATCACGCAACAGTGCTCAATTGAAATATATTTTCAAAAGCTAAATTATGTCATTCGCAGGCAGTACTGTTTCGCTCTATCACAGCTCCTCAGTGTGACTAGACAACCGAATACTACAACCCCGGATCGAAATCCAACCGATCAGTCAAAGTTTCTACCACTGAGCTATCTATCTATTTATCTATATATATATATAACCACTATAATCTCTTCCTTATATATATATATATATATATATATATATATATATATATATATATATATATATATATATAAACAGTTGACGTCATGCAAAGGTAAAAGGGCCGCAAGAAAAGTCTGTCGATGGATGATGACAGTAAACTGTGGAGTTTTTGTATCCACGTCTACCTCTCTCAAGCTGGCCTGACCAGCCATATGCATAATCATACACTAAGACTTCCAACTGACTAAACGCAACCAATTTCTACCAATTTATCTTGCCTAATTGTAATAAAGTATGTAGAAATCGGTTCATATTATTTAAACATGTGAAATCTCACAATATCCATGGATAATCCAATAATCAAAAGAAGAGACCAACCGAATTCCAAATATTTGTTTTGTGTTGTTCTTGCCGACTGCGACATTACCTTGGGGGTTAACAACATTTTTCATATTGACGAGCGAGCGCAGGGCGAATTTCCTCCAAACTTTTATGAACATGTTCCAGCTGTTAAATGCATAAATGTTTATTTAGCGTTTCATTTCGATTTAAGAACAGAACAAATCCTCTACGATCGCACCCCACACGCACAAGATTCCTGGACGTCAACTTTTGAGGTCGGTGTGGAGATAGATCCTTTTCAAAATATTGGCTTTTGCGTTAAACATTTTTGTGCAATCTTCTCCTATGTGTCGTGCCGCTTCAGGACGTTGGCGATTATCGCTCTCCACAATTTCCTGTCCTTTGTAACTGTTAATAAATTTCGTCTTTCCTTTATCTCTCCTAAGCCTTGACTTTTCTTTATCTCCCCTAAACCTTTCTTTTCTTGTCTTTTCTTTCTCATTCTCAGTATCCTCCTGTAGAACAACATTTCTATTGCTTCAAGTCACTTCTTAACTGCCCCATATGATTGGTCGCTAAGAGGGTACTATCGTCATTACAGTTAGCCCCCAACCAATTAAATTGCTAATTGCTAATGCTAATTTATGCCTGTGGGGGTGCGTGTTTGTGAGTGCAGTGTGTGTATGCGCTAGTGTACCTGTGTGATTGTGTACGTGTGCGTTTGCGTCTGCGTCTGCGTGTGAGCGTATGTGTGCAGTGTGTGTGTACACATTTATGTATCTGTGTGTGAGTATCGCTGCGCGTGTGTGTGTGTGTGTGTGTATTCGTGTGCGTATGTACGTGTGTGCGTGTGTGTGTATGCGTGCGTTTGCGTGTGTAGTGTGTGTGTGTACGCGTTTGTGCATCTGTGTGTTTGTGAGTCTGTGCGTGTGCGCGTATTTGTGTGCGCGTGTGTGTATGTATGCGTGGGTACGTATTTGTGCGCTCACGTGCGTTTAAACGCGTGTGTTCGCGCACACATTTGTGAGTGTGCGTATGTTTGCGTATGCGTGTGCGTATGTGTATTTCTAGTGTTCGCGTGTGTGCTTTGATTGCGTTGCCTGGGTGTGTGTATGTTTATGTGTGTGTGTGTTTTAGTTTTCGTGTGTGTGCTTTGTATGCGTGGGTATCTGTATGTTTATCTATTTATTTGTGCGTATTTGCTTGTGTGTGTGTGTGTATGTGTGTGTGTGTGTGTGTGTGTGTGTGTGTGTGTGTGTGTGTGTGTGTGTGTGTGTGTGTGTGTGTATGTGTGTGCAGCACTTCGCAACTTGATGCGTACTTATAAGGACTTTCTTTATTTTTGTGAAAATTTTCTTTGTATAATGTTCTATCGATCTGGTGCCAAGTGCGTTTAAGCAAGGAAAAGAGATTATGTTGAAAATTAAAATGTGAGGGGGAAGGAATAAAAGATGTCTCCACCCACTTATGCTATCCACCTTCTACGTACAAATCAAGCCACTCCACTTGAGAATTTTAAATGTTTTTTCTCATTTTAAATGATTTTTCCCCTCTTTTAAATGTTTTTGATTTGATTGTTTTCACTAAAAAAGAACGTATTTAAAAGGGACAAATGTAGTTAGCAATTCAAAATTACAAAATAAAGAAAATAAAACAGAAGAGAAAGTTTTTTTATTTCTTTTTTTTAATCGATATCACCCCATGAAAGGCAATAAAGCCACTAAGACACAAGTGGTTACAGGGTTTGGAAGAATTAAGAACAGAAACATTAATAATGAGCGGGAAGAGGAAAGAGTAATCAGAAGGACAGTAAATAGCGATTTACACTGCAATAAAAAAAAAGTTGCTTTGATTTCATGAAAATTGATTCAATGTCTTTCAAATGGTAGTTTGAATTCGACCTGCCCTTTCGTAAGGAATATGCACACTCCAGATTTTGTAGATGGTGTTCTGCGATTGCAGGACCTGATGTGACACGCTACACCTAAGCAAAGGATCTAAGCTATTTTTCCTAATGAGCGCCGGGACATATTGAGCAATTCCTTTCTCAAGAAGTTAAATGGCTTTACTTATCTAATCGGCTTCCCACTGGTATTTCAATAAATAATGGGTTAAAAATAGTTTCCAATATACGTACTCCATCGTTATAAATACATTTCAACATAGCTCGGGAAGAAAACGTAATACATGAATTAGTCAAAAATTATCTTTGCCTGACATTGGTGCGAGATTTGGCAAGCAAATCTCGCACCAGTCTCGCCAATCAACGCCAATACAATACAGGTCATTTTCTGGACCCCAAAATTTGGACTATTTTTTCTTTTGTTGCTGTTTTTGTTTTGAATTTTGTTTTGTATTCTATTTTCTTCTTTTTGTTTCTTTATTTACATTTTAAATGTCTCTAATCACTTTAAAAGCGTTTTTATAATCATATATATATATATATATATATATATATATATATATATATATATATATATATATATATATATATATATACTGGGTGTCCATAAAGTTTGTGTGCACGTTAAAAAAATTTAAACTTTATTTGTATTTGCGATAGAAATAATCTGTAAAAAATGTTATAAAGTTTAATGTACTTAGTTTTAAGTATAGCTAAAATAACTAATGTGATTCCAGGCATTACTGTAAATCAGTTGGCAAATGTTTTCCGTGAACTGCAAAATCGTATTACCCTTTGTATTGCTAATGATGGGGGACATGTGGAAACTTAAATAAAATTTCAATAAAACCTTAAAAAATATAAATTTACTTCTTTCTAATCCTTTTCACAAATTATTTCTATCACAAATACAAATAAAGTTATAAATTTTTTAATGTGCACACGAACTTTATGCACACCATATATATACATATATATATATATATAGATAGATAGATAGATAGATAGATAGATAGATAGATAGATAGATAGATAGATAGATAGATAGATATAGATATATACCGGATATAACAGTAAAATTGTCCAATTCTAAGATTAAGCTTTGAACCGTTGTATCTTAGAAATGATTAAATATATCATACTGGAATTCTCCGAGGTATTTATGAAACTATTCGACTCTACTTTGAACAGTAAGAATGTATTTAGCTCTAATTTGAAATTATGATCCCTCTTGCTGCTGTGCCCTCCTGAACCAGTTTTCTTCTCTACTGTCCCTCTTTTTGAAACTTATTCACGTTCTCTTGATGGTTGTTGAATGGACTTTGAAGATGGACACTAGAATATGAATGTTGGTACCATTACTGAAGACCTGAATGATCCTTTTCCTCTCACCATTGCTCAGTTGGGAAGACATAGTGGGGCTAACACAAAACGACTTTAAACTGTTCTCTTTCTAGCTGAATAACTCAAAGGGTTTTTCAGAAATTCTTACGAGAAATGGTGTCAAGACGGCTAAACAACTTATCTGAAAACATGGAAAAAAGACACTCAATTAGTTAACCATCCTGTGGGGTCGGACAATTATCCCATGCTGTTACACG
>OZ038516.1:65943774-65978774 GCA_964036315.1 Acanthosepion esculentum
TTCACATTTATATATATATATATATATATATATATATATATATATATATATATATATGTGAAGAAATATAGTCTTAAAGTGTGCTATATTTACGGGATAAAGTGCTCAATATCAGAGATAGAGCGTGTGTAAATATAAAAGTGAACATAGAAGTCAATACCTAGAGGCGACAGCTGTTATTTTTCTCAGCCGAGAAAAATAACAAAACTCATGGCCTGATGATTGCGTCTAGCATGAAACAGCCTGTCACCTCTAAGTGTTGACTTCTATGCTCACTTTTATATTTACACACGCTCTATCTCTGATATTGAGCACTTTATTCCATAAATATAGCACATTTTAAGACTATATTTCTTCATATATATATATATATATATATATATATATATATATATATATATATATATATATATTACATGAATCATTCATACAAAAAACAGATATTGCAGTTAATGATATAAATGGCGAGAATACATCTTCGCAAACAAATTTAATAAATGATATTAACCTCGAACCTGTAGATGAATGATCCCTGTTTATAAATTCCAGTTGCATAAGGTCTTTTTTTATTTTTACAAGCTTTAATCGGTGCATACAGACATCATCAGGTATGAAAATATATTTGTTTTTTACATCCAGGTATTAACAGGACAACGAAAGAATAGATGTAATCCGAAATATGTTTTTAGAAATGTATTATTGTTAATTGTAAGAAATTTTGGGGCGTGCGGTCGCAACGCTGAGGTTGAATTTTAAGATTATGAGTTTTTGTACTAATATGGTAATAAAAATTGTTTCGTTGTCCTGTTATTATCTGGATGTAAAAAACAAAAATATTTTCATACCTGATGATGTCTGTATGCACAGATGGAAGCTTGTAAAAAAAATTTAAAAAGACCTTATGCATCTGGAATTTATAAACAAGGATCATAACATTCATCTACAGGTTCGGGGTTAATGTCATTTATTAAATTTGTTTGCGAAGATGTATTCTCGCCATTTATATCATCAACTTCAATATTTGTTTTTTGTATGAATGACTCATGTAATGTAAATTGATCTGCACCACATACTTGATATAAATGTATATATATATATATATATATATATATATATATATATATATATATATATATATATATATTGTGTATATTTCGGCAGCAGTTTTTCATTAATACATCTTTCATTAAATAATGTAAACAGGTTTTGTCTATTTATTTTAAGTAAATTCTTTAAGAAAAAATTTTATTTCCTTTAAGAAAACACGATATTGATACATGTTTAAATCCAAGGTGCGACGAGATTTTCGCTTCTGCGTCTCGTATATACGAGTTTGTCGTTACTTTGAGCTTACTCAAACAGAAAGGGCGGACTATTATTGTAGTTTCGTCTGTGCGTTGTTTGATTTATTGAAATTGTCATCTTTGATAATGGCTTATGTAAGCCAAAAGCTTAGATTGGATTTAACCATGTATCAATATGGTGATTTCCTTTCGTCTTTCAACGATAATGTGATTAAGCTTATCAGAAAATATGAAAGGAACTTACTTAAAATAAATAGACAAAACCTGTTTATATTATTTAATGAAACATGTATTAATGAATAATATATATATATATATATATATATATATATATATATTATTATTATTATTATTATTATTATTATTATTAATGCAGGTTTCGTTAAATAATATAGACAAGTTTTTTCGATTTATTTTAAGTAAATTCCTTTCATATTGTCGAATAAGTTTTTTAGCATTATCACTGAAACACGAAAGAAAATCACTATGTTGATACATGTTTTTATTGTTAATCCTGTATAAGCTTCCGGCTTATATAAGCCATCATCAGAGATTACAAGTACATTACAATAAATTAAATAATAACTTAAATAACAAAGATGGTAATTTTTGTTTTAGATTGGTTATGCGGGCATTGCAACAATGATAGTTTGTTTTGTTTGCATGGAAGATTGCTATGCAATGATAAAATCGTGCATATGAAACGCAGGAAGCAAATATCGCATGCCAGCTACTTTCCATACTTAACACTTTTCTTCATTTTCACTTTCACGTGGTCATGTGTGACGTCATGAACCGCTATCTAAAACAAAAATTACCATCTTTGTTATTTAATTTATTATTTAATTTATTGTAATGTACTTGTAATCTCTGATGATGGCTTATGTAAGCCAAAAGCTTAGACAGGATTAACAATAAAAACATGTATCAACATAGTGATATTCTTTCGTGTTTCAGTGATAGTACTAAAAAGCTTATTCGACAATATGAAAGGAATTTACTTAAATTAAATACACAAAACGTGTCTATATTATTTAACAAAACATGCATTAATGGAAAAATGCTGCCTAAATACACACAGAAAATATATATATATATATATATATATATATATATATATATATATATATATCTTATAGTAATTCGTCGAGCCTAGAAGAATCAGCAGCAGAATGCAGAAAGCACTGGACGGCCGTTTCGTCCTATATTTGGGACTCATCAGCAGTGCGTATCCACTACTGAGAATCGAAAACGGTCCGGGTTCGATTCTCGGTAGTGGATGCGCACTGCTGATGAGTCCCAAATATAGGACGAAACGGCCGTCCAGTGCTTTCTGCATTCTGCTGCTGATTCTTCTAGGCTCGACGAATTACTATAAGATTAGCCTAAATCCCCAAATTAATTATTTACACACATATATATATATATATATATATATATATATATATATATATATATATATATATATATATATAAACAAGTTTCACGGAAAAGAACCGATAAGGTTTGTCTGTCTAAAGTTTACCAGATTTTTTCCAGTTTTCAAATAAGGTGTTGAGCATAGGAGTTGGGGATAAACAGTTCAAAGTTCATATTTTGTTATTGGTTCAAGTAATTTCGACCATCGTAGTCAATACCAAGAACCAATGGTAGTTAGGATTCCCTGGTATTCTTTGGGAAGCCGGAAGTCTGAAATAATCTAAAATATACAAGAAAAATTAGCCTTTCACTTTATTAATGTCTAAAAAATAAATAAAATCATATAAGTTGACTATGCTTCTATTGCTTGTTCAAAAAAAAATCCTGACAGCCTTCAGTTGGTCTGGCAATGTTTATCCTATCAGAATTGTTGCTTTCAAGCAATTAAGAAACTTCAATTTTTTCTTACAAATTCACATGTACTTAGAATATAAAATATGCAATAATATATATATATATATATATATATATATATATATATATATATATATGTGTGTGTGTGTGTGTGCGTGTGTGTGTGTGTGTGTGTGTGTATATATAAATATAGTCAAACCTAATGAGCCAGACAAACCTACCAAGGTTTCACTTAGGCAGATCGTCAGGGTCAGCTGGCTAAAGAGGCAACAGCAAACGGCGTGTATATAGGCGACACCCAAGACAACACCACATGACCAAGGAAAACAAAAAAAAAAGAAAGTAAAGAAAGAAAAAGGAAGAGAAAAAGAAAAAGTGACACCGTGGGGGATGGGGTATAGATTTCTTTCTTTCTTTTTTTTTTCTTGGTCACGTGGTGTTGTCTTGGTTGTCGTCTATGTGCTTACGGCCATCACTGAATTTGTCTACCAAGCTATTCATAATAACGGTGAAGCTCGTGCCGTGGCCCTAGACATCTCCAAAGCGTTTGATAGAGTTTGGCATGCCGGCCTTCTTCGCAAGCTCCAGGGATATGGTATCACAGGTCGATTGTTTGACCTAATACAATCATTCCTGTCAAACCGTGAATTGAAGGTCGTTCTCAATGGATTCATCTCCAGATTCTATCCCACTAACGCAGGTGTTCCTCAAGGCTCTATCCTAGGCCCTACTCTGTTCCTCATATTCATAAACGACCTTCCTGACGCCATAGACTCCCAAGTCGGCATCTATGCGGACGACACCACAATTTACTCCTGCCTCAAACACAAATCTAGTGATGCTGACAAAGTTAACCTGGCAGTTCAAATAGAAAAGGACCTTCAATCGGTTGTGAACTGGGGCAAGAAATGGATGGTTAACTTTAACGCCTCTAAAACAAAACTGCTCTCTATTAACCACCACAAGGATCCATCCCTGCATCCCATTAGAATGTCTGAAGACCAACTTCTCGAGAACTCCTCTCTGCGGCTGTCGGTCTCACGCTGGCCGCTGATCTGAGATGGAACAAATACACCGAGTCAATTGCATCATCCACCGCAAGGAAAGTTGGCTCCCTGTGCCGAGCCAGGAAATTTTTCTCCCCGGAATCGATCCTCTAAATCTATAAATCGACCATTCGCCCTTGCATGGAGTATTGCTGCCATATATGGTCTGGTGCCTCTGCTGTTTGCCTCAGGGTTCTTGATAAGATCCAGAGACGGATATGCAACGTAATTGGCCCTGATCTGTCATCTCGTCTGCAGTCGCTCTCTCACAGACGTTGCCTCGCTCTGTCTTTTTTACAAATACTTTCACGGTAATTGCTCCAAGGAGCTGCTTTCGCTGGTTCCTAGGCCTCATGAATTTAAACGTCCTACGAGGCTGGCATCCCGTTCCCACCCCTTCACCGTTGAAACTGTTAGATGTAGACGTATCTTCTACTCCAATAGCTTCATGTCTCGCACATCTCGCCTGTGGAACTCCCTTCCTTATTCCTGTTTCCCTGACAAATACAATCTCCAACTATTTAAGTGTAACGTCAATCGACATCTCCAGTTGCCTTGATCTATCCACTTCGCTTCTCCACATCCTTTCACCTTTCATTCCTATCTGCTCCCGCTCCAAATCTTCTGTAACCCCCTTGCCTTGATCGATCCACTATCTTTCTCCACATCCTCTCCTTTACCACTCCTATCTGCTCTTCCTCCAAACCTTCTGTAACCCCTTGCGTGCTAGTGGCCTCCAGCCTTGCTTGGGGTGATAAGCTTAAAAAAAAATTTAAAAAGTTTGTTGTTGCCTCTTTAGCCAGCTGACCCTGACGATCTGCCTAAGTGAAACCTTGGTAGGTGTGTCTGGCTCATTAGGTTTGACTAGGTTTGCTCTACGTTTGTATCGAGCTCTTTAGTTAGTTGTTTACTCGTATCGGGGTTTTTTCTTTGGGCCTTGAACCTGTATCTGTGCGATTATTTTCGACAGACTTTCATGTTCCTGGCTCTTTCTTTTTTAAAACCTTTTTTCCCTTCGAGATTGATTTGGCTATTGTTAAATCAAGAATTCGAAGGTTTTTCCACACGAGTATAGTTACCTATATATATATATATATATATATATATATATATATATATATATATATGATGAAAATGTGGAAAAGACAAAGCAAAATCCGAATATGTGAGTTTACTGTTTTTATTTTATTTTTGTTTTTGTTATTCTGTCGACGTCAGACGTTTCGGTCAAATAGACCTTCTTCAGGACATTGTTAATGGAGACATATTTATATTAGATTTAAGTTAGATGAAGAGACGATATATACAGGACGATATATACAGGACGATATATACAGGACTTCATCTAACTTAAATCTAATATAAATATGTCTCCATTAACCATGTCCCGAAGAAGGTCTATTTGACCGAAACGTCTGACGTCGACAGAATAACAAAAACAAAAATAAAATAAAAACAGTAAACTCACATATTCGGATTTTGCTTTGTCTTTTCCACATTTTCATCATACCGTCGGATCTACATCCACACATTTTCTTACATATATATATATATATATATATATGTGTGTGTGTGTGTGTGTGTGTGTGTGTGTGTGTGTGTGTGTATGTGTGTGTGTGTGTGTGTGTGTGTGTGTGTGTGTGTGTGTATGTGTGTGTGTGTGTGTGTGTGTGTGTGTGTGTGTGTGTAAAGAGCTTTGATTCAAAACAACCGACAAGGTGTCTCTGTCTAATTCTTTATTATACTTTTTCCACTTTTTAAATAAGGCGTTGAGTATTGTGCCTGGAGTTGGGGATAAGCAGTTCGAAGTTCATATTTTGTTACCGTAATGCCTCATGTATAATACGCATTTTTTTTTATAAAAATAATAAGCAAAATTAGGGGCGCGTATTATACATAGCTACAAAAAAATCTTCAAACAATTGCCGTTCCATTGGTCGATTTCAGTTGCGAAATGACTACTCACCACAAACATACGACAATTTGACACTAACATTTGGCGATTGCGACCCTATAAGTATGTCAGATACAATCACATGTACCTAACAATACTTACAAATGTAAAATAAAATAAGAATTATCATAAAACTAAATTATAATATTATTATTCTATGTTTAAAACCACTTTTTTTAAATAAGAGTAGGAATCGCTGGCCGTAATTAAATTGGAGAGGTAAAATTTATAGGAATTGATTACCAAGCAAGGGGTGCATTATGCATGAGTAGGAGCATTTTCCCACAGTTTCAGCACAATTTTACGGGTGCTTTTTATATATGAAGGCGTATTATACATGGGGAAAGTACGGTATTTCTTCATCGCAGTCAATATCAAGAACCAATATGGTGTCTGTGGTTGTTAGAATTCCTTTGTTTACACCCCGGTATTCTTTAGGAAGCTAGAAGTTCGAAATAGTCTAATATCTCTCTCTCTCTATATATATATATATATCTATATATATATATATATATATATATATATATATATTAGACTATTCCATATATATATATATATATTAGACTATTTCATAAATATATATATATATATATATATATATATATATATATATATATATATATATATATATATATATATATATTGTTGACAGCTTTCAATTGATCTAGCAGTGTACAAGACCGAACAAAAGTAAAAAAATATAAACTTCGGAAAATTTATACAAAACTTCGAGCACAAATCTTAACACCTTATCCGAAAATTTGAAAAGTATAACAAAAAAATTAAACAAACTTGTCGCTTATTTTAATAAAAATTCTTAAATATATATGGACGTACGGTCACTCTATTCAAACATTAAGCACATCGAAGAACTAACCGCCCTTCAGGAAGCACTTACTAAAAGAAGAAAACAAGAACCTCCTACAGAAAGTTATCATAAAACTCATGGAGCATATTCTTACATTTAATACTTTCAACTTCAATGGAGCACACTACCTTCAAATAAGAGTTTGTGCCATGGGCACCATTGCAGCTCCAACATATGCTACAATATTCATGGGAAAATTTGAGGAGACCCATATCTATCCCCTCATTGGTAACGACTGCGTATTCTACGCAAGATATATCGATGATATATTCTTTGTATACACGGGCAGTGACGACAAACTCACCCAATTCCTCATGAACCTAAACACAGTGCACGACTCAATTAAGTTTGACTATGAAAAATCCAAAACATCAGTAACATTTTTAGACACACGCATTTACATAGATGAAAACAGGAAACTACAAACGACACTACACACTAAAATCACCGACACCCACAACTATCTACACTTTAAGTCTTCCCACCCTAAACACCTCAAAGAGAACCTTCCCTATTCACAAGCACTTAGACTCAGAAGGATATGTTCCCACAATGAAGAATTAAACAAACACATTGAAAATCTGGAGCATCAATTCACAACACGTGGCTATAAACAACACCTAATCAGGGAACAAATAAATAAAGCAATTTCCACACCTAGAGAAAACACCCTAATATACAAGATTAAAACTAGCCGTATTCCTCTAGTAACCACTTTCAACCCCACTCTGCCTCCACTATCCCAAATAATCAAAAGTCGCTGGGAAATACTACATCTCAAAGCAGACCTAAAAAAAACTATTTAAGGAACCCGGCCTTCTAGCATATCGTAGACCTAAGAACCTAAAAGAAATCATAGGTAGTAACCGCATTTTAGGGGACAAGGTAATCCGTGATAAACTAACAACAAAAACAACAGGATTTTCCCAACCATGTAACAACAAAAGAAGTTTATGCTGCAACCACGTTAAACACACGAATTCATTCACTAGCTCAGTCACTAAATCTACTTTCAAAATCTACCACGACTCTAACTGTAGAAGTTATAACATAATTTACCTCCTAGAATGCACACTATGCCAGAGACAATATGTAGGAAAATTTGAATGGCCCTTTCACTACAGAATTAATAATTATCGCAATCGAATTAAGTCAACTCCCCATGAAAAATTATTACCTGTAGAACAACATTTCCGCATAGAAAAACACGACTTCAAAACCCATGCCAAATTCACTATAATTGAGAGAATAGAAAAGCCCAAAGCAGATAACATTAGAAAGATTTTAGAGTTCCATGAAAATAAGTGGATACGACGTTTACATACGCTGTTTCCAGCCGGGCTAAACCATAAATTTAACAATATAGATAGTAGTAACACATAACCCTACAAATCAAAACCTACCCACATTTCACACCGACACAAAACAGACATGCTTACGGAGGTGTTGAGGCCTCACACTTATACACACACCCACATGAATATACACACTTACACACATCATACTCACTCACTTTCCTAATGAGCCAAATGATAACACACACCCATAGCAATATACAAGCTAACACATATCATACTCACTCACTCCTAAAAACTAAATAACACACACACACACACACACACTTACCAGAGACTAAATAACTAAATAACACACACACTAAACTAAATAAGACACACACACACACACACACTTACCATCCCCTCTCCAGGTACCAATAAAACTGCCGAACTGACCGAGGGAATTCAAACTAGCATGAATCCATCCAGCTCTTATCTCAAATGACAACTTAAAAGAGACTGTTTGACCAACACAAGGAATGTTAATAAACTCATGTTAAAAAGATAAAAAAACAAATAAAAAACAAATAAAAACTGCAGACAAAAGTTCATTTTCTCCATCAAGACATTCATTTCTGTAGTTTACTGCTACAGCAAGCAGAAACATTTTTTTCTCCCGATGATGGCCATGTTGGCCGAAACTAGTCGAGGAATCTAAATGAAATAATAATAATAATAATAAAAACATAAGAATATTAATCTACAACCCAGTATGTCTGAAGATTTTAATTAATTTTTTTAATAATTTTTATCGTTCAAAACATATATATATATATATATATATATATATATATATATATATATATATATATATATATATATATATATATATATATATATTAAAGGGAAACAAGAAGCCGCAAACGTTTTCTGATATTTAACTATTGTCATTTTTGTGTGGTAGTCTCCCAAATTCTTCTTGGACTGGTCGAAAAAATCTTTTTTTTACCACCATTTCAAGAAGAATTTGAATGACTACCACACACAAAACATAATAGTTAAACATAAGAAAACAGGGAAAAAATGAATTCCTTTCAGTAATATATGGAAATAACCATTCTTGACCTGTTGAAGATCACAAGACCCGAAACACGTGTAGCAAAAAATAGGGAAAACAATATACAATATACATTTTAAAATATTCACATTTTAAACCCAAAAAGTTTGCAGCTTCTCTTTTCTCTTTAATGTATACACTTTTGCCTCGTTAGAACAACAATAAACACACCCTCATATATATATATATATATATATGTGTGTGTGTGTGTGTGTGTGTGTGTGTGTGTGTGTGTGTGTATGTATATATATATATAAATATATATATATATATATATATATATATATATATATATATAGTGATCAGAGCACTTTATATACACTTTCGTCTTTCTATTTATATATATATATATTTATATATATATATATTCTATATATATATATATATATATAAACTTCAATCTTCCATGAACCTCTCACGTACATTCATAACTGCTATATATATATATATATATATATATATATATATATATATATATATATATATACTTTATTATAGGGTATTACATTCAAACAAGTAAATAACGCTACACAAATGCAATCATGTTTCGATGTGTATCAACACATCTCAGGTGTTAGTCAATGAAGAGATGCGTATCAATACTTCGAAACATGATTGCATTTATGTAGTATTACTTACCTGTTTGAAATTCTATAATAAAGAATATTGCTCTACTAGTGGATTCTATTAAACCCTCATTTAAATTAATGTTACAAACGTCGGAATTATATTAATCGATATATATATATATATATATATATATATATATATATATATATATATATATATATATATATATATTAAATAAAAACACACCAGTTTAAGGTCCATATAATAAATTATTTCACCACAGCCCTTTTAAAGGACAGCGGATCATCAGATTTTATTTCCAAAGGCTGAAACGAAAAATGAAAAGAAATTTACACATTTATGACGGGCAGTAATAAGTAAATTAACGAAGTGAGGGAGTGAAGGGGGTAGAGAGACATGATTGAGTTAGATGTAACATTTCTATTCTTTCAAATTTAAATTTTTTGAGGAAATCCAGACATTGACACATTAAATCTGTTAACGGAAGTTATATATTGATATGGGAGGGGGATAGGACAAAAAGGCATAAAGAGAAAGAGAGAGAAAGAAGTTGTGATAAAGTGTCATTAACTTTCTTTGGAATGGACGCTGTTTTTTGCTTTACTTATATATATATATATATATATATATATATATATATATAAAAAGACTAAAACACTAATATTCTATGGTCATAATTTATTCCATTGGAATCACAAATACGATCCAATTCATCGTTTTTTTTTAATTTCCGGAGATGTTTTTTCTAGGTTTTTTTTTTTTTTTTAATTTGTGGGTCTGATGAATTGTATCGTATTTACGATTCCAATGGAATAAATTATGACCATGGAATATTAGTGTTTAAGTCTTTTTATTATATCCTTACTCTGTCCTGGACATCGAGTTCTACCTGGATTCTATCCTCTTGGAATTATTTTTTATACATATATGTATGTGTATGTATGTATGTATGTATATATATTTTAAATATATGATTGCATATGTATGTGTATATTTACCACTAATATTTTTATTATTATTATCATATATATATATATATATATATATATATATATATATATATATATATATTGAAATATTTGGAAATTAATTGAAAACGTTCCACTCAATTTTTGTTTATATTATTTGATTGTCTTTATCATTGCATTTTGTGCAAATATTCACATAATGCCTTAGAAAATGGCGAAGCACGTTTTGAAAAATGTTTTTTGTTTTTTGCTGTTTTTTGTTTTTTTCACTAATAATATGAATTTTTGTCATAAAATACTATTGGCAGATATTTTAGTACTTTTATTAACCAATGGAATCGAATAATTTATTTTTATTGTACGCATGATCAGTGCATTATACGCATCCTTAAACAAGTATGGAAAATGGTATCTATATAATTGTACATTAATAAATGTTTTGTGAATGCTTACATTATTTTATGCACATATATATACATATATAGATGTATGTATTTATGTATGTGTATATATATATACATGCATACATACGTATACATAGGTCGGTGGGGCGGCAGGGTCCTTTAGTAGGACTTCTCGAACTCTATACTCGTAGCCATTAATTTTAGTATTAAAAAAGTACGTCTACTCAAACACGTATACCCGCTAATTCTATTGTTAATTTTAGAGAGAAACACAAGCACACACACGCGCACACACACACACACACACACACACACACACACACACACACACACACATATATATATATATATATATATATATATATATATATATATATATATATATATATATATATATATATATATATATATATATATATATAATTGTCAATATAGGAGTAGTGAATAGTGGCTCGGATTGAGGAATCGGAGAGCCGAGTTCGAATTCCAGTCGAATCGATTACATTCACTTACGTGCTAATACCCCTAGGAAAGGTATGAATCCTTTCTTCTCCCTCCAGCTATGGGTAAATAGCAGGATAGACTGGGTTCTATAGCCTTAGATGGCAACTGGTCTAGGAAAAGGACACCTGTGAATTCTAAACTTGCCGATGGTCGTTTTGAGGACCTTGTGGCATGTAGTGCACCGGGTCTCTGTATTCGGCCCTTCAAAAAGTGTGGATGGTTCTGCACAACGCCTTCACCACTATAATCAAATCTCATGTGCTGGTGCCTGGCTGTTGGTTCTTAGGAACTGAGCTGCTTGAACCAAATATGTCGAATACGACGAGAGAGACCACTATATATATATATATATATATATATATATAGTGCCAAATTTTCGATGTCACCACGAAACTTCGAAGTCAACATGGCGAAAAAACTGTTCAGTTAAGTGAAAAAACTTTTTCATATTAATTCTCTCTCTCTCTTTCACTATATCTCACTCACACTCTCTCTCTCTCTCTCTCTCTCTCTCTCTCTCTCTCTCTCTCTCTCTCTCTCTCTCTAAATATATATATATATATATAATAAAAAGGCTTAAACATATATAAATAAACATTATAAATTAAACATATATAATAAAAAGGTTTAAGCCTTTTTATTATATCCTTAATCTGTCCTGGACATTGAGTTCTACCTGGATTTTATCCTCTTGGAATTATTTTTTATACATATTTATATGTATGTGTATTTATGTATGTATATATATTTATATATTTTAGATATATAATTGCATATGTATGTGTATATTTACCACTAATATTATCTACACACACACACACACACACACATATATATATATATATATATATATATATATATATATATATATATATATATATATATATATATTATGCTTTGATTCTTGCTTGGTCTAACCGCTTTCAAACTCTGGGGGATATATTAACATATGGATACTGATAAATTGTGAATTTGTAAGTAGTGTAAAGGTTAACGTCTCCGAAATAGAAATCGGTTATGTTCACTATGATGTCTTCTTCTACCATTCTTGAGTATTTTCAAATATTGTCTTTTCATTTTTTTTTTTTTTAATCTTTTTTATATCACTTTTTTCTCACTGTTTTCTATTAAAACCCAAATGCGAGTGTCAAAGGTTGTGGCTGAAAATACAACTGAATCAGTGTAAAAAAAAACAGTCGTTTTGAAAAGACTTGTCCGTCTGCTTAGATTGTTTATATGAAAAGATTATGAAAAAATGAAAGATGAATAAGCACATTGGCATCAATCTCAGATATGGAGGACGCAAGCGGCCATAATTCTTATAAATAGAATTGTCTGAATAATGATAAATAAATTTTTTTAAAATTCATCATTAATTTTTGACAAGTATTTCCTTCATATAATTACAGTAAGTTTTCATCTGTAGAAATTCAATACGTTATTCTACAGACATAATTTATTTACTACTTTCCTATTTACTGACAGCTGTAGAATGACTGCCGGAGCAATTGCGATGGGAAAAAGCAAAATTAAAATGAAAAAAAGTACTTGCCAAAAGTGAATAATGGCTGACAATTTTTCATTTAATAAAAATTCAAAATATTACTACTAATATTTCTAGATGAAATGCATGTTAGATTTATTTGAAAGAAAATTGGTTAAAAATTAATAATGGCTGACAATAAAAATTCTGGACAATATTACTACTCATATTACTTGATGAAAATCATGTAAAATTAAGATGAAAAAAATATGAATCAAAAATTAATAAAGGCTAATAATTATTCTTCAATGAAAATTCAAGATAATATTAGTTAGCATAGTATGCAAATTCGATAGACAAGTATAAATAGAGAACAACTGGCGAACATAGGGTGGTTATGCCTTGCAAAGCCGTTTGCTATTCCGGACATGGAGAACTGTACTACGACTACAACTACGCATAGAGAGAGAGAGAGAGAGAGAGAGAAAGAGAGAGAGAGAGATGCAAAACATAACATTAATATTAATACTACGAGATTAAATACAATTGGAATTAGGATAGAATACTTGTCAAAAATTCATAATTATTGACAATGCTTCAGTTAATAAGAATTACAGATTACTACTACTAATACTACTAGTGAAAGAAATACTTGTCTAAATTATTAATTATTGACATCTAATAAAAATTGAAAAATAATATTATTTCGGTTAATTTGCAGTGCAACACCCGCGCTCAGTTCGCATTAAAAATTCCCAGAATACTTACATTTATGTGTAATTGTACACGCTCCATTCGAATCTGGCTTGATACATTTGATAAAACCTACCGTTTTGGAGTTATTGACAGTGAAATTTGGGATTCAGTCGCGTCACTGGCAGGCGCCATTACTCGCGTTGTTTGCATACATTCGCTACGGAAAGCTAAACGCGGAAGACTACGGAAAGCTGAGCTCGGAAATGATCTTTCTTGTCTAAATTTGTCTCATTTACTGCGCACGAGAACTATTTACGTAGACACGCTCAGTTTGCGCAATGATACCTACGCTGATAGCTATTCTGCAGCGAATGTATGCAAACAACGCCAGTAATGGCCGCCGCGACGCGAATGAATCCGAACTTTTACTGTCGATAACTCTAAAGGGGTAGATTTTATCAAATTTATCAAGCCAGATTCGAATGAAGCATGTACAATTACACATAAATGTAAGTATTTTGGAAATTTTTAATACGAACTGAGCGCAGGTGTTACACTGCAAATAACCATTGTGTCTAATACTCTACTTGAGAAAATGCAACATTAAGATGAAAGAAATACAAGTCAAAAATTAAAGACTGGCAATGCTTCATTTAATAAAAATTGAAGATAATATTACTTTTAATGGTACGTCATTCTAAATGTTTTCTGCAGCATAGTGATAATGATTCCAAATGCCTGTGAAAATCTCACAGTTTTCCTATTTTAATTTTCTGATTAATCTTGTTAAGTTAATGATTGAATACGCTCCTTGTGAGTTTCACGACTATAGAGTACCCCTATTACCTCGTTGACTATTTGAGCTTAACAACTTTATCCAAATATTACAATAACAATCGTAAATATGCTTAATTATTTAAAGAAGTAAGAGGGTACAAATGAAAAGATTAAAGATTGACAAGTTTTCCATTTCATTGAAGCAGACGCTAAACACACGAGAGTGTTATCGTTTCCTCTGTCTTCTCTTTTCTTCTTTCTTTCTTTAATTCGTTCTCTCTTTATTTTCCCTTCCTTTACCGAAATCTAAACAGCGCCTTTGATATATCTTTTCTTCCGTCTATGCTCGCAATCAAACAGGAGTGGTGCATTGTTTATCTGAGGCAATGGCCAGACGTAATGTACATCTTAATTAAGTAACAAAAAGAACAAGTAAACTCGTAATCCAATAACTGAAGAGAACGCTAGGAAGGTTGGAGAATTAACCGGTTAGATATGTCTCATCTCGAAATTCTAGACATTTGTAAATATGGCCATTTTTTGTAATTACCGGAAGAGCAAATCTTTGTATTTTTTCTTTTTACTTACTTGCCTATAATACTCATATATATTTGACGATATATAAGACGCACTTTCTTTACTAAAAATATCTTTTAAAATTCCCCTGCGTCTAATATGCCATATGTAGGTTTTAAATTCCTATTAGCTTAGACTTTAGAGTAATTTTTATATACCTATTGTCATTATTTAAAAGGCTATTATGCAGATTAAAAGTGTTATCATTGATAATATTCATTATATTAATTTCATCACGTTTAATCTTTGTTTCACTAAAATTATATGCAATAAATTCAAATTATATATTTGTAAAATATATTTGTTTCATTAATATTTTTCTTGCGATAACTTCCGGTTGCATTGGTATAAATACAATCAGAATTTTATATCCTAATTATTCCACTAAGATGTTTACAAGACGCAGGTTGTACAGTTTTTTGTAGGCTTGTGTTCTTTTTTTCCTATTATTTTTCATTTAATTGTAATCATGGCTTGTTTAACCAAAATAATACCTCATAAATATAGCCTAGGCTGTACCATTTACTAATAATTTTACTAATTTTACTAATTACTAATTTATTTATTTTTTTATTTGCCTTGCTGAAATTTGGGTGCGTCTTATACACCCGTGCGTCTTATATAACGTCAAATACGGTAACTCCTACTAAGAAAACTAATAATTCTTATTAATAATTTTACGAACACTAACAACTTAGTAAAACCTGGTTACTCTAAGTAACAGGATATAAATAAACCTCTTCAAAATCGATGGACACCGTCTGGACCGGAAGCGAGACATTTTTCCCCCGAGAATCTTTGCGTTCCCGCCATTTTGGAATAAAATGGTTGGTATAATATTTTTTTTTCTTTTTCTTTTCCTTTCTTTTTTTGTTTATTGTTTGTTTTTATTTTTAACTTCAATAGTTGTTCAAAGGTTATTGGCGCGGAAAATAAAATCGTTAGACCGAGTTCAAATCCAAGAAGCTGAGGTTGTTGCGTTCACCTCGCGCTGATGCGTTTGTGAAAGGCGTTAATGCACCTCTTCTCCTTCTGCCCACCCCGACTATTGGTTATATAGCAGCTCAGAGCAGGATCTCTCGCCTTCGTTGCAAACCAGTCTAAGAGAAGGAAAGCAGTTCTAAACGGTGGTAAATGCAATTACTCAACCATCCTTGTCAATAACATGCAATTCATGTTTTACAGCTTTTTTTTTTTTAAATAGTTGTAGTTTTAATTACGTACGTCATGTGGCTGGGCTTAAATAATTGATATTTACATAATTTCGATTTAAAATAGATATAAACGAAGAAAAAATAAATTATAACTATGTACGGTGTTAAGGCAAAAATTATCCGTACATTTTTTATTTTCTACGCAGATGTCAAAAAATGAAATTGAGAAGGAAATGTAGCGATATAAACGAGCTGGAAATGGAATAACGACTCTTTAATTTAGCCGCCCTGGGTAAGACGATAAACTACATCCAGGCCTCTGATCAGGAGGTTTTGAGGAGCGTGGGACCACCTCTTAATTGCTGTTGTTCCCAGGTACACCCTGACCTGGAGTGGTAGTACCTGTGAGGGTCCCAGCTATGGGCAAATAGTTAACCACAAAATAGGGGTCAAAACACTATGAAAATGTAAATATATGTTTTAATACCAGCAATCCTTTTTTGGAAAAATTATTACCAGCAGTACGTTTTTGAAAATAATAATATTATCAGTAATACATTTGGGGTAAAAAAAATATTACCAGCGATACATTTTTGAAATTAATAATATTATCAGTAATACATTTTGGGGTAAATAATATTACCAGCAATACATTTTTGAAAATAATAATATTAACAGTAATACATTTGGGGTAAAAAAATATTACCAGCAATACATTTTTGAAAATAATAAAATTATCAGTAATACATTTTGGGGTAAAAAAATATTACCAGCAATACATTTTTGAAAATAATAATATTATCAGTAATACATTTTGGGGTAAAAAAATATTACCAGCAATACATTTTTGAAAATAATAATATTATCAGTAATACATTTTGGGGTAAAAAAATATTACTTGCAATACATTTTTGAAAATAA
The DNA here is from genome assembly GCA_964036315.1 of Acanthosepion esculentum. Classification (NCBI taxonomy): domain Eukaryota; kingdom Metazoa; phylum Mollusca; class Cephalopoda; order Sepiida; family Sepiidae; genus Acanthosepion; species Acanthosepion esculentum. The sequence goes on from OZ038516.1 coordinate 65,961,248, forward strand.
TAATATTATCAGTAATACATTTGGGGTAAAAAAATATTACCAGCAATACATTTTTGAAAATAATAATATTATCAGTAATACATTTTGGGGTAAAAAAATATTACCAGCAATACATTTTTGAAAATAATAATATTATCAGTAATACATTTTGGGGTAAAAAAATATTACCAGCAATACATTTTTGAAAATAATAATATTATCAGTAATACATTTTGGGGTAAAAAATATTACCAGCGATACATTTTTGAAAATAATAATATTATCAGTAATACATTTGGGGTAAAAAAATATTACCAGCAATACATTTTTGAAAATAATAATATTATCAGTAATACATTTTGGGGTAAATAATATTACCAGCAATACATTTTTGAAAATAATAATATTATCAGTAATACATTTGGGGTCAAAAAATATTACCAGCAATACATTTTTGAAAGTAATAATATTATCAGTAATAAATTTTGGGGTAAAAAAATATTACCCGCAATACATTTTTGAAAATAATAATATTATCAGTAATACATTTTGGGGTAAAAAAATATTACCAGCAATACATTTTTGAAAATAATAATATTATCAGTAATACATTTTGGGGTAAAAAAATATTACCAGCAATACATTTTTGAAAATAATAATATTATCAGTAATACATTTTGGGGTAAAAAATATTACCAGCGATACATTTTTGAAAATAATAATATTATCAGTAATACATTTGGGGTAAAAAAATATTACCAGCAATACATTTTTGAAAATAATAATATTATCAGTAATACATTTTGGGGTAAAAAATATTACCAGCGATACATTTTTGAAAATAATAATATTATCAGTAATACATTTGGGGTAAAAAAATATTACCAGCAATACATTTTTGAAAATAATAATATTATCAGTAATACATTTTGGGGTAAAAGAATATTACCAGCAATACATTTTTGAAAATAATAATATTATCAGTAATACATTTTGGGGTAAAAAAATATTACCAGCAATACATTTTTGAAAATAATAATATTATCAGTAATACATTTTGGGGTAAATAATATTACCAGCAATACATTTTTGAAAATAATAATATTATCAGTAATACATTTTGGGGTAAATAATATTACCAGCAATACATTTTTGAAAATAATAATATTATCAGTAATACATTTGGGGTAAAAAAATATTACCAGCAATACATTTTTGAAAATAATAATATTATCAGTAATACATTTTGGGGTAAAAAAATATTACTAGCAATACATTTTTGAAAATAATAATATTATCGGTAATACATTTGGGGTAAAAAAAATAAGACTTAAAGAAAACTTTTAGAAGCTAATGTTTCAGTAAAAAAATAAAATAAAATAGAATAAAAGGGGTAAATGAAGTTTTCTGGCTTATTTTGAAAATTAATAGAATTAATTTTAGACAAATGATACAGTTACGCACAATCGCCTCCCCGGGGTTCCTCTCTACTCAAGGCAGAGAGTTCGACAGTTGAACGGGCTATGGCACTGTTCCAGGGGATGATTACTGTTAATATTTAACAGCCCCCCACCACCACCACGAGGGATGTATGTGGCACAAGGCAGAGTTTACCGTGGGTTCTCCGAGCCCGTAGGTTCGTCCAAAAATATTCCCTTAGAACCAGTACCAGTATAAACGGGTCCAGGGTCTGTCTACCTCCACCGACGAAACTTTGCCCTTCGGCAAAGCCTCGTCTGGGTTCATCTCTGCTCAAAGCAGAGAGTTCGACAGCTGAACGGGCTATGGAACTGTTCCAGGGGATGATTACTGTTAAGATTTAACAGCCCCCCACCACCACGAGGTATGTATGTGGCACAAGGCTGTTTACCGTGGGTTCTCGTGGGTGATTACTGTTTATCTCTTTATTATTGAATTTATTTATAGAAATAGAATTTTGTAAGGAAAAAAAAATCTACGAAAAATTAAAAGCCAATCTTAACCGGCGTTTAATTTTTTTAAATCTTAAAGCATAATTTGACCCATTAATATTTACAATTTTGAACAGGGCCGTAGCAGCTGCCGGGAGGGGGGGGCTTGTCTCCCCCAAAGTTTTTTACTAATTGTAGTATTTTTTACAGGGTTTTATTTTAACAAAATACAAGAAAGAAAAAAGTACAAGAAAGCAACTATCAAAGCAAGAATATTTATGGTCAATTATGAATGAAAAGTGATTTGGGGGTTTGATACTAATGCATTTCAGGGTAATGCATCTACGCAAAGATGCAAATGATTCAATAAACATAACAGAAGCTGCAAATTTGTTTTCCGAAAGGCAATCACATCGAAGTTTCCTATTTGGGAAATTTTCAAGACACGATCTTCCCCAAAACATTAAAACACACAGTATTGGAATAAAGACGGAATAAAGACGGAATAAAGACGGAACAATAGCTTAAAATGTTCTTGTTGTAGTTGTTGAACTTTTTCAGACCCAAATAAAAAAATAATTAAAAAAAAAAATCTTCCTTCATTAATGAATCTTTATTTTCCCTGTAGACATTCAAAAAAAGATGAACAGTTCTTTCATTTGTAACACAGGCGGTTCTATATTATTTCAAAGATGATTTCTGCCAATCTAGAGGGACTGGAAAGTTTAAATGTTCTTGCCACTAATCATGTTGGCAACCTTTGATAACTTAAGGCTAAATTCTTAATCCCCCACCCCATCAAAAAGTGGTTGATCTTAAAGCTTATCAAACTTATTCTCTTAGCACCTGCTACAAATGCTGAAAGTGAAAGAATGTTTTCACTGCTTAAAAGAGTTAAAACGTATTGACGATCAGTTATGGAGGAAAAGTGATTTGGGGGTTTGATACTAATGCATTTTAGGGTAATGCATCTACGTAAAGATGCAACTGTTTCAATAGACATAACAGAAGCTGCAAATTCGTTTTCAGAAAAGAAATCATATCGAAGTTTCCTATTTGGGAAATTTTCTAGACACGATCTTCCCCAATACACTAAAACATGCAGGATTGGAATAAAGACGGAAAAATAGATTAATATGTTCTTGTAGATTTTCTTTTCAGACCCAAATAAAAAAGAACTAAGTAAAATAGTTTTTTCCCTTCATTAATGAATCCATATTTTTTTCGGACCCAAATAAAAAAGAACAAAGAAATATAAAATTTTCTTTTCCTTCATTAATGAATCCCTATTTTCCCTGGAGACATTCAAAAAAAGATGAACAGTTCTTTCATTTGGAACACAGACGGTTCTGTATTATTTCAAAGATGATTTCTGCCAATTTAGAAGGACTGGAAAGGTTTTGCTGACAACGTTTGATAACTTAAGGCTAAATTCTAAATACTACCCCCTACCAAAAAAAATCTGTCACTGCTACGGCCCTGGTTTTACAAAATGAAATTGATGATTTAGATTCTCCAAGGAGTTCAGCGGATAACTAATATATACATTTAAACCATACAAAAATGAATTTCTCAAAATTTCACAAAATTAAATAAAAGGGTAGGAGAACAGATGTAAAAAAAAATACTTTTTACTAAGATTTTCTAAAAAAGTAACATTTCTAAAATAATTTAATTCGTTTGTGATTAAGGACTGAAAATTTCATTAAAATCTTACAATTATTTGGTTTTTGCAAGAATTTTCAAATCGATAAGTTTTTCACTGCAAAAAAGACACTAGAATGTACTATAGAATTTGTGGAATTTGTGGAGTACTGGAAAAAAAGACGGAACAATAGCTTAAAATATTTATGTAGTTGTTTTATTTTTTTCAGACCCAAATAAACAAGAACTAAGTATAATCATTTTTTTCCCTTCATTAATAAATCCCTATTTTCCCTGGAGACATTAAAAAAAAGATGAACAGTTCTTTCATTTGGAACACAGACGGTTCTGTATTATTTCAAAGATGATTTCTACCAATCTAGAGGGACTGGAAAGTTCTTGCTACTAACCATGTTGGCAGCCTTTGATATCTTCAGGTTAAATTCAAAATTTTTTGCTCCTAAAAAACATTTGTCACTGCTACGGCCCTGGTTTTACAAAATGAAATTGATGATTTAAATTCGCCAAGGAGATCAGTGTATAACTAATACGAGGGTCATTCAATAAATAAGGTGAATTTTTCGGTATAAGGACTTCTAATACAGATAGAAGCTTCTTTTTTTTTCAACGTAGTCTCCCAGCACTGTCACACACTTTTCTCATCTGCGCACAAGCTTCCGTATTCCCTCAGCGTAAAAATCTTTGGACTGATGTCTCAGCTAGTCGCTCACAACACTTTTGACTTCATCGTCACTTTTAAACTTCGTGCCTCTCGTGAACGCTTTCAAGGGACCAAACAGGTGAAAGTCTGAAGGGGCAACGTCTGGGCTGTAAGGGGGATGAGGGAGCAGTTCCCAGCCCAGCTCGTTGATGGTCTGCACCGTTTGGGCTGCTGTGCTGTTTGTGCTCTGCAGTAAGCATCTTTGGCACCCACCGGCAGCTGACCTTGTGTGCTGTCCCAACAGATAAGCTCAAAGTCCTTGGAATGTCATCCACTGTTACCCTTCTGTTAGACTGAATGAGGTCATTGACTGATTCGATCACCTCAGGAGACCTCACTTCTGTAGGCCTCCCAGGCCTGTCTTCATCCTCAACACTGCTCCGTCCTTCTTTAAACAATTTAGCCCACATGTAGACATTTGTTTGGCTGAAACATGTGGCACCATACACAATTGACATTCTCCTATGAATTTCAACTTGTTTGCATCCTTCAGCAACCAAAAACTTGATAACTGACCGCTGTTCAATCCTGGAGCATGCTTCTTGGTCGGCCATCTTTGTTAATCGCCAAAACTGTGAAAGTTTTTTTTTAATCTGCAAAAGAAATTAAATCCATGTGAAAAAGAAGTAAAACAAACAAAAATAAAAAGAAGTAAGCTTCTATCTGTATTAGAAGTCCTTATACCGAAAAATTCAACTTATTTATTGAATGACCTTCGTATATACATTTAAACCATACAAAAATGAATTTCTCAAAATTTCATAAAACTAAATAAGTGGGAGTAACAGATGTAAAAAAAATCTTTTTTCAAGACTTTTTAAAAACTAAGAAACTGTAAAGGTCAGCTTAAGGTGGATATTGGTGCGAACTTAAATTCCAATTCATCACAAGTTTTTGAGTCCCCCCCACACACACACACATATAAATATATATATATATATATATTTCAGTCAGTCAGTTATGTCTCATACGTGATACACGCTTAGGCGATCATGCATCTTTCGATACATGACTGACGAGGCAGATTTTTTCCCGCAGTAGCTTGCCATTTCTTTCTGCAGTAGACCAGTTGCCATCCAAGGCTATAAAACCCGGTCTGTTCTGCTATTTTACCCATATCTGGGGAGAAGAAAAGGATTCATACGTTTCCCAAGTGTATTAGCACGTAAGTGAATGTAATGGATTTGACTGGAATTCAAACTCGGCTCTCCGATTCCTCAACACGCATATATATATATATATATATATATATATATATATATATATATATATATATATAAAGTATAAGAAAAATTTGGTAATCCGTATAGGTAGTCCCAAGGAGGTTGAAATCCTGAGAGCTCAATGTAAATCCAGAGTTAATAATTTAGAGAAAAACAGACCAATTTAAGGCTCCATTGTAATAATTTATTTCACCATAGGCCTTTTAAAAGACGCTGGATCATCAGACATCACTTCCAAAAGGTGAAATGAAAAATGAAATGAACATTTACAATTTTGACGGGTAGTATTAAGTTTATGTAATTTAACAGAGAGGGTAATGAGAGATGGTGTGAGAGACATGATCGAGTTTAGAAAGGGTTTATTTTAATATTTCTATCTATCATACTTAGTATTAGGAGAGGAGGGACCAGACATTGACATATATATATATATATATATATATATATATATATATATATATATATATATATATATATATATATATATATACCAGCGTTCGAAGTGCCACTTAAAGTTACGTGGTTCTACCAAGTCGGTTGATTTCATATATATATATATATATTTGAATTGGACAAAGTCCGACAATTTATTTAAAGACATTTATGGTATGTTTAACGTTCTTTTTATTGATACAAGTATTTAAGCAACTGCTCTGTTTTATAATAAACAGTATAAACTGAATGTCCGAGAAATTTTCATAGAAAATTTTCGTTCTCCGACAGGAATCGAACCTGTATCCTATACGGAACCGTCATTTCGCGTGACGTGCCTTAACGGTTCGGCCACAGAGAAGCGTCTGGTTAGCAAGGTCGATTTTACTATCTTTAAACTTAAATCTTCCATGAATCTCTTCTATTCATATCTGCTCTAGCGTATCAAATGTAAACAAATGACGTCATATATTTTTGAATTGGACATTAAAATATATTAAATATATATATATATATATATATATATATATATATATATATATATATATGTATATATATATGAAGAAATATAGTCTTAAAGTGTGCTATATTTATTTATGGGATAAAGTGGGATCATATATATATATATATATATATATATATATATATATATATATATATATATATATATATATATATACATATATATATATACGAGTTTTGCACAGAGAGCCTTGGTAACTCACCAATTTTCACCAATTGTAGTATTTTTACAGGGTTAATTTTTAAAAATACAAGAAAGAAAGATGTACAAAAAAGAAAAAAAAACTATCAAAACAAGGAAGAATAAAAACTTTTCTTTTTCCTTTATTAATGTGTCTCTATTTTCCCTGTAGACATTAAAAAAAAGATTAGAAAAAAGTTCTTTCATTTGGAACATAGACGGTTCTGTATTATTTCAAAGATGATTTCTGCCAATCTAAAGATATTGGAAAGTTTAAATGTTCTTACTGCTAACCATGTTAGCGACCTTCGACAAATTAAGGCTAAATTCTAAGTTTTGGTAACCACCACCACGTCGAACAAAAAAATTGTCTCTTCTATGTTCCTGTCAAAGATAAGACCCCGGAGAAATTGAATCGATTGAAAATTTAATTTTAAGCTGAGTAAAATTATGCCCTGAATCTGAAATTAAAAATAAATATTGTTTCGTTTCGAAAGCTTTTAATTCCATTTTCATAAAATATCCTGTAGACATTTGTTTTATGAAAAAAATTCTGAAATAGATAGATAAAGAACAGAATTAGATAGATAGATAGATAGATAGATAGATAGATAGATAGATAGATAGATAGATAGAGAACAGAAATAGATAGATAAAGAACAGAATTAGATCGATAGATAAAGAACAGAATTAGATAGATAGATAGATAGATAGAGAGATAGAGAGATAGAGAACAGAAATAGATAGATAAAGAACAGAATTAGATAGATAGATAAAGAACAGAATTAGATAGATAGATAGATAGATAGATAGATAGATAGATAGATAGATAGATAGATAGATAAAGAACAGAAATAGATAGATAAAGAACAGAATTAGATAGATAGATAGATAGATAACAGAAATAGATAGATAAAGAACAGGATTAGATAGATAAAGACCAGAATTAGATAGATAGATAGATAGATAGATAGATAGATAGATAGATAGAGAATAGAAATAGATAAATAAAGAACAGAATTAGATAGATAGATAAGGAACAGAAATAGATAGATAGATAGTTACGAATAGACAGAGATAGATAGATAGATAGATAGATAGAGAACAGAAATAGATAGATAAAGAACAGAATTAGATAGATAGATAGATAGATAGATAGATAAAGAACAGAATTAGATAGATAGATAGATAGATAGATAGATAGATAGATAGATAGATAGATAGATAGATAGATAATGAACAGAAATAGATGGATAAAGAACAGAATTAGATAGATAGATAGATAGATAGATAGATAAAGAACAGAAATAGATAAAGAAAAGAATTAGATAGATAGATAGATAGATAGATAGATAGATAGATAAAGAACAGAAATAGATAGATAAAGAACAGAATTAGAAAGATAGATAGATAGATAGATAGATAGTTACGAATAGACTTAGATAGATAGATAGATAGATAGACAGATAGTTACGAATAGACTGAGATAGATAGATATATAGTTACGAATAGACTGAGATAGATAGATATATAATTACGAATAGACTGAGATAGATAGATAGATAGATAGATAGATAGATAGATAGATAGATAGATAGATAGATACGAATAGACTGAGATAGATAGATAGATAGATAGATAGATATATAGATAGATAGATAGATAGATAGATAGATAGATAGATAGATACGAATAGACTGAGATAGAGAGATAGATAGATAGATAGATAGTTACGAATAGACTGAGATAGATAGATAGATAGTTACGAATAGACTGAGATAGATAGATAGATAGTTACGAATAGACCGATATAGATAGATAGATATATAGTTACGAATAGACTGAGATAGATAGATAGATATATAATTACGAATAGACTGACATAGATAGATAGATAGATAGATAGATACGAATAGACTGATAGATAGATAGATAGATAGATAGATAGATAGTTGCGAATAGACTGAGATAGATCCAGAGACTCACAGTCATTAGGTTTTGTTTATTATTATTACTAGCTGGCTCTATAAAAATTCTCCGCTTGACCGGTTGAAATTTGACATGAATTTAAATTTGAAGGGGCAAAAATTGTAAGCATTAATTAACTGCCCGCTCTGTCACAGACTGCGCATGCCGCGTTAGAATAATTTCTAAATGTTCATCATTATTATTATTATTATTATTATTATCATTATTATTATTATTATATCTCTTTCCTTTAATCATGTCGAGCGACAACCGTGGAAATTCAAATTTTCAATCCCATGCCATTAAGGTTGAAACTACATCATAATTAAACTCAAGATTTGTTTTGACATATAAATTAATCGTTTAAACTTTTTTAAAATTGTTCAAAATAAATTCGAGTTATTAAGGTTTTATGTGATTTGCATAAAATCAGGTGGACCAGATATATATATATATATATATATATATATATATATATATATATATATATATATATAAATAAGAGACTTACAGGGTGCGATGGGTAAATTGTCGTCTAAATGACGCCAAAATGAAAATAACGCTATTTCATTTTGACAGATATACAGGGTGCGATGGGTAAATTGTCGTCTAAATGATTAAAAAAAAAAATGAAAATAACGCTGACATCTCATTTTAACAGATATACAGGGTGCGATGGATAAATTGTCGTCTAAATGAAGGAAAAATTGAAATAACACTGACATCTTCTTTTAACAGATATATTTAGCAAAATTACACAAAATATCTTGAAATACTAAAGAGTAAATTTATTCAATAAAATCGCCATTGGCTTCAACCACGGCCTCCAGACGACTTCGAAATCTCCTGCACCTCTTCTGGACAGTCTCCTTTCATAAGTTGGTGAATGCTGCCATAATCCTTGCCTTCAGTTTATCTTTGGTGTTACATGGAGTTTTTGTTGGTCTCTCGCTCAACTGCGCCCCATACATAATAATCAAGTGGGTGGCAGTCCGGATAGGTGACTAGGTTCTCCTGCTTGTGTGGTGTAGTGCGTAATCCTGTTGCCAGACATAGGGTCTTCCAGCAGCCAACTCTTGATCCAGGGCAGCACTACCTCCTGAAAGCACTTGTTATAGGGCTGCGTGTTATATCATTCAACACTTTTCGAACCCTCTGCACTGTCCTCACATTGACGCCCAAACACCCTAAAATGTCCGTATTCAAGCTTCCGGTGCGAATGCCAAGCAGTACAGCCAGCCGTTTCAACATTTCTGGCAGAGTGAATTGGGTCATGGCGCTCTTCTTCTCACAGACAGTGCTCAACTGACCCTACTATACTGTAGAGTCGAAAAAATCAAAAACAAACAACGCTAAATTAAAAATCTAAAATGGAGACAATTTACCCATCGCACCAGATAGATAGATAGATAGATAGATAGATAGATAGATAGATAGATAGATAGATAGATAGATATGAACAGACTGAGATAGATATGAACAGACTGAAATAGATAGATAGATAGATAGATAGATAGATAGATAGATAGATATGAACAGACTGAAATAGATAGATAGATAGATAGATAGATAGATAGATAGATAGATATGAACAGACTGAAATAGATAGATAGATAGATAGATAGATAGATAGATAGATAGATAGATAGATAGATAGATAGATATGAACAGACTGAAATAGATAGATAGATAGATAGATAGATAGATAGATAGATAGATATGAACAGACTGAGATAGATAGATAGATAGATAGATAGATAGATAGATAGATAGATAGATACGAATAGGCGTAGATAGATAAATAGATAAATAGATAGATAGATAGATAGATAGATAGATAGATAGATAGATAGATAGATAGATAGATAGATATGAACAAACTGAGAGAGAGAGATATGAACAGACTGAGATATATAGATAGATAGATAGATAGATAGATAGATAGATAGATAGATAGATAGATAGATAGATAGATAGATTGTAGTTCTTGAAAGATGATTAATCGAGACGTGTTGCAAAGACAAGTCGGCGGAAGTAGATACGCAGTGTCTTGGAATTATTTCAGAAACAAGGAATTCGCTTTCTGACAATTCCTTTCCGACGAGTTGATCTCAGCCAATCAACTCTCTCCGTTCCGCTTCGAGCTAAGATGTCAAAAGGATCGGAAGAGACACGGAGTCAGTCAGGCCGACGAAAAAATAGTGGCAGAAAGGCGAAAGCGTAAACGGGAGGCCGAATGCTAACGTGCAGAGTTGCGCTTTTTCACACCCGAGAACACTCAATCTCCAATGTTCTGTGTTCAGAACGAGTTGAAACGTTTTTTGGATTTCTTTCGCCTTTTCGATGCGTTCGTTGGTTAGTCGTTTCCAGCCTCCAAACGACAACTTAATCAAAAACGCCATTTGCCCAGCAGTTAATTCTTGCAATAATAATAGGGTCCGCAATGTACTTTATCTACCTACCTATCTAACTCAGTGCTTTCATATCGATTTATCTGTACGTTCATTTCTTTATATCTATCTATCTATCTATCTATCTATCTATCTATCTATCTATCTATCTCAGTCTATTCATATCTATCTATTTATCTCAGTATATTCATATCTATCTATCTATCTATCTCAGTCTATTCATATCCATCTATCTATCTATCTATCTCAGTCTATTCATATCTATCTATCTCAGTCTATTCATATCTATCTATCTATCTATCTATCTATCTATCTAAGCCTGTTTTTATCTACCTCCGTCTCTGTATAGATACAGAACAGTCTTAGATAGATCGATAGATATGAACAGACTGAGATAGATAGATAGATAGATAGATAGATAGATAGATAGATAGATAGATATGAACATAGATAGATAGATAGATAGATAGATAGATAGATAGATAGATAGATAGATATGAACAGACTGAGATAGATAGGTAGATAGATAGTGTTGAGTCTTGACTCATTGTTGAATCTCGCCTATTGCATGGAATAATAATGCAACACAAAATGTACTTAGAACAAGAATGTATTATAACAAGAAAGTGTACACAATAAGTACATATAGTATTTCTGTATATTTCTGGGAAGACGTTCCTGGAGAATGTGTTGACTAGTCGCAGTCGATCAGAGTCTCTAGTTGGATCTCGTGATTCTTCCTCCCTCGTCTTCCGATACCAACCATTATTTATATAGTTGGTAGTCACCTAATCAGATTAGGTGGATCCTACCACAACAGATAGATAGATAGATAGATAGATACGAAGAGACTGAGATAGATATATAGATAGATAAAGAACAGAATTAGATAGATAGATAGATAGATAGATAGATAGATAGATAGATAGATAGATAGATAGATAGATAGATAGATAGATAGAAACATCTCTTAGTCTCGGCCCTGTAAGCGATGAATTATTTCCCCTCTCCCATAATCTCAACGTCTCCAGCCTGTCACTCCTCTATCGCTCTTTCCATGGAAACAGATCGACATTCCTTAGTTCCACTATTTCAGACTTTTCCTGCATGCACACACCATGCCATAAACACAGGGGCGAACCCTCCTCATTCCCTTTGCATTCCATTGGGAAGAAAGAAGTCCTATTCGGAATTCCTTCTCCAGTGTCGCTACTTTATACAGCAGACTCCCGAGAGGATGCTTCCTCGGACATCGCAATCTTAACCTCCTCATGTCTCGAGTCAACCGTTACCTATTGTTCATATACTCATAATCTGCATTTATTTCCCCTCCTATTATTTAAGAACCCTCTACCTTGATTGACTTTCGGGCCTTGGATTGGAGGAACATTTAGTAAAATTATATCCCAGCCTGTTCATATCTATGTATCTATCCTACTATTGACATTAAAATTTAATCAGGTTTTCTTTCTTTGTTCCTTTCTTCCCTTTACAAAAATAAAGATAGAAAAACAAATTAAAAAATGTATAACTTTATTTGTATTTGCGATAGAAATAATCTGTAAAAAAAATGTTATAGTTTTAAGTATAGCTAAAATAACTAATGTGATTTCAGGCATTACTGTAAATCAGTTGGCAAATGTTTTCCGTGAACTGCAAAATCGTATTACCCTTTGTATTGCTAATGATGGAGGACATGTGGAAACTTAAATAAAATTTCAATAAAGCCTTAAAAAATATAGATTTACTTCTTTCTAATCCTTTTTACAAATTATTTCTATCGCAAATACAAATAAAGTTATAATTTTTTAAAGTGCACACGAACTTTATGGACACGCGGTATATATATATATATATATATATATATATATATATATATATATATATATATATACACACATACATACATACACATATATATATGTAGTAGTAGTAGTAGTAGTAGTAGTATCTACAATTTCCCGAATCAACCTAAAAATGACAGCATTACTTCAGTAAATTTTGGGAATCACAAATTGTTCATAATTAACGTTTCTCGTAGCAGAATTCTCGACATTTTTTCTCATTTTCTGCCATTTGGTTGCCTGCTTTGAACTTTGAGATTATTCTTTGAAATAACACATCGTTCCTAAATAACGAAGCTACTTTAGATTTCATGCAAGAATCTCAGGTTTACATGTCAATCTTCTTTGATTCCATTCGGTTTTCAAAACCATATCAAAAGAAGACGCTGAGATTATATAAGTTTCGAAAACGTTCTTTCGTCTTTGGTCTTGTCTAGTTCCTGGCGACGAGTCCAAAGACATTTTTTAATTGAAATTACTCGAAAAGGAAGAGAAAGACGCGCGGGGTAAAGATAGTGTGGAAAGAAAGAAAGAAAGAAAAAAGAAAGAGATAAAGAAAGAAGGAAAAAAGAAAGAGATAAAGAAAGAAAGAAAAAAGAAAGAGATAAAGAAAGAAAGAAAAAAGAAAGAGATAAAGAAAGAAAGAAAAAAGAAAGAGATAAAGAAAGAAAGAAAAAAGAAAGAGATAAAGAAAGAAGGAAAATGCAGTTTGAGAAAGAAAGAATCAAAAAGGATGATTGAATGAAAGCTTATAAAAAATTTGTAAAAAAAATGAAATCCAGTAAAACAGAAATAAATAAAGTTTGGAAAAAGAATGTTTGTAAATAGAGAAAAATACGTTGATAAAAAAAATAGAGAAAAATAATTGTAAAAAATTTCCGTAAAATGCCAAGTCTGTTAGGAAAGAAGTTTAAAAAGGAAGAATGAAGGAAAGAAAAAGATAATTTTCAAGAAAGTCTGCAGAAAGAAAGAAAGAAAGAAAGAAAGAGAGAGAGAAAGAAAGAAAGAATTACTGTAAAAAGAAATGAAGAAATAAATGAAGTTTGAGAAAGAAAGGAAGAAAGAAAAAAAGAAAGAAAGAGAGAAAGAAAGAAAGAAAGTTAGAATTACTGTAAAGAAAGAAATGAAGAAATAAATGAAGTTTGAGAAAGAAAGAAAGAAAGGAAGAAAGAAAGAAAGAAAGAGAGAAAGAAAGAAAGTTAGAATTACTGTAAAGAATGAAATGAAAAAAATAAATGCATTTTGAGAAAGAAAGGAAGAAAGAAAGAAAGAAAGAAAGAAAGAAAGAAAGAAAGAGAGAAAGACAGAGAGAAAGAAAGAAAGAATTACTGTAAAAAGAAATGAAGAAATAAATGAAGTTTGAGAAAGAAAGGAAGAAAGAAAGAAAGAAAGAAAGAAAGAGAGAAAGAGAGAGAAAGAAAGAAAGAATTACTATAAAGAAAGAAATGAAGAAATAAATGAAGTTTGAGAAAGAAAGAAAGAAAGAAAGGAAGAAAGAAAGAAAGAAAGAAAGGAAGAAAGAGAGAAAGAAAGAAAGAAAGAATTACTGTAAAGAAAGAAATGAAGAAATAAATGCATATTGAGAAAGAAAGAAAGACAATTTAAAAGAAAATAAAGACGGAAAGAAGCTTTTAAGAAAATCTGTGGAAAGAAAAGTTTAAAAAGCAAAATTAAAGAAAGAATTTTTTATGTCTGTACAAAGAAAGAAATTTCAAAAGGAAAATAAAGAAAGAAAAAAGGAAAAACAAAATAATTTTTTTTTAAGTCTGTGGAAAGAAAGACAAAAAAACGTCCATAAATTTGTGTTGCAAACATTCCTTTGTTTGTACATAAACATAGTATATACTAAGTTTTAAGTTCGTAGAAATTATTATTTCCTTAAAAATTATATATATATATAATGTTATCCACAGACAGACTGTTTCGCAGCTCTTCAGTATGGCTAGACGTCCTCTAGCTAGGATCGAAACCCGACTGAATTGGCGTCTACCACTAAGACGTCGGCGCAAGGCAGAGACGAAGGTGAATTTTAGCGTATTTATTTTTAGATAAACAAACAGTGACCGATATATATATATATATATATATATATATATATATATATATATATATATATATATATATATATATATATATATATATATATATATATATATATATATATATATATATATATATATATATATATATATATATATATATATATATATATATATATATATATATAATGCATATTTGGGCAGCAACATTGTCAGTAGTGTCTATTGTCCCAAGCGTTTTCGGTCACTTCTTAAGCCATTTTCAATGGGGTTTGGTGTTAATTTCTTTTCCCGGTAGTCTTTTAATATATAGTTGCATGATGCTGGTTGAATGGTAGTAACGTTTATTCCGAGCACTGAAACCAATTTGCATCTTTGTAGTGAGCAAAATGGTTTTGTCTATATGATAAAATTATAATAAATAAATAAATATATATATATATATATATATTAATTATGTATCTATTCATCTTCCTTTATCAACAGAAACGACTGCAACTTGGACAGCCTGGTCGCCATGGATCCAGTCTGGAGACGTCGACATCCGCTTCCGGTCATGCAACATTACTATTGGTGCCGGCCAGAACGCTACAAACGTGACGTGTCAAGGGGAGCGTATGCAAACACGCGCTTGTCCCGTGACTGAAGCGAACACCTGTGTGACTTCAAACGGAACTGATACTGTATCGATGACCTACCAATGCAAGGGTATCAACCCCATGGATACTCACATTAAAGGTAATTCATTGTCTGTCCGTTGTTAAGAAAATTGTATAGATCTGCCACCGACATATGTTTGGTACTCTTTAATGTCCGGGCGAGAATGCTGTATTCCCGTGCCCGCTGAATTAATATATGTGACGGTCACTAATGTCATTGGTGATCAATGTGTGTTTCCTATTTAAAAAAAAAATATCTACACTACCTCTCATATATATCAGTCTGTCTATCTCAGCCTATTCATACGAGGCCTGATCAGAAAGTCTCGGGACTGTTGGCATGTTAACAGAACTAAAATACGCAGGGTGAAGCCACTTGGCACAGTGTTAGATAGGAATAAAGTGTCGCTGCCGACGCTCGAGTTTGAACATAGATCGCCAGTGAGCAAACACAGGCGATCCCATTATTGAATTAAGTAGACCACGTGACCATAGAGGAAACGCATACATGGAAGGTGGCGTGTGTCAAATTGATCGCATTCTAGTCTATTACTATTCGGATCGCTATTTCTAGTCTATCCTCTATTACTATACGGATCACTATTTCTAGTCTATCCTCTATTACTATACGGATCACCATTTCTAGTCTATCCTCTATTAGTATTCGGATCGATATTTCTAGTCTATCCTCTATTACTATACGGATCACTATTTCTAGTCTATCCTCTATTCTATAGGAACCGCTATTCTCTACTCTATTCACTCAACTATTTCTCTATTCAGATCACTATACGTTGGTTACTATTCAAGCGAGTATTATCAAGCAAGTACTATTAGCACGAGTGCTATTCGAAGGCGTCTGACACCGGTATTGTTCAACGGCGTACTATAGTTGTATCTGCGATTACAAAGTCTCTACTACAACGAGCATTACGAAAGTGACAACGGGTATTCGTTGACATCACAAAACACAGATTGACCTTGAACTCTATTGCGCATGCACGCTAAGTTATAACGTTCTCGCTCACTTCCTTTGTTTATAGCAATGCTTTGAAGGAAAGTGTGTAGAGTGTGGTTATTTCACCACACCACAAATGGTTTCAACAGTGAACGTAACTTTTGCAGCAGTTTTTGGCCAAGTACAACATTCTACAGGTTCGACAGCCACAATATTCTCTAGATTTCACCTCTTGAGACGTTTTCCTCTTCAAAATAAAATCACACTTAAATGGAACAAGATTTCAGGACGTTGAAGAAATTCAAGCTGCTCACTATCCCAAAAACGGAATTCCAGTAATGTTTCCTTCAATGGAAACGACGCTGGATAGTGTGTGACGTCAGAAGGGGTGTACTTCGAAGGAGATTAAATGCGGAATTGATATGTGTTGTAGTTTTTTTTTTCTGTTTATAGCACCAGGCCCGATACATTTTTATCAAACCTCGTATCTATCTTAGTTTCGACCTTATAGACAATGAATTAATTCCTCCGCCACAACACCTCTCCCATAGACGCATCGTCGCAAGTTTCTCGCTACTCTATCGCAATTTCAATAGAAAAAGAACTACCTTCCTTAGTTCTGCAAGTTCTCCTGGGAAAGGTGTGAATCATCCTCTTCTCCCTACAGCTATGAGTTAGTGAGCAGGACTTGTAGCAGTAAATCGTCATCATCATTATTATACATTATATGTTAAATATAAGTGGCCTTTTTGGCGTCCTAGGTAAGATGTTAAACTACATCCGCGTCCTGGGTAAGACGATAAACTACGTCTAGCAGCAAGGCCTCTGATCAGGAGGTTTTGAGGAGCGTGGAACCACCTCTTAATTGCTGGTGTTCCCATGTCCACCCTGACCCGGGGTGGTAGCACCTGTTAGGGTCCCAACTATGGGAAAATAGTTAACTATTACCAGCAATACTTTTTTGAAAAAAAATTATTACCAGCAATACAATTTTGAAATTATTGCCAGAAACAGAATATTACCAGCAATAAAAAAT